>JBBPDC010000002.1:4799542-4819673 GCA_037974485.1 Hemigrammopetersius urotaenia
ACATCTACATACCTTAACACACACACCCTCATACATCTACACACCTTAACACACACCGTCATACATCTACACACCTTAACACACACTGTCATACATCTACACACCTTAACACACACCGTCATACATCTACACACCTTAACACACACCGTCATACATCTACATACCTTAACACACACACCCTCATACATCTACACACCTTAACACACACCGTCATACATCTACACACCTTCACACACACTGTTAACACGTACCTTGTAGATCCTTGTTGTGCTGTGTGATTTGTGAAGCTCTCATAAGACTCCTGAAATCACACATTCTGTAGAAGGCATTAGAAATCAAAGTAATAACTATTATATATAATACGTATATAACAATATATTGCTAGCTAGCTGCTCTCAAGACCAAGATAATTAGAGGAGACAAGTCTAAGCTCATCTTGAGTCTAGACTTGTCTCCTCTAATCATCTTGGTCTTGAGAGCAGTTAGATTTAAAAAACAATGATGCCACAAACATTTCTCTGTGGCAACCCAACAGGCCAAAATATGTGCCGCTACAATGAATAATAATGAAAAATCAATACAAACGTCCTATGGACAAACAAAAATGGGCAAAGCAGGTGACAAAATCATTGATTACATGCTCAGAACACATTGGCTTAATCTTGTTCAAATTCATCATTTTTGACATTGCACACCCGTAACCAATAACGCCTGTCAAAACTCGTCTCAGCATCCTCTGTGTACCATGCATCCATGCTCATTATTTTCATTTTGGCCACAAACATGTCATTCTGTTTGCATAGACTGGCAGTGAAACTCTTAGAGTTAATGCAAATAATGTGGCCTGATTTTGTCCTGTTTCATTTTGATCACCACAAAGAATACTGCAAAATGATCAAAGGAAGAGAAATTATTTGCAAAGTGCAACATTTATTCAACATGTGCAGAGGGAGAGATATTTCATTCTCATTTGGACAAAGTCTGACGTGCAGGCTTGACCCTGTTGATGTGGAATACATGTAAAAATAAATGGAAATATTATTTATCACATAACTGTGTTTTTTAAACTGCACATGAAATAATAGAGCACAGCAGCAATACCTCTAGACTTCTCAAGATTCAAGGTTAATTAAATTACATTTCTGCAAGAAAATGCAATTGTGCGGTTACTATAAAACTTGTGCTTGAAGAGACCCAGGCTTTGGTTTTATGGCCTAAATGTTTGTGATGAAATAAAGAAAGTGCTGTCCTTTACCAAGTCATTTAAGGTTAAACCACTCTGGCCTGAAAACAACTTGGGAAAGGTGTGAATAGCCACATTCACAGGATGATTATTTTTAATTAAACCACAAAAAACAGTGCCTGAGCTTTAGTGCCTTGATGTCTGTTTATGAGTCTGCTGTGTCTTTAACTCAGCAGGACTGGCTCTGCATTTGTCGCTTTGCAGCCGCCATAGTCGTAATATCACAATGTTCACTCCAAGACACTCTTTCCCACATACACTCTTTATATAACTCAGCTCCTGATCAACCCATGAAACCAGTGTATTAATGCTTTAGTGTTGGAATTTTGCCAAAAGTCAATACAGACCTTTTTCAGCTGTAAAAGAATAAAATAAATAAAAATAAAACTCAAGATAACGATAACTCAAGGTACGATTCTTGTCAATAGTACAAACCATACATAACAACCTTTAAGCAACAGTATTGCCTCTCACAAACATTAACCCTTAGCGAGTCAAAAGAAGAAAAAGGCTCGCTGTGTAATCATAAGAATCATTACTGTGACAGAGTCACAGACATAAACATAACACTTCTCACTAACTGGATGGCCTGTTATTAATCACACTATTGTACTAATTTGGCTTGTACTAATGACTCCAATTTGCCCACAGCTGCGGTGTGAAAGGTTTGAGGAAGAGCTGGAGATCGATGCCAAGCAGGTAGAGGAGTTCTTCACTTTTGGGGACCTCTCTGAGCTCGGCAAGTATCTGAAAAAGGCTCAGACACTCAACTCCAAACTAGAGACTGCCATGGAGAAGGTAAGTCTGTTGAAACTAAAACAACTGGTTATCCTTTATTTAATTTAGTCTAATGAACAGTGAACATTTCAGCATTACATACTTTTCATATTACATCATTTTCATACTACGTTTTTTGCACACCAGTTTTTTTTACCACTTATTCATTAATTTCATAAACTGCAGATTTTTACACTTGTTAGTAGAAAGTTGTTGAGTGAACAATTCTAAATGAAAATATGTCAACTAGAACAAGTTTCCTTTAAGAGATGAAAGAATCTGTAACAGTGCTTTCACTTTAAGTGAACTGTAATTATATGTAATATTAATTATATATATAAGGTGTGTGAATAGTTTTTGTTTTTTTGTAAGTAGAGATGGCATTTCTGGTTAATATTGATACTCAAATGGTGATCATGCTATAAATGTATGTGTTTGATTCCACATTGATTCCACTGCACCCCTGGGTCATATGTCTTGGTTTTCAAATTTGATCAAATTATCTACACTTGATTCCAATGATTCCAAACATATTTCTAGAACTGAACAAAACAAGCATGTTAGAATAGCATGTTTTTTTAAGAGTCAGACACCAAAATATATTAACTCTCAATGTACAAATTCTTATGGACCTAACTGAACCTCCCTCTTTCTTCATCCCGGTTCTTTTCCCTTCAGATTGAGGGCTTCAACTCAGAAGAAGAAACTTTTGGATGGCCCATTACCCAGTACCCACTCCGCAAGAAGGTCCAAGACCAGCTCCTTCCGTATCTGCGGCTGTACCAGACAGCATCCGAGTTCCAGGCTCAGCACAAGGGATGGCTCCATGGGCCCCTCACTTCTGTCAACCCAGATAAGGTGGAGGGTGAGGTTGGCAACTACTGGCGCAGTCTCTACAAACTGGAGAAGGTCTTCCAGGAGTCCCCCAATGCTCTTGGCATTGCCACCCGCGTGAAGACAGAGGTTGATGCTTTCAAAGAGCACATCCCCTTAGTACAGGTGCTGTGACTGGAACTAAATGGGCTGAAAATTCTTTCATCTAATGTAATCGTCCCCTTATGGGACTTTTCCATGGGCAAGTAACCATACTGTATCACAAGCCAAAGTTTCTTTTACAAAGAAAGCAGCCTGCAGATGAGTCGTACCCGAGCTGCTCGATGGCAGGGCTGGAAGCAGGCCGCAGCCAAGCTAGCTACATCACTGCTTTCTGATTGGTCAAAATTATGTCTTCCACGACATTCGCAAATACAAAAAAACTATAGGGGTACAATCAAACAATTGGGAAGTTGACGAAGCACGACTGTCTGTTTGGCCTGAGGATACATTTCAGTGGGAGTTTTCTCTGATGTTAGCAAATTTATCTTTAACACTGTGAGAACCGCAAAGGCTACCATTAAGAGCTAGCGGGGTTAGGTATTCATCACATAGTTAAAAAATGTCACGAAAAACTCAGTACAGTACAATTTAGATACAGTATGGCTCCTCTATGCTGATGGAAAAGTGCCTTTAGTTTTCCTTTGCAAACAAGGAAAATGCAATACAAAAATGCCTAAATAATATACATATGTGTGAAACAAGTGCCACAAGAGGAAAAGTGGCTTATCCTGAGTGTTACTTTTGTTAAATTCAAACATTTAGAGTTAAGAATCAATGCACAGTACATTGTTCTTTTTCAATTAGATAAAGATCCATTGGCTGAATGCTGAATTATACCTTACAATTGCACTGTAGTAAACCCAGGACTAGTGTATTATATAGTAGTCTATTTTTCTCTGGAATCAGCCATCCACTACATTTTTTATATGTATCTCGGAAATGAACTACATTTTTGAAAGCATAAGCCTTTAGAAGATGTTTCTAAGGACCTTTTCAACCCGGGCATTCAGATGTGCCTGATATTTGAATGTAAGTAAGTAAGTACTGCCTTTTGTCACATACACTTTTACATGCAGCGAAATTGGACCCCTCCGACCACACATATACAAACAAACTTCACTTTGGGGAGGACAGGTCAGACGAGAGGTAGCGAGAAAAGAAGAGAAATAAAGTAGAATACATGAAGAGGGAAAAGGAGAAAAAAAAACACCTCAGCACAGAGCACATAACACATAAAACACATCAGACGCGACTGCAGCTAAAGAGCGCTGGTCGCAGACCCGCCCACCCAACCGATGGAAACAAGCAGACGAAGGCGTAAGACATTTCAGAGCGTCAGTCTTATCTTGCTTCCAGAGGGGGAGTTTTGGCCGGCACCGGGAGCGGGGGGGAAGTCAGATAGTAAGAATTGTTTGGGTTAAGGGATTTAGTTCGACTCTCTGTTCACAATTTTAACAGAGATCTATATGTCTATATGTCCATAACTGGAGATCTATATGTCCATAACTGGTCTCACTGGTCTCATGTTGACCATCTGTACATTTAAAAGTTAAGTGAAGGTTGTTTGCAATTGGAATAGGTTCAGATCTAGGAGTTGTGGTCCAAAAGCAGTCAAACAAACACTTTGATGAGGTGTGTGTATTAAACAAGCTATTTTCACATGTTCAGATGATCTCTGCAGAAGCTCTATCTAAAAAGCTTGAGTGCAAACGTGCCGTGTCTTAAATGGAAGACAGAATCTAATTCAGACAATTTAAATGTATTCATTTTTCATAATCTTAGGTCTTTTTTACACATAACATTAACATCTGATTGCCACAATCTGATTGTAATAATCAGATCCTGGTGATCGAATACCATGTGCTCCCAGAGGAAACCAAAACAAGCCACTTCTTTTGCCTAGCCTGTTTTTCCTAGACATAACCAAGTTCAGTTAATCAATATAAGATTCTGACCATTTTCTCCCACTTCTTAAATTCAGGTCCTGAGAAAGAGACTTCCTCTAGTCTCAGGCTAATCCTAATTTAAGATCTTGAAATGCTCTTTCTTTTCTCTCACTACTCTGATCTTTAATAGTCTCAGATCATCAGATGTTCAAATAAACCACAACCCAAAAGAATCTCGTCTTTCAAACAAGTCTGAAATGTATCTGAAATGATCAAATTCAAGCCCCAGCCACTCAAATCTCTGACAGTTTTGATATGCAGAAGCTTGTTAAAACTGAGAAGTTGATGAGAACAGCGAAAAAACTTCTGTCTTAAGCTATTTTTTTTGCAGGGGGGATACAGAGGGGTTTAGAAACAAGTCAGACATCAGTAATCTCCAAATAAGAAGACGACTTATTTCTCAATGAGACCGAGAAAAGACAGCAAAATCTTCCTTTGGGTAACATGGCCCAGGATTATGAAAAGCAACTGCATTCAGTGTTATGTGTGCAAACTTTTGGCCGACTCTTTGTATCCCTAACGTTCCTCTCACTAATGCTTATTTCCAAAAATGCGACCCCCACAGGTTTTATGTAATCCTGGCCTGCGTGATCGCCACTGGGATGCTATGTCAGCAGTGGTGGGCTTCCCTCTAAAGCCCTCAGAAGACATGGCCTGCGTGGCCCACTTCATCCCCCTGCATCTGGAGCCCCACCTGCCGAGCTTCGAGAACATCAGTGAAGCAGCCAGTAAAGAGTACTCCTTGGAGAAGGCCATGGAGCGCATGGCTGGCGAATGGGCCGACATGAAGTTCACCCTGCTGCCCTACCGAGAGACCGGCACCTCCATATTGTCCTCCGTGGATGAGATCCAGATGCTGCTAGACGATCACATTGTCAAGACGCAAACCATGCGGGGCTCACCTTTCATCAAACCCTTCGAAACTGAGATACGGTAAGACTTAGGGCACACTTGTGTGTTTTACACTTCAAATAGACACTTTTCCACAGGCATACATGAACTATGCTGTACCTAAAGCGCACTGTGAAGGCACAGAACTTGGAGAACGTTTTGATTTTCCGATGTATCTCAGCCCACTAATGGTGTTTCTGAATATGTCAGCAGTGCAATTCTCTTTCCACAGGTTATGGCTGGTTATCTTCCCAAAACCTGTCCAAGTTTTTCCATCAGAGTTGTTTTTCTTATTGTTTTTGTTACTGTTCTGTTTATTATTTATTGTCTGGTTTGAGTTTGAGTTCTCAGCATTGTTTAGACGTGTGAAACCCTAACCCAGCTAACTTGTTAGCAATGTGCTGGTACACCTTCTTGCTTTTCACAGAGATAAAAATAAATTTGATAGTATCATAGAAAACACCTACAGAAATATATCTTTATCCCAAACAGACAGTAACGCTTGAGCTTGTCGATGCCCCAGTCGGTGGTTTGCATCTCTGTTGTTGTTTTTTTGCATGGACAATAAAAAACACTGTGGCCTCTTTCCATTTTGTGATGACAACATTTCGACCAATCAGAAAGTAGTGCTGCAGTTGACTCGGCTTTGGCCAGCTTTTGGCCCTGCCACTAAACAGGTTAGGTACAGGTAACTTAATACGTAAGGAAAAAAAAATTAGTTCGTGGTGCTGCACATTTCCTTGTACCTGTGGAAAAGCGCCACAAGAGTTAGTGTTGGAGTAAGAAAAGCAAACTTCTCACAGTGCGTAGATGATGTGTGAATGGTATGACTGCTGAATTACTATTTTCGGTTTCGACAATATATGCATACGTATTGATTTATATTCTGTGTCAAAATACATTTGCACTTCCATTTGATTTCCCTTTTTCAATGTCAGAAAGTGACATTTCTGCAAAACATTACTTTCAGATTCAGTCATTCAGATTCAGAAGATTAAGAAAACTTTAGTGTCTGTCAAGACAGAAAATCATCTTAGGCATGCACACAACAAAATTATACAGTATACAAATAAACCCAAAATTAACAAGTTTGCATTCCTTCAACAGAATTCTTTACAGTAGAGTATCTCCTTGTCACGGAAGACCGGGTTGACCGGCTCCCGTGATTTTCCTCTTAGGACCCAGGCTGGAGACAGACAGGCTTCCATGCTAGTGCTTTCCTTTTATTAAATAAACCAAAACAGAAAATAAACCCTGGCTCGATGGCGGCTACAAACAAGAACATGAACGGGATACAAAACAAGGCATGTGAGGCGATGGACCGATAACATTGGTCCATACAAACGGAACTTAAATACTAGACATAATTAGAGAACAAAACACAAAGCAGGTGAAAACAAGACACATGACACTAAACAGACATGAACATCAAAATAAAAGTCCCAGAACAAAAACCAAAGCAAAGCCAAAAACAGTGGCCCCTACCGGCCACTGGCCGAGCCGTGACACTCCTCTCTGTGTTCAAAAACAATTGAGACACAGATTGTTCTTCAGAATTTATCTGCTTATTTCAATGAGTGAAAAATAATTTGTGTAAATTCTCATAGTAGTTTATAGCTGGGGATTTGTGTGTGTCTGAATGAGTATGTGTATACATATTTACATATACATTTTTTTGCTTCATGTTTCAGTTCTAAACATTTCTCTGAATGTTTTTTCATCTGTGTATCTCTGTTTAGCCCTGGTCTGTGCTTGTTAATCTCTGTTCTGTTCTAATTTTGCTTTGTTTTAGTCCCATGTTCTATTTCCTGTTAAATCGAGGTTTGCATTTACACACATTATACATTACACATATTCATCCAGTGAGTTTGTAAAATCTATTGAGTAGTGCCTTAACTCTGTGTGTCCAACCTTAAACCTCAATAAAACCATGCATTGATAAATAGACAGTTATTTGTGGCCTATGTGTTTGCATCTCAGTGACTGGGAGGGTAAGCTGCTCTTGCTGCAGGAGATTCTTGATGAGTGGCTAAAAGTGCAGTCCACCTGGCTTTACCTGGAGCCCATCTTCAGCTCTCCAGACATCATGGCCCAGATGCCTGAGGAGGGGCACCGCTTCACCACCGTGGATAAAACATGGAGGGATACCATGAAGCAAGTCAGCTTGGTGAGCCACTGTACTGTACACATTCACCACTGCTGTACACATCCTGGTCAGAGAAAAACTGTAAGTGCTTGGAGTTCAGCAGGAGGTGCTCCTGCTGTGGTCTTTGTAGAGTTCGATGTCTCGTGGTCTTGGTCTTGCTGTCTCAGATAGTCATAGTGGTCGGGAGATTTGGAGAATTGCATCCAGTTTCAAGTTTATAATTGTGAATCTTCAATTTGATGTTAAAATTTCATCTACAAGCTGAAATCATATTTCCCATTCTTTAGACAGTTGTTGGAGGTGTTAGCTGTTTTGTCAGATAATTTTGGGACCAGTCAGTTCCTGTCATGTCAGTCCTCAGCAGCATACAAAAGTTAAGGGAGTCTTTTTTTTTTTCGGTCTCAGTCTTGGTCTCGCCTCGACTTTGTCTTGGTCTTCACTCGGTCTGTCTTGGTCTTAGTCTTGGTCTTGTCTTGGTCTCGATACCCTCTGGTCTTGGTTGTGTCTTGGTCTTGGTTTAGGCGGTCTTGACTGCAAGTCTAGGTCTGTGTGGTGTCCAGTGCCCCAGTTAATGAGATGCTATTAAAAAGCAATATTCTTTGATTAAGAGCAGTGTTGTGCACCCTAGCATTTCTGTCTTGTCCCTGCCTCTTTTCAAACCAAAAGCAAGGAAATTATTCAAATAATAACTAGGGTGACCTGAATTATTGGAATACTTAAGTGTCATTTGTTGTGCTGGTATTCAAATCTATATATGGTATTTAGAAACTTCAAAATGTATTTATTTTCAAGCTACAAGCAACAACATTCAACACTGGCCTATTAAAGAAACGATACTGGTTTAGTTTGGCATTAATACTTTGCCTCAAAACCAAATAACTGCAACACTTTTTACAAAGTCATAGAAAAAGAGTTACCTTAAATCACACTAATGAACTTTAAATGACCACATGATGAGAAAAATACTTAACAATTTGTTCCAGATCCAGCATAGATTTGTTACAAAATTAGTAAATTATATTTTTCTTAATAATGTAGCACCAAAATACATAAAGAATGATATATTTCCATGAAATAAAATATTGTGGAGGATATCTGCTGTTTCCGTGAACTTGTTGGGGGTTCTAAAAAAAAGTTGACTGAATTTGAAACACTTTAATTTCATTTTAAATCCAGCTTAATACATTACCCTTAACGAAAATGTATACAGGGCAGACTCTCTGTCTCTCTCTTACTCTCTTTCTTCTGGAAAAGTCCAGAACGGCCCCCCAAACCACAGCCGTTGGCCTGTAATTCTCACCCAAGATGCTGAGCTGCATTGCCAGAAGGAGCAGGGCTTTTAGAAGAATGAAACGAAACCGGGAGAACAGGAGGGCAGCAACCAATAACTGGAAATTTAACACCCGGAACCACAGAAAAATATTTAATTTTGGTTACTTTATGTAGGTACTACAGCAAAAACAATATGTCAACCCATGTATATAATTATGTATTTTTAAATATTTAGAACAAAAATGTGTAAAAAAAAATCCATGACTCCTGATCCGCGTAAAACTGAGGGATTCATGTATCCCAAAGCATCTGGTTCTATCAAATATAAGAACATATTTTCCCTCCACCACATTTTTGCTCTGTGTCAATATTCAGTAACAGAACTGCGGCAGCTGGCTTTGCTCTACTAACAAACTGGAACTTCAACTAGATATTTTTGTATATAAAATAAATTATTTCTTGTCATATTAGTTGTCTGAATACTGTACTAAACCAGAGCTGCTCTTTCTTGACAAGATATCGTGCTTTTGCTTTTGGTCACCATTTATTGCGCTTCTGCTGTTTGTGTTCTAAGGGTTAACAAGCAATAACCTTATATTCACTCACATGTTAGGAGTGGGCTACACAGATAGACAGTGTTTAGGCAACGGACCATGCCTGTGTGCACCACTCCACATCTCAAGACTTTTTGGGGTGCAATTGGTCTCTCAACTGCTATGAAATGAGACACATCAATAACCTATCTGCTGTCTTTCTAAAAAAAAAGCCTCAGGCAGTGGCATCAAATAGAAATTATAGATTTTGTCTCGGGGACTCAACCCTGGTGCATCATGGAGAAAATGAGATCACCACAAAGGAAAGGGGTCCATGTCTGTGTGTGTGTCAGAATGTGTGTGTGTCAGAGTGTGTGGGAGGATGTTTGATTCTTTAAATATCACCCTATCACATTTTTCTGACTTGCAATTCCAGCCACATCTCCTCTTAACAACTTCTTTCTAATCATAGGTGAGCAAGCAAATGAGCAAAACAAGGTGTTTTATAAAGCACCTCAGGCAGCTGGGGTGCATGTGGTACAACTGCATATAGGCTATGAGCTGTAATTATCAGGCTGGAGCCCATAACTCCAGTATCCACATCACCACATGGGGTCTCTCTTCACCCGCTGCTCAAGGAACGTGACGGCTTCACCCTCCCGGTGACAAGCGAAGAAATAAAATGTCTGGAGAATGAATTTGAAAATACAGGCCTTTTAATTAAGCCTCACACCTCTCTGTGGTCTCCTTCTCTCTCCACAAAAGCCACGGATTGCCCTCTTGTAAGCATCAGGATGCAAAAACTGTGCACCAGTCTGATGTCCACACCTGCCACAGCTTCAAAGAGAAGCCGGATAAATGATAAAATATATGTTTTGGGGGGGTACACAGACTGCTTGCAAAACTGCAGGAATGTGAGGGAATGGTCTTCTGCGTCGGCTAAAAGGAGTTTGAATATGCACAATTTCCCTTAACTTTAGTTGTAATGCAACAAAAGATTATGCATTCTGCAGTTAAATTGCCTTAATACTGACAAAACAGCTTCAAAGGAAGAAACTAGGGAGTTCAAGATGTTTGCACAGTACTGTTAGAATATATAAACTGTGGCCTGTGCAAGTAATGGCACCTTTTACACATTATATGTTTGTTTCCTTGCATGTCAAAAGAAATAGGGCAGATATGAACAGATATCAATATTTTAGTGTGTTGTCTGTAGAGAATGTGTATTTCTGCTTAGAAAATCAACAAAGCATGTCATTTGACAAAGTGTTTTTTTGTTTTTTTGAAACAAAAAGTGTTTGTTGCAGCTGTCAGTTATTTAGTGGAGGTTATGTAAATGCGTCTTTTTGTCTTTGCAAGCTGGACCCAGCAAACAGTAGTATGCATGCTAAGGTCCATAACCTTATGCCTTCTTTCCATTAACCAGCTTAATAAAACACGCCTTCTATTCTCACCTCTCCAAGTCGTCTGCTATTAGAACCAGCCAACCTCACAGCAGCGTTGGGCGAGATATAGGGGATGTTTGAGCAGATGATGTTTACTACCAAACAAGAGCAGACAGAACTACAGAGCATGGGTGACATAGTGCGTCAGCTCTCTAAGACCTGGGTCAGGTTCAAGAGATCTGTATGGCTGGAAAGGGCATTACCCCACCTGTGGGTTGACCCTCAGTTTCTAAAACATATAGTAAACTTATTAAACATTACAAGAAACCTTTACCAATTCAATCCATTTGTGACAAAAAATTAGAATGTACTAAAATACAGCTGCATTGGGATCAATGAGTAGTGACCTCTAAGAATATAGCGCATCAACTGAGTCATTATAAAATCATTCATAGAGCATATACTACACCTTATAAAAGATTTCAGATGAATGTCAGATATGCTACTTATGACTGTCAGATATGCAATAACAACTGCATATGTTTTGGGACTGTCCAACTTTGGTCTGATGTAAACACGTTTATTTTGATTTCCTATGTACCTAACCCTGCCCTTTGTCTTCTTACTGACACATTGGATGTCAACCTACAGATAACTCAATATAAAATGGTATTCGCTGGATTTACTGCAGCAAAGAAGGCAATCACAAAACACAATAAAGAATTAAACAGACAATAAACAATAGTGCAACACAATTACAGAACATTATCGTAACAAAATAAACTGTAACACTGTAATATTGAAGATTTGTGAAGATTTAGTGCCCGAAACCAGCAAATCTGTCATGCAAATGTGAAAGTGACTTAGTGTAAATGCAATAACAATAAAATAAAAAATAGCAACCGATGATGAAGGGTTGAGATTAACATTCAGTCAGTTCACAGCTGAAACAGTTCTGTACAGAATGGCATACAAACTTAGAATGATCAAATACAGAAAGTTATAGAATCTTATTGCCCCAGGTAGAAATGATTTCCCATGCCGTTCAGTTCTGCATTTTGAGTCTTTTGCTGTGTGTGCTCTGATGGCCTATTAAGGAGGCATGCATGGAGTGGGAGCTGTTGTCCATGATGCAGAGAAGCTTCTTCAGGATTCTCCTCTCAGACATCTCTACTAGGATCTGCATTTTGGCACTCAGGACTGCTCCAGTACACAGCTCCAAAAACCACACTCACAGAGTGGTAGAACGTGGTCAACTGCAGACAGTGGAAGACCTGAGCCTTCTCAGTAGATACCAGCTGTTGTTGAGAACAGACCTTTGTTGTTGGGACCATCCTGACCATGAGCATCACTTCATACTTTGGAAACTACTCTGTTCAAGACTGCAAAAGCCCTGCAGGGTGATCAGCTCTTCTCTGCAAAACATTGACACCAGATGTAAGGCCCAGAACAATCTGGATCTTTTAAGGACTTTTAGCCCCCCAGCATTGGATTCACCTGCTGAACAATGCATAGTTCTATATGTATGTTTTGCATTTGTGTATTTTTATCAAAGTATTCTACTTTTCTATTGTTTATTCTTTTTTCACCACTCAGATTTACATTTAACCGCATGTTGTACATGTATAACTATGTACATGTATAGTGACTCTGTGGTACATACGAAATCTAAAATCGATTCTAGTTATCCAGTGTACATTTGCCCATTTTTATGTGGTATGTGGTCATTTTTTGGAAGCAGTTAGTAGGAATTGGTGCACTATTAGCCCCATTTCATTTTAGCCAGACTAACCCTGTTTGTGTAGCTGTGAACTGGACAAACTATTCTTCTAACCCTGAGAATGCAGCCCGAATCTGTGCCAGAAGTGCAACAAATGGAAAATTGTCATCATGCAGCAAAACGACTCCTTATATGGAAGTTCCTCTGGTTTGAGTTATTTGTGTTGTTTGATATGTCATGCAGCACCAAAGTTATTGTGATTTAAAAATAATGTAATAATAATAACCGCTACTGGTGTTTTAAAAATTGTGTGTAGGAGTGCAAACACCGGTTTTAGACTTTTTATTTTAATACACTTTGAGTTCTGAGGGTTAAAGAAATTTAAAGCTTACCCGGACGTCATTACCCTCAATATAATGAGGTTATAATTACAATAGCCTTTGATACTGAGGCCTACAGAATCGTCAACTGCAAAACATGTACATAGAGTTTGGCTTTGTCTGTCCACAGCAAACTCTCACAAATAATTTGATTCCTTTATGTAATGTGTGTTGGGGGGTGCACTAATCTCTTTACATTGTAGGCAGCTGCTCCCTCCAATCCACCGCAATGCCCTGTGACTCCTGGTAATAAAACCAGGCCTTATAATTGTGCCTCTCCACGCTCTATTCCATTAGAGACACCCAATGGCTTCGTTTCATGCTTTGAGAAATGAGATTTTAGAGAAGGGATTTGGCGAATGCCATGGTCATTACTGCCCCTTCATTACCCACTCATAGACCCCTCCCCCTTTTCTAAAACCATGTTTTTTATTGTTGAGGTTTTTTTTTTTCTTCTAGCATGTGTTCCAAAAGTGATCTTCAGCTCCAGCCACTGTGTGTAATAGAAAATCAATTGTAATCAAAAATGGAGGGAAGGTGGGCGTGCAGTTATTATCTTCTATACTTTGGTGAGCAGCGTCTTGAGAAGACAGAGTGGAAGGGAGCAGGAAAGGAAGGAACGTTTCTAATTGTTTCCTCTTGTCTCCGAGCACTGACAGACCTTTGACTCAACCTTTTGGATGGAGCTTGAAAAGCAACTGATTGAATTAGTGAGGCACCTTCACAGCTTTTTTTCCACTCAAAAGCAGTGGATTTGATATGACTGTGTTTTTGAAATGCTCCCATCTGTGTCGACCGTCCACAGGCCCTTTTTTCTTCTCTTGGTAGTTTAGGATGGGGCTGAGATTCAAGGCTCTTTTTCAGCAGCTGGATTTTAATAAGTGGGAGAAAATGGGCAAAATCACATATTGATGTAAAACTGAGCTCAGTTACGTCCAGGAGAAACAGATTGGACGCAGATTTTGAACTTTCCTTTCCTCTGAACATGTGTGAGGGATAATCATTACTAATTTGTGCTTTTGTCATCTGTTAATTACTCAGTTTGAAAAGGTTCACTCACAAATCTTTTATGTCTTCCATTTTAGGACAAGCATGTCCTGGCCGTGGTGGCTATAGATAAGATGCTGGAGAAGCTGAAGAAAAGCAATGAGCTCCTGGAGCTTATTTTGAAGGGCTTAAATGAGTACCTGGAGAAGAAAAGGCTTTTTTTCCCCCGTTTCTTCTTCCTTTCCAATGACGAGCTGCTGGAAATCCTTTCAGAGACTAAGGATCCAACAAGGTATAGCAATGGGGCCACAAAAGAGGCAACAAACACACTTTTGTTGTCAATCTTTTGGCGATTTTCCACTGGTATAAGGAACTGTGCTGTACTGTATTTTTCTAATAAAGAGACCTGTGCTCAAGCTGAACCCAAGCTACTCAACAACGAGGCTGAAAGCGGGCCACAACCAAGCCGACTGCATCACTGCTTTCTGATTGGTCGAAAACGTATCACCTTTTTTTTACTGTCCACGCAGAAAAACAGTAGAGATACAGATTAATAACTGGGAAGTCAACTCAAATAACACTAAAAAGCAGCTCTAACAGAAAAAAACGTCTCGATAATTCAATTCGGCGCATGAGGGCGACGACCAGCCATAAACTGGAAAATCAAAGGGTGCTGCAAATTGCATGCACTGCAGTACAGTTTAGGTACAGCACAATGCCTGTATACATGTTTTAGTTGGTTGAGGCTGATAATAATCTGATATTATTCCATTTGGAGAAATAAGTTGGCTGGTATAGTAGTTAGTTATAATGAGTAACGTTGCTGTCTCCTACACTACGGTTTGAGAAAACACCCTAACCTTTACGAATAAGTCGAGACTCTACATCTGTAGCATGATTAAGTAGAAATCACTCTGGATAAGAGCATCTAAATAAATCTGGTAATTATAATTCAGAAATTATTATTATTCACTGAGAATTTTTTTCCAGAAGTAAATGCGGCACTCTGAAATATACCCTTATAGAAAACATGACAGTTTAAAATGTGGATTACAAATCACAATTCGATAGTCACAATTCTATAAATATATTTATTATTAGCCAGGGTGAAGTTGGACATTATGTAACAAGCTTGATTGCATATGGAAATTTGTGTTTTTCCTTACAGTCTGGTTTGTGCTAGCTTACAAAGACAAGTCTCTAACTGAGCTTATTTTTCTTGTTTATTCATTACTTGTTTTCTAATATTTAAAACCTTAAACTATGTGTAATGTAGTTAGGATCATAAATATTTTTTTTCAGGACAACCCAGCCTGTGACAAAGCACTTTTTATAATTTAACCAAAAAAGTTCCCTTTTTAACTGTAAATTTCCACAAATACATTTTAAATATATATTAAACGTTTTCAGGTTACACACATTTATATGATTGTAATACTCACATACACACACACACCTTCCGCCCACCCACACACTGGCACACACACCCCTTTTATTCATCCCACACTCATACACACCCCTTCAACCCATCCCCACACTCACACACACCTCTTCTGCACGTTCACACACTTACACACACCCCTTCTGCCCCTCCTCCACTCACACACACCCCTTCCACCCCACCCCCCCACACCCCTTCCACCCACCCCCACACTCACACACCCCTTCCACCCATCCCCCCACTCACACACAGCTCTTCTGCCCACTCCCCCACTCACACACACACCCCTTCCACCCCCTCTCACACACCTCTTCTGCCCACTCCCCTACTCACACACACCCCTTCTGCCCACACCCACACTCACACACACCTCTTCTGCCCACTCCCACACTCACACACCCCTTCCACCCACCCCCACACTCACACACACCCCTTCCACCCATCCCCACACTCACACACAGCTCTTCTGCCCACTCACCCACTCACACACACACCCCTTCCACCCCCCCCTCTCACACACATCTTCTGCCCACTCCCCCACTCACACACACCCCTTCTGCCCACTCCCACACTCACACACCTCTTCTGCCCACTCCCACACTCACACACATCCCTTCTGCCCACTCCCACACTCACACACCTCTTCTGTCCACTCCCACACTCACACACACCCCTTCCACCCACTCCCCCACTCACACACAGCCCTTCTGCCCACTCCCACACTCACACACACCCCTTTCACCGCTCCCCCACTCACACACACCCCTTCCACCCCCCGTCACACTCACACACACCCCTTCTACACAGCAGCACAGTTTTAATGGTATAGCTTGAAGAGGAGCCAAGGAGATATTAAAAGTTCCACAGCCTGTTTCTCCCCACACTGATGGTGAGTTCAGCTAAAGCGATTTCTTTCGCTGTCCAAGCAGCTCGTCCTCAGCAAAACCAGAGGAGCAAGGACATGTAAAAAGCAATTTAGTGGTGCTCAGCCTTGGAAAACTCATTTTGAGCCTCTGAAAATCCTGTACTTACTGTGGGAATTTAATTATAGAATTTCTTCTTCTCCCTGTGACACTTTGGCCTACTTCCTCTGCCACAGTTCCCCTGAGCAGAGCCTTGGCTGATAAGCAAGCCTTGTCTTATTTCACCCAAGGTATTTGTTTAATAATGAATGTGTGTGCAGACAAAGGGACTTTTGCCTCCACAAATCTTGTGTTCGCTTGGTTGAGCTCATCTCTCTCTCTTTCTCTCACTCTCTAGTGCTCTCTCTTCTTAATTGTGCTTTCTATCTCCTTCATTCACATCATTTTCTCTCTCTCTCTGCTCTCCTTTGCTCTTGCTCTTTATCATTCTCTCTCCCTTTCTATGCACTCCTCTCCCTCTCTCTGCTCTTTTTCTCTCTCTCGCTGCTCTCCTCTTTCTCTAATACTCTCTTCTTTTTGCTTTCTTTCTCCTAGCACATCTCTCTCTCTCTCCGCCTCTTCTCTCACACACAAACACACTCACTCACATTATCCCTTTGTCCTCACCACTGTCATTGTATCTGAGAATTTCTCCAGATTTGTGCATCCATTCCTGAGCTTAGAAAGAGCTGAATTTTGAACAGCACCTCACAGTGCAACTCATTATGCAGACCTGTGGGTTGGAATCCATCAGGCTAAAGGAGGGAGGCCAGATTAAACAGGGACAGGATTCTTGAAAAAGTCTCCCTCAGCTGCATTAAGGCATAATTCCCTTCCCCCAGTTATTGGCCAGCAGTCCCAGAACTTTTCTTGTTTGCTTGCCGTCCGAAATTATTCTTTAATTTTACTTACTTATTGATTTTCCCCCAGAGCTTCACTCAGGACATGTATTCAGCAAAAAGGTTCCAATTTTATCTGTGCATTATCATTTTACAGCCTCTTTTTTTTTTACTAATTATTATTTCAACCGTTATTTTTTTATTCATACAGACTGCTTTGGTTACATGCTTTTAAGACTGACCTGTGTAAAGAACTGAAACACTGTTTTTAACTTCGTTATGCACGGACAGAGTTAAACTACTGAAAGCTGAGCAGGCAGACATATATAGAAGACTTTGCAAGTCTTGAGGTAACCCTCATTTGTTTACATTTTGCTACTTGGTGCAAAAATACTATTTTCTGCCTGTCAAGCTGCCTTATCTTTGCCATATTTAGTAGATTAAGTGAAATAAATCGGAACAAATGTTTTATTGCAATGGGCTGCAAAGTGCCTAAAGATGCAGGGTGCCTAGATACAGCACCACCGGTATACTGATCACCGCCTGTTCATCTGGAATCACCTGCTCCTGTTTTTCTTCACTGGTTCAGGCCTTAAGTTATAAGTGCCTTGTTATGCTTGAATGATTCGTAAATAATGATTCATAAGAAAACAGGTGTTAATCACCCTCTTGATAAAGACAACATGCATCTTTCATTTTGGGGCAGGAGCTGTAATTCAGCCTCGGGTTTGTCTTTGTAAATCTGTGAATAATGTATTGTTCATTTTTTAAAACTTTAATTGAAAATGGAAACTGACGATGGTTGTTTTAAGACTATTTATGAACTATTCACATGGTCAGTCTGTGAGCTTAAAAGGAGCACTCTGAGCTTAATGTGGACACCAATAGTTTTGGAATAATAATACACTCTCTGCAAATAGTATATCTTTATACTTAAGCTTTTCTTCAATGAAGTCACACTGATGCGCTACATTTTTTATGCTATGGAACCCTTTAAGCTCAGGTTAAAATTACGAAATCTTTAAAAAAAACTGCAATGTACAAATATTAATGCTCAACAATCTGTGTACTGAACAGTAAAACACAAGATATCATTACTTACATCAGGTTATGACTAGTGTGCTAACCACACAACATAGCATTTGCTAAAAGCCTGTACAACTGTCTTTTGAAATAACTGTACCTATCTTTAACATCCTAGTTGTAACTTGTGCTAGGCGGTTGAAGTATGTAAAAAATGTGATTTTCCGAGGGGTCTCTTCTGGGCAAAGTTTTTATGCGGGTTTCAAAATGGTCGCCAGGATGAGTGAACATTGACAGGAAGTTGTCAGTAAATGCAGCAGCATGATTGGCTTAAAAAATACAGGGAATATTTAGATATCAAGCAGGAAAATTACTTGTTTTTTTTTTTTACACAATTTGTGTTCAAAGTTACAAGTGTGCTTAATGGGAACTTGAGCATTTACCCTATCCCTCCAGACCACAATAAAAATATACGAGAAAATTTGGCTCTTTGGAAGCAAATTATGATTAAATTATCGATGGCTCAAGAATTTTGCACAGTACTATAAACGTTTGACATCAAAAAAAGAATTATTTTTTGAGAGGCTACAAAATGTAACAACAGAAGTGTTTCTGCCAACATTTTTGAACAGTGATTCTAATGAGCCTTTGACCATTGCCTACAGTAGTAGAGAGACTAAGATCATGCTACTTTGTGCCCTCCAGAGTGCAGCCTCACCTGAAGAAGTGCTTTGAGGGCATAGCCAGCGTGGTGTTCACCGACGTGCTGGATATCACTCACATGAAGAGCAGCGAGGGCGAGGTGGTGGGTCTCCTGGACACCATCTCCACCTCCAAAGCCCGTGGTCAGGTAGAGAAGTGGCTGCTGGAGCTGGAGTCTGGAATGCTCAAATCCTTACATAAGGTGCGAGGCAGTTTTATTCAGTTTAACCCATACAATTTCAGCAGCATGGATCCATGCAGGTAGCACAACAAATTGGCAAATCGTCAAAAACTTTTTCACGTTTTCACCAAGGGTTTCAGTATCAGTTCCAAAACACACCGTTTTCAATTAACCTGCCCAGTCTTTCATAGCTACTGCAGTTATTCAGTATCAGCTGAACTCAAAAAGTACCTTTGGCATAATACCCACAGTTAAAGTGTGTTATTTATTTTAACCCTTAGTGTATAAGTAAAATCTGATTTCAACAAATGATGGCTCGTTTAAAGCTGGTGATTATTCTCCTGCACGCACACCATTTTCTGCTCTTCCACTGAGCGTGTCGCAACTCACCCGATCATTTTTTTTTGTTTCTAAGACCTAAAATAAAAGTGGGGACACTTTGTGTTCTTGATGGGCATTTGCATGTGACACCATTTTCAAAACCTCAGTAGCAGTTATTATTATTACAGTAATGTAATTGAGATTTACTATATTAACCATGTAGTGGATGAACTAACAACACCAACAAGCTGTCATTGCCAAAACATTAAGAACCTACACCATTGGCTCCTTTAGCGTGGCTGGATTTACTCTGGGGTTACCAAACTTTTGATTACGTGTAGCCCAACAACCGCCCACAAAATTTCCTGTGGCCTACAAGGAAATGTAACTAACATGACTGCAAACCGATGTAACAAAATGTGGATTATTGAATTTCATTTGGTTGTACACCAATTGGCCATAACATAAAACTACCTTAATATGTGACCGGATCTGCCATAATGAGTTGGAAGTCGGCGTTCTATTTATTGAGATACGGGCTGATTATGTTGAAAAACATCAAAAAT
>JBBPDC010000002.1:4841715-4867459 GCA_037974485.1 Hemigrammopetersius urotaenia
TCAACAGAACAATACTATGAGTGTCCATAACTGTTCACTGCTTAACTTTACTTGTTTCCTTAAGTGAAAAGAAAGGTTTGGTGAAAAGTGTTCAGCCCTCTATACACGCTAATCCGCACTAAAATATCAAGGTGAAAGTCATCATAACTTGTGTAGTATAGACCCAGCTCCCAACCCAACTTTGTAAATAGATTAACGGCGATATTTTTTTTATTGCCTGATAAGAGTCTCATGTTGACGCAGCACGTTAACGCCGATAACGGCCCACCACTAGTTATTACGTTTCATTTAACATTACCATTTAATATATCAAAGAGATTCTAGCAGCTGCATAAATTTTTTTTTTAATATACCTGCGATGATTCAGAATGTGGGCTTGAAAGCTCATTTTGGCCAGTTAAAAGTGAACATGATGAAACATCATGAAAATGAATCATTGTGTTGCATAATACGATTTGCCCATCGTTGATCTCTGAAAAAGACACGCCGGTTGGAATTCGCGTTGCTTTGATGTTTGGGTAAAAAAGGGCTACAAACCGGATTATCTCGGGATACGAGATGCAGGAGGCTTTTGAGCAAGCGCCTTGACGATCCTCTTTCTGCAGTAGCCCACGCGTTCTCTTCCTCACGCATTACAGAAGGGGTAATGAAATGTTTCCAACACAGCTGTCACTGCGGAATCGATTGGATTCTATATACTTTGAGTGAATATTTTAGCCATTTTATTAAGATAGAATTAGAGATGAACTTTTCTTTTTGTTGTCCAAAAAGCTGTCTCTAGACTTGGGTTGGGTGGAAAAATCCTTTAAAGCTGTGGCTCGTCAGTCAATCAGATACTTGGGTGAGTCAGAAACCCAACTCAAAACAAACACAGATGAAGATGGGGATTAAGGAAGGAACAAAATGAGGCGCTTTTCAGATCATGAGTGCAATGAGGGGAACAACGGTGTGTATGTGTTATGCTAGGACTGCCACCAGGTCAGATTAAAGCAGGTATTGATTAAAGGCAATGTGTTTCAGCTAGGGGAGTGCAGAGATGTAAAGAAAGAGAGCTAGAGGGAGATCAGATCTGTGTGGAATTGTGATTGCTGTAATGCAAAAGAAAAGGATTTGGCGGCAGCATACTTTTTTTCTGCTTATCTTTTGTTATCTCTCTGGCATTTTCAGTCTCCCTTATTTTGTGCTCTTTCTCCCTCTCTCTTTCTCTCTCTCCCCTGCAGTGCTCTCTTCAACTGCTCTTGTTCCAAGTGCCCTCCCCTCCCTCCCTTCACATCTTTTCATTTTAAAGCAGCCTTGATACACAGGGGAGGCTAAAATGGAAACTAGAGGAAAGTTGAGCGGCTAACGAGCTAGTGTGCGCCGCTAAGGTCGTTCTAGCTCCAGATGACTCCCGCCTCCTATCTGTGCCCCCCTCCAATTGCCATCCATCTATTCCAATTCACCATCCCCAGGTGCAAAAGATCTGACTTTCATTTCAGCAGTGTAACCCCTGTCTGCTCAGCTATTCATCACAGCACCAGCTAGCAAAGGCCTCTTCCCCAACTCACTGCTCCAGAAAAATAACTAAATAATAAAATAAATAAGTGACTGAAAAGAGTTGAAATGCTTTTATAATCTGGAAAAGTCATGAATCTGCTATGTTTGTATATGAACTAATGTGTAAAAGTCTTGAGCAAGCCCTCATTGAAACGCCCTTGGTCATTGGCAGCAGTGGCTGCCATTGTTTAAGTTACTCAGGGGACTTTTAAGTTGAAATGCTCGTGTTATTATCCCCATGTTCATTATCCCCATGTTCATTATCCCCATTATCCCCATGTTCACGTTCAGCTGATTCGTGTTTTATTTAAGTAAATACTTGTATCATGTCCATTGTCCATCCACCATTAGCCTCCCCATGGTGTGCAACCTGTCTTTGGTTTGTGTTTTTCTGCTGAAGAAGAGTATTAGCCCTCATACCTGTTTTGGTTTAAATAAAAACTATTTGAAAGAACATGGAAATCTGCTCCTGCGCCACCTTATTGTGGGACGGGTATTTCTTTGTTTTACTTTGCATCACCTTGTTAGTGCAAAAATGCTTTTGTATGCCTGTTAAATGTTTTTTTTTTGGCATTTTGAGATGATGGTCTGGTCTGACAATGACATTTTTTTACATCATGTGGGTCAGGTGTGTGTGCTTTGCATGCACTGAGAAGAGTGCAGTCAGTTCCACACATTCTAACCTATTCTAATTTAAGAATAGAGGTTGTTTCTGCAAGAAAGATGTGCCATCACCCCTGTTAATAGCCTTGATTTTAGAAGAAGTGAGCTAGTGTCTAGAATGCGTTCCAGCTCACGGTTCTGTTGTGCAGTAGAAAAATGAGATGTACTAAGAGTCAAGAAAGCAGTGGAAATGAAAAACCTTCAGCAAGTCACCTTCTATGGACAGAAAAACCATCTAGCCTAATGACAAACAGAGCAAAGTTTGTATAAAACGTATAAAGAGAAACTAGATTTCATGCGAGACAATGTGAAGTGTGGCTGCTATAAAAATGTTTGCGCACACCGGGGCACCTTTTCTGACTCTCTTCATTCAGTGCCGCATTTTACCAATGAACCAGAGAAAGGGCATTAACCTTCTGTCTATTGTGAAGAATGTTTTAGCATTAGAATTTTGCCAAAGTTCAATACGGTCTTGAATATGAACTAGTGCCAATAAAGATAATAGTGGGTGGAATAAAGATGATAGTAATAAAATTTAAGAGCAACAATAATGTGATTCCACAATCACACTAATAAGCAACTTTGTACCGGTAGCAATATCACTGATTATTTTTAGCATTTAGCCTTTTTTGTGCTGTTGTCTGCAGGTGTCCCGCTGTGGTATGATCTATATGGAGCCTCACATGCTGGGTTGGAGGCCTCTCATGCTGTCCTGGCTGAACACACTGCCCTCCACCGTCAGCGCCATGCACAAAGACCTCATCGGGGGCCTTTTTGACCGCATACTGCCTGCTTGCCTGCAGCTTATTCGCAAAGGAACCAAGGTGATCATCAAATCATTGTTGCTACAAGGCTCTAGTTTCTGAGTAAACATTAAAACATTTGACAACATTGATATGCAAAACTAAAGTACACATGGATTAAAGTTTGCATCGCTATGACAGATTTCCGTCAGCTGAGTGCACTAAAGGTTAATAATGAGATTAATGCAGATGCGAAGGGAATAAATGTAAAAAAGGCACCTGTAGTGTAAAGACAGCACTGGTGTGTGCAAAGGACTGTGGGTTCAGAGAGAGAGAGAGAGAGCAAAAGATAGAGAGAGAGAGAGAGAAACAGCATGCTTGGGATCTTGTAGTTATGTTCCAACTTACCCTGTTCACTTTAGATCATCTGACAGTGTGGTATCAGCTCTTTACTGTATAGGTTGTACTCACACTAGGCAGTTTGAACCGTGCCCGAGTGCTTTTGACCACCAAAGCGCGGTTCGTTTGACTAGTGTGAGTTCTCTGTGCCCGGGTGCGGTTCGTTTAGCCGTCCCTGGCCCGGTGGAAGAGGTGCGCCAGAGCACGGTTCAGTTGGACTCGGGCGCGGTTCGCATGTAGTGTGAGCGCTAACCGTGCTGGAGCACGTATCAGGACACGTGACGGCACGTTTTTGCGACGCTCCAAAACCTACTGTAGTCGGTAATCAAAGCTGCAAAGTCCTTGCTGCACTTCAGCTGGTACCTTGCAAACCTTCTCATACGAGCAGCACGATTGTGTGAAAATTTGCCTCAAAATGTGCCACAAAAGTGATAGACCTGTTTAGCAACAGGCTGTGAGAGGGCTGTGGACCACTGCGGACCAAACGACTCAAAATTACTATCAACAAAGTCACCAGAGCGATGGACTCCACTGCGTTCAGCCAGGGAGCGCTGCTCTTCCTGTTTATCCTGAAACCGTTGCACCATAATGATGTAGGCGTGCTCCGGCACGAACACTGAAACCCTATGTGAGTGCAGGCCAGAGGGGGAGTGTAGAGGGGGGGCCAATCGTACTCGGGCCCGGTTCACAGCAACCATGCCTAGTGTGAGTACACCCTATGTGTATGCATCATTACTGGCTATAAGTACCTAGTTCATATGGTGCTGTTGTGCTATTTCTGTTTATTTTCAGAAAGATGCTGGACCAGCCTGAACACAGCTAATAACAGTAGGCTAAAGAGAGAGTAAAGGGGTGAACTGTTCATGGCTGTGCTGTATATTCAGGCACTTTGCTCTTGTTTGAGGATTGTGTTCAGATGAAGAAAACTTACTTGAGTCCTGAATCTATTGAATATTTACAGTTTATTGTTCTAGATTTACACAAAGCATTTAACCCATCTAGCATCTGTTTAGCATAAGCACAGTAGTGATTTCTTCCTTTACTTGTTACAGAACTATACATTATACATTATACTTACATGTGCAAGTTTAAATGGGCATTAAACATCCTTTGAACTCCATTCTGCCTGACTGTGACTGACATCCTGACTGACATCCCACAGCGAGTGTTGTCCCCCTGCAGCAAATCTATACAGTTATCGGGATGCTGTCAATTTGGCAATAGTGACTCAAGTAATTTGCAGATCCGGATCACTTTACTGAGTGACTCAGAGGGAGTCGAATCCGAAAAAGGATCCGAGTATCCCAGCTCTACTTCACAGGCGCAGCTTTTAGTAACGCAAGGATATCGGCATGTTCTCGCGAGACCAGACGCATCTCGTGGTACTCCTAATAGTTACATACTGGGCTTTATATGCCAGCCATGAGCCGTGTGCTTTCCTGATCTGCATAAACTTTATCTTTGTGTTAAGATGTTACTGTCATATAACTACACTACCAATACCACTATCAAATGTTTTGGCACACACTGAGATTTTCTACATTTGCCTGTTGCTCCCTTTAATATTTAAGTTAGTAAGTAAGTAAGTAAAGCTTTATTGTCATCTCAGCCATATATACACAGTACACAATGAGACGAAATATCATCCTCCTGGACCAACGGTGCAACATAGAACACAGAAGAAAAGCAGCACTCAGACAGATCAACAGTGAGGGTAAAAAGGGGGATTACAAGTTAAACTATATATTTCTAAATCAGGGTTCATACAGAGATTCTTAAGTTGAATTTACTACCTTTTTACTACCTTTTTACTACCTTCACGACTGTCGCAGCGTAAAGTGTGAAGTAAAGTGACAAGTAAAGTATTGAAATATCTCAAATTAACAGTTTACAGTTAAAAGACAAACTGGACCTTTAGAATGAACAGTTACACACTGGAATTTGAAAACAAATGGTTCAGTTAGGGCCTTGAAAAAAAGAGGAGGAAACTAGCTAATAATAACCTCCTGAGACCCGGCCCATTCATTTATGTCCTTTATAGTGGATATTTTGTTCACTTGTATCTTCCTTAAGTATTTGGAGATACCCATCAAGCCCTATAGTGTTCTGTAGAGGAGATCCTGGGCTTTCCAGTGATGGTCCTGTGAGGGTTTGCATGCTGGGAGCAAGGACTGCAATGGCAAGACATACATGAGGAGCAGCAAATGCAAGATGTTCCTCTTTTTAACCTAAAATAAAACCAGGACTATCACAGCTAAACTATCCAGAGGATGTTCTAGGACTTACAATTCACTGCTGACCTAAAATACAGGCTTTGTTTTCCTTGCAAGCAACAAGCAACTGAAGAGAATTTTATTTTATACAGAATTTTATTGTTTTTAATCAAACTGAATGTGTTCTTGTCAGAAGGCTCGCCGCGAGGCCAGCCCTCTGAGCACGGAACGAGACACAGACAGTGGATCTTTATTTAAAGAATAAACAAAAGAAACAAAAAAGGCTCTAGGCTAACTCTGGCCTCTAGGCTAACACAGGCCTCTCGGCTAACCCAGGCCTCTCCTTCACTGTAAAGCCCGCTGCTCTGGCCGGGGGAACAGGGAGCCAGGCTAGGTGGGGAGCTACAGCTCTCGGGTTCGCTACTCGAGCCCGGGGCCTCTTTATCCAGCCCTGCTGGGGCAATAACGGGCTCGCTACTCAAGCCGGGGGGGCAGGAAGCAAGGCTAGGCGGGGAGCTAGAGCTCATAAGCTCGTGACCCGGGCCGGGGAACCCTATAGCTAGTCTAGCTAGGGGAAAACAGCTCACTAACTCCTCACTCGAGCCAGGGAAACCTACAGCTAGGTTAGGTGGGGAGCCAACGCTCACAGGCCCGCTGCTCGGACCTGGGGACCCTAAATCTAGCCTAGCTGGGGATGAACTGCGTTGGACAGGGGCGACTACATCAGGGGCTGCACCGTCAGGGGCTGCACCCTCCTGAGCTGCACAGACAGGGGCTGAACCTACCGGGGCTGAACCTACAGGGGCCGAACAGACCGGGGCCGAACAGACAGGTTCAGCCACACACTCGCCTTCAGCCACACACTCGCCTTCAGCCACACATACGCCTTCAGCCACACATACGCCTTCAGCCACATACACGCCTTCAGCCACACACACGCCTTCAGCCACGCTACACGCAGGGGCTGCGCTACACTCAGAGGCTGCATCGAGCGCAGGGGCTGCATCGAGCGCAGGGGCTGCACTAACCCCAGCAACCTCACCAACCTCAATCACAGTCACGCACCCGGTCATAGCCACGCACTCTGTCACGTCCTCACACACGGTTATAGCTCCACGCACAGTCATAGCCTCCACACACTCAGTTTCCGTAGCCACACACTCAGTCACAGCAGGCCCGCTAGCCGGGCAGCTAACTGAAGCCCTGTAAGCAGACCCGCTAGCCGGGCTGCTATCATTAGCCTCTCTAGGCCCGCTAGCCGGGCTGCTAACAGTAGCCTCTCTAGGCCCGCTAGCCGGCCTGCTAACATTAGCCTCTATAGGCCTGCTTGTCGGGGAGCTTGATGCTAAGCTAGGCGGGGAGCGATTGCTCACGGGCCCGTCACTCTGGCCTGGGTGCCCTAATTCTAGCTTAGTCGGGGAATTGACGTGAACAACAGGGGCCTTACTGTGAGAGTCATGAGCGGGAGGGTAGCCGTCTGGAGAAAGGGGAGCAGCTTTGGGACCCGGACTGATTCAACACACACGCGAGGTCACGTGACATAATTCCTATCACTCAGGTCCTACTCGCAACATAAAAATAATTTCACACAAGTTTAATAATTTAAGGAGATGCACGTAAGTTTTAAAAATTTAAAAACGCATAGGCCCAGTTGGATGGGGGCCTGAAAATTTACTACCTCATCAGATGATGTTTACTACTTTTTACAGGCCTTAATTTGGCCCAGTTTAATTTACTACCTTTTACTACCTTTTACAACCCCGCGGCAACCCTGTAAATGTATCTAAGTTTACAAATACTTCACTTAAAAATAAAATGCTATAAAATACTATAGGGGGACACATAGGGAGCCAATAACAATACACTACTGTAAACACTACTGAGTTGTAGTGTAGATGTAAGCATTCTTATATGTATGTTTACACATACATATCTATGTATCTATACTAGGCATGCAACGGTACTAGATAAAATACCGGACTGTTCGGTACACGCAGCACGGTTTGGTACGCCCTTGTGTACCACGGTAGTTCGGTTTTGTACTTCCTTTTGAAAATGGCGCTTAATGCTTACAAGGCTACTGTTAAGCAGCAAGCGCCAATGAGCGAAAGCCCTCCCTTAATGTCCAATCACTGTTGTGGCTCCACCCACTCGCCCTCCCCCACACTGACGTAACTGGATCTGAGCTCGCAGCTCCGCACACAGACGCGGGAAAAAAAGAAAAACAAACAAGCATGGCCAGCACTAGCTAAACAGTCGAGAGACAGAAGTTTGAAGAAGCACCGGCTTCGTACAAATCTCCAGGAAGGATTTTTTTTCGGGTTCCCCAGGGAGTCAAAACACTTAATAGTAATGTCACTGTTTGTAAACATTGCGTAGCACGTGTCCCATACGCTAATGGAAACACGAGCTATATGGCTAAATATCTCAAGCATAGTCATGCTGAGATAACGGCTCCTGAACGGAGGACAGACTAAAAGGTAACTCACTCTATTAATGTAGATGCTGATCCTTTCGTGTGGTGGAGGGCAAATGCGAGGGAGTTCCTCCATGTTATAAAAGTTGCACAACGTCACCTCTGTGTCCCAGTAACTTCTGTTGTGAGAGAATTTTCTCCACTGCAGGACACGTTGTAAGTGCACGCCACCCTGCCCTGCAGCTGACAGTGTTGACAGGCTTATCTTCTTAGAATAGAATCTTATAGTAGCAGAGTAATAAATACCTCATGCCCATAATGGCAGTAATTGATAGTGAACTTTACATGGTGAATGTAGCTGAAGTATGTTTACTCTGACTACTGTGTTGTGTTTAGAGCACTTAAACATTTAATTTTTTAAAATATTTTGTAAGTTTGAATTTTATACATGTATACATATTTTGCTCTTGAGTAAGAGGCAGTTTTGTTGTGTTATTATTTGTAGAGTTGTATTTAATACTTGTGTTATATTATTGAGCACAGTGCTGCTGGAATTTGTTCAAAATAAAGATTTGGGAGAAAAAACATTGTTCTTTTTAAGCACAAAACACGTACCGAAACCGAACCGAAACCGTGGCCCAAATACAGAGGTATGTACCGTACCATGGGATACCTGTACCGTTGGACCCCTAATCTATACACACACACACGCACGCACGCACGCACACACATATAGATAGATAGATAGATAGATAGATAGTAATCCCCTGCTTTTCGCAGGGGTTATGTTCTAAGAGCATATGCATACCAGGCATAGCGTGGAAAATATTACACTTGTATTTGTTTGTCATTTGTGTGATTCATAATGTTTAATGTTTAATGTTCAATGTTCAATGCTCAGTAAATCATCAGGTAAATGATCTTGGAAAGTGGGATTTTGTGGATTTCTGTTTCCAAACATTCCAATTTAGTTCCAGTTCCAGGAGAGGAACTGGAATTTACTATGCATTTTCAATTCAATCCAATTTTAAAATAATGTTAATGTACATTCTAACTGCTTACTGCCACTCTCATGTACTTTCTGATGCTTTTAAGGAGTTGTCCCCAACGTCAGATACCAACCTGGTGAATTCTCTGATGAACCTAATGGACTGTATGATGGATGAGTTCAGGGATGAGGGCCAGATGAAGGGCATGAGTGAGAGAGACGTCTGTTCTTGGCTTGAGGTAAAAAAGACCACACACCTCAAATTCACAGACTATTATATCCCGTGCTGTAATGCTCTTTTTCTACTAGAGTGTCACTTATACAAAATTTAAAAAAAGATTAACCATTAGAATGCGAGGATCTGTGCCAGAAGCAAAAAAAAAGGTTAATTGTTATCATATGGCAAAACAACTCCTTATATGGAAGTTCCTCCGGGTGTCAGACTGAGCTTTATTTAGTGTTCCAATGTAACATAGACTGACCATTTTAAAAAACATAATAATAATAACCGCTACTGGGGTATTAAAAATGGAAAAACACACGAATAACCATAAAGAACAAAAATGCCCCCATTTCTTTTATTTTAGATCTTAGAAACAGAAAAAGCACAAGATCTTTGAATCCAGGGGGACTTTCATGACAGGGAAACTGGCATTGGAAGGGAATTTTCATTTGTTGAAATCAGAGTTTGCTGAGTTCTGATGGTTAAAATCCCAAAAATATAATGTCTAAATATATAATTTTAAATGAAGACACACTGCACTATAGGAGCATTTTATTGATTGATATAATGTTTAGCTTGGGATTTTCTACATTTGAAAGCTGTTTGGTTATTTTTAGTTTATTTGTAGTTTAATTTCTGTTAATTGTCTGTTCTCTCTGGTATAATAAAATCCTATACAGTAATTCCCCAGTTTTACACGGATCAGAAGTCGTGACTTCAGTCATACGTGGATTTAAAAAAAAAAAAAAACGAACTCAGTTTTACACGGAAATCCCAACAATAATGCAGAAACTGCAAATATCCTCTGCCTTTTTTTTTTGCTTTTTTGTGGCTCCTGTCGAGTTTAGAGTCAGTCTTGTAATGGTGCTGGCTTTTCTGCTCAATTTACTGAAGCACTTCCCCTGCAGTGGCATTCCAACCCCAGCAGACTGCAGTGCAGAAAAACCCCAGTAGCACACGCTGAAAGAAAAGGCCTGGAGCTTTGAACAGAGACTGCTCTGATCCTTCCTTGTTATTCCTCCAGTCCAGTTTGTCGTTCAGGTTGGCCCATCTATACATGCTTTCCATGGACTGGTTTAAGGGCCCCCCTATCACAACAGAAATCCAGCCAGTTCCAGTTTCTTGATCATGCTGATATTAAGCTGCGGGCAATTTTTTCCACCAGCCACCTGACTCACCTGACTCACCTCCACTGTGGATAAATTCTACCAAAACTTCTGTCTGAGGTGTAGAGGATGAATAAGAAGGGAAAAGTTCCTCGAGGTGCCACTCTCCGGCCTCCCTCCCTTTGTGGGTTGTCCCCTCCCACTGAAAGTTGTCACAGGTTCAAAGATCTTTTTGTTTCAAAAAACATTTTTTATAGGGCATTTGCGTGTGACAGCATTTTTAAAACCCCAGATACTTTCAGCAATTTCAAGTGTGGCTCACACAGGACCCCTGTGGCCTCGCCTGTGAGGAGTTTTCCTAGTTCGCATGGATTACAGTTTTCTATCGCTACAACGGATTTCCGTCAACAGAGGGCACTAAAGCTCAATTTTGAGATTGATTCAGATGTGAAGATTTTTTTTGGTAGGGGTAAACAAGCTTCAGCAGACAAAGTTCTGGTAAGGCTGTCTTCTTTTCCTTGGTTAATTGTATTATTCTTCCTAAAAGTAAAAGTAAACATTATGGTTTCGGGCGTTCTCTTAAATATTGACGGCTGCGGAGTAGCCTACAGGCTACAAGTTGTTTCCCGACACTGGTTTAAGCACGGTGTGGCACTCAGGTGCTGAAGAGTTGTCGTGGTTATTTGCAAAGCCGTTGTTGGCCGCTGGGCTGGAGTGCCGTCATCTTTCCATTTCCATTTACAGCATTTATCAGACGCCTTTATCCAAAGCATCTTCCATTCCCTAACTACAGTCTCCCTGGAGCAACTGGGGGTTAAGGGTCTTGCTTAGTAACGCAGTGGTGGTGCTGAAGGTAGGATTCAAACCCATGACCTCTTGGTCCAGAGGCAAGTATTCTACCACTAGGCCTCCACCCCCCACAAACAAGCTACTGAAACAACAGCGTTTCTCCACCAGCACAAGTACCACAAAGGAATGTTTTTCCTATTATAAATTCTCGAGCTGATTAATGGCAGGGCTAAAAGTGGGCCGCAGCCGAGCTGACTGCATCACGCGCTGCTGATATCGGGCTGAGACCTGACCAGATTCAGATGAATATTAGTTAAGACACACAGGTGACCTACATATGAAACATTCTGTCATAACAAAGCACATCAAACTGAAGGCCTGAATCAGAGCAGAAACAGGAGCAGATGATTCCAGATGATCAGGCGGTGATCAGTATACTGGTTTCTGAATGCTGAGTGGTTGGAACTCCTTATATGTTTATGTACTTTGCAGTCTGTCACAGTAAAACATTTGTTCCCATTTCTCTCATTTAATATATTCGATATGCCAAATGTAATGAGACAGAAAATAGTGTTTTTTCACCAACAAAGTGAATTAAATTAAAATATGAGTTTCATTTCAGAAAAACCCAAAGGACCTCTTAAGGAGTGAAACATTTAGTTATTTAACGCATAGAATTGCATCATGTTAAGAAGATCCAGTTTAACAAAACAGGATCCTTCAAGAGGCTTCACACCATCCTCAGATATCTTTTCAGCAATTTTGACAAAAGCTAATATTTTCCACTTTTATGAAGTTGTTTTTGTCTCTGCAGTCGGTTCAGTACCGTCTGCTTTTTCTTTGTCTGAAGGTGCGATAATCTTTTTCCACCTGCCCCCACAACACCAGGGAATCATGTCAGTGTGAAAAAACCCCTGATGTGTGGCCTCATCGATTAGCTCATCCATTACCTCCTATCGAGCCATCACAGCAAGGAAAGGACCTTATTTGTTTACACTCTGAGAGCTGAAGCCATTTTGTCCTGAATCCGTGCCTACAGTGCTTTTATCGATTGCAATTGATAACCTTTAGAAATGTGATCTTTGTGCAATCAAGTTTACAAAGTTCTTTTGAATAGTTGATTAAGTTAATTGTGGAAATGAGGTCAGTACTGGGCTATGGTTATTACATCAAAGTACAGTGAGTATTACATAAGTTTATTATATAAACGTTTATTACATACAAGTAAAGCACGTTTCTCACTATCACCATTTACAGTATGTTCACCATTTGAGGGCCTTTATTATTATTCACCACCAATGACATACAAAAAGGTACCTAATATAATTATAATGATACCATGGAAAACCAGACAAGTATTAGATATTTAACGGACTATTCATTGAATTTGAGCACACAACCAGTTATTAGAATGTCAGACATGCAGTTCAATCTTTGGTCCATCTTATAAATATCTGGACATATTTTCATTCATAGTTGTTCACTCTTTTACAACTTTATAATGATTAATAAGAATAAAAATGTAAAGTTTATGAAATAATGACATTGTTATTTTCCCCCATCACACATTCTCCCATTAGACTTTATAACTCCTCCACCTTATTACACACCCACCCATCAGACTCCTCCCCCTGCCACACATCCACCCATCAGACTCCTCTCTCTGCCACACACCCACCCATCAGACTCTGTAACTCCTGCCCCTGGCACCCATCCACCCATCAGCCTCATCCCCCTGTCACACACCCACCCATCAGACTCTGTAACTCCTCCCCCTGGCACCCATCCACCCGTCAGACTCTTTGTGTCTCTGTGTGTCTGTGCTGTCGTAACATAAACGATTTGCTCTGGGATCAATAGCGTTTCTTTAGATTCTGAGTCATTGTACAACATGCATGCATTAAATATAAATGAATAAAGTAATTACAAAGAAATACGTAGAAAGAACATCACCCGAAACCCCTAGAACACTTGTTTTAGTAAACCTGCCTGATTTTTGTTGTCTTTTCTCCAGGGTATCTTTGTGTTCTCTCTGGTGTGGTCAGTGGGGGCCAGCTGTTCCGAGGCTGGCCGGCTAAAGTTTGACGGGCTGCTGAGGGAGATGTTAACTGGCGCGCTGAGTGAAGAGACTCGGGAGAAGCACAGCATCCTCGAGCACGTCGAGCAGCCAGACAAGCCCTTGACAGTGCCCTTACCCACAGAGGGCATTCTGTACCAGTACCGGTTCCTCAAAGAGGTCAGTCAAGGAGGGAAAAGAGGTGACCTGGGTCAAAGTCCACAGTTTCTTCTGTCTTTATCCCAGAACATAAGGTACACACATCCGTGCCTGAACCAATGGTCGCCATACGGCAAAACAGCTCATTATATGAAAGATAAATGGGAGTTTTTCAAGACTCTAAACAAAACTGCTAAACAATGCAGAAAAATAAACTTTCTGCTGTTTTGACTCCGTGGTTTTAGGATGACCCATAAACTGCAGGGAGAGGATTAAGTCAGAAACATTGCAGTATAGTTTAGATACAGCACAGTTCCTGTATGCCTGTGGAAAAGTGCCTTTAGAGAACAATAGGGTTTAGATCATGTAGCAGTGAAATTTCAGTGTGTGTTCTCTGTCCATATTGTGTGGTACAGTGAGAATGTTTGTTCTGTTTTGTGTAAAAATGTCCCACACAATGCGTTATCATCTTTTTTGTTTTCTGATCCAGGGTCCAGGAAGATGGGAACTGTGGACGGAAGAACTGAAGCAAGCACCCCCGATCCCTAAAGACATCCAGTTCAATGAGATCATTGTGCCTACGGAGGACACAGTGCGCTACACAGCTCTTATGGAGCTGCTCATCACGCACCAGAAGCCCACTGTCTTTGTGGGACCTACAGGAACTGGCAAAAGCGTGTACATCATAGTGAGTGCCTGGGTCTTTCTTTTTATGCTTGGTCTGCATGGTAATGAAATCATTTGACTGTGACATCTAGCAGCTGGGCAACTTCTGAACATGTGTTTTTTTCTGGGAAATAAAAGCATTCTCAGATCCCTCAGCATTTCATGTTGTGGGGAATCTCTGCTGCTATTTTAAAGAGGATTAAGGTTTGAGGGATGTTCCTGCTGACAGCCGCTCCAGTCTTTGATTTGATAGTTGACCCAGTCTTTTAGCATATGTGTTTTTGGGATGTGACCGTAAACAGCATACTATGATAAACTGCATTTTCAACCTATAGCAGATTAACCTACATATTCACAATGAAGTTATAAGGATTCTTTTAGTCCCTTTTTCAAAAAGGCACAATTTTGGGCAGCCAATTTAGAACAGTGGTCATTTTTACAGTTATATACACAGATATATACTCAGTAATGCATTAGCCTTGAAGATACAGTAATAAAAATACTAATTTAGACTGTTTTAATTCAAAAGGGTGAAAAGGGTTGTGCTATTATCCAGTTAACGACAATTATCCTTTTTACAATAAATGTTCTAGGATTATTATTAGTATTAGGTGTTCCAATCACTTCCATGGCCACAGCCCCTAGGCATGCAGACACTTCTACATTCAACATTTGTGAAAGAATGGGTTGCTCTTAGGATCTGCAGTGTCCCGTCCAGTCGTGAAATTTCCTCGCTACTAAATATTTCACAGTCAACTGTCAGTGGTATTAAAACAAAGTGGAAGCAATTGGAAACTACAGCAGCTCAGCCACGAAGTGGTGCCACGTAAACTGACGGAGCGCGGGCAGCAGAGCGTGGGCAGAGGTCACGACTTTCTGCAGAGTCAATCACTACAGACCTCCAAACTTCATGCAGTCTTCAGATTAGCTCAAGAACAGTGTAGAGAACTGGCTGAGCAGCTGCATCCAAGCCACACATCACCAAGTGCAATGCAAAGCGTCGGATGCAGTGGGTGTAAATCACACCATCACTGGACTCTAGAGCAGTGGAGGCGTTCTCTGGAGTGATGAAACACGCTTCTCCATCTGGCGATCTGATCAGGGAGGAATCTGGGTTTGGCGGTGGTGCATTGTGCTGTTTGGTGGAGGGTGGATTATGGTGTGGGGTTGTTGGTGTGGGGAGGAGCTGGGTTTGGCCCTTTAGTTCCAGTAAAAGGACTCTGAATGCTTCAGCAGACCAAGAGATTTTTCATGCTCCCAACTTTGTGGAAAAAGTTTGGGGAGTTTGGGGACGAACAAGACTGTGCACCAGAGCACAAAGCGAGGGCCGTAAAGACATGGATGAACAAGTTTGGTGTGAAAGAACTTGACTGCACAGAGTCTGACCTCAACCCGATAGAAAACCTTTGGGATGAATTACAGTGGAGATTGTGAGCCAGGCTTTCTCTCCAACATCAGGGCCTGACCTCACAAATGTGCTTCTGGAAGAATGGTCAAAAATTCCCATAAACGCACTCCTAAACCATAAACTGACTCCTAAACCATAAACACACTAGTAAACCATAAACCCACTCCTAAACCTTGTGGAGTTCTTGCCCAGAAGAGCTGAAGCTGTTATAGCTGCAAAGGGTGGGCTGACGTCAGATTAAACCCTATGGATTAAGAATGGGATGTCACTTAAACTCATATATGTGTAACGGCAGGTGAGCGAATACTTTTGGCAGAATGGTGTGTGTATATATATTTGTATATATAACATGACAGTGCTCACAATTATGTGCTGAAAAATAAAACTTAATTATTGGTTCAAAACTAAAACATGGGTAATGAGTACAGAAAGACCATTTTAGGTGTTTTTGTTGTTTTTTGTTTCCAGATTATGCAGTCAAGCTAAATTTGATAGATTTATTGTATTGTATTGTTTATTGTATTATATTAATTTTAATTTTAAATGAACAGGTCAGTTAATTTGAAAGCATTGCCAACGTCAAGGTGGGATAGCCTCTATTAGATGATGGTTAAGTTGCTGTGTATTGAAGCCTGTTCTTATAAAGTGCTACAGAAGGGAAAACAGAGCAGTAACAGCAGGCCCCTGCTGTTGATTCCAAGTTATTTTGACCATGAAACTAGTCCGCTGAGGCTCTACTCCAGAAGAAAGCTCAGACTTTTAGCGAGCCTCTTAGGAAACTGTGGGAGACAGGTAGAAATAAACAGTTGAGGTAGGTGGTGTGGAACTATTCGTTTAGCACCAGAGGGGGCTTCTCACTCCTTCCCCCTCCCATCAGCATGGCCAGCTGAGCATGGCGGTAAGGGAAGGCCATGGGAGTCTGAGTCTGAGTGTATGTGGAGCTCAGGGGTGTCAGCAGTTTGTGATAAATGATCTGACTGCCCGAGATGGACGGCGGCCTGCCACATCTCCACCCTCATCCCTCCCATCACCACCCCATCCCTCTGTTCCTCCATTCAAGCAGTCCTATTTTTGGTGGAGTGCACAGAGAGCAAGGCAGCCAGCTGGAGATCCATCACCCTAACAGCCTCATCCATTACCTGCCTCGTTATGCTCATATTTCAAACACACATACACATACACATGCACATACAAGTAGTCTCAACACAGTAGTTACTAACTACTGTTCTGCCAAGCCCTTTCTCACTATAGATTAAAGGCTACAAGTACAAGACAGCCTCAGATGTGCTCTGAGGCAAAGTGCATTTGCAGGCAAAGTGCGTGAAACAAGGCCGAGGTGCTTTTCAGACTAACATAAGAATACAGGACTGGGTTTGATGTTTTAATGCTTTTAAAAATGGCATTTAAAAATGATAAAATCATATCTTCTAGGTTTTATAGGTCCAACCTCTTGTCATCCCTTGCATTTAAACAGGCTGTTTTTGTTACTGTAACTTTAAGACTAATGCAAATGACCTCTGTTCTGATTGGCTGACCTCTGTTCTGATTTGCTTACTATACCACATATTTCACTATACCACAAAACATCAAAATGTACAACATGATGACAATAATAATAATAATAATAATAATAATAATAATAATAATAATAATAATAATAATACACTTTTTTGAAAATCCACTTTATTTGAAAAGTACACCACAAAATAAAAAAAAGATAAGAATAACAACAGACATAATATTCAAATACATAAAACATAAAACAATACAAAATAATATGCAGAGAGATTATGTTGAATAGGCAGTTTTGAGTCTAGATTTAAAAAGAGGGAAAAAAGTGATGTTTCTTATGTCAGGAGGTAGTGAATTCCAAAGCTGAGGAGCAGAGCAGCTGAAAGCCCTGCTGACCATAGCGGCAAAACAGGGAGAGGAGGAGGATCTGAGGCAAAGAGATGGAGTGATCTGAACCAAATCAGACAAATATGGAGGGGAGAGGTGGCGAATGCCCTTAAATGTGTACAGAGGGATTAATATGCTATCATGTTGTACAGTGTGGTTTTATGTGGTAGGCATTCATGTGGTTTGTTCAGTGTGGTATTGTGGTATAGTCTGGTTTTATGAGACAGGCGTTTGTGTAGCATCAGGTGTTTTGTGGTATTATGTGCTGGCCAATGGAAAAGTCAGAGTTCCAGTTTTCTCATGAATCCATCTGTATATCATCACTGCAAGTAAAGCGTGTATTCACCTCTACCAGGGATGTCCACTCTCTCGTTGTGATTCATTTGAGTCCAAATTAATTTGTGTTTTATTTAGAAAGTGTCACGGGTGAGGGGGCTAGCCCTCAACCCGGCGCTACTTAGGAGCACGGAGGAGACTGGAAGACAAGAATCCATGCTGGTACGACTTTATTTAAGAAAACAAAGAACAGAAACAGGCACACGGGCCGCTAGAAAACAGGAACATGAAACGTGAACCAGAAACAGGATAACTAAGTCGAGCATAAGGCGCTAAATAAGACGATGGACTGATAACGGGGTCAATACAAACAGGACTTAAATAAGGCTAACAATCAGGGGTGAAACACAAGACGGCTGGAACTAAAGAGACACGTGATACATGAACAGAACAAGAACCAAAATAAAAGCCCTTAAAACAAGAACAGAAAACAGAGTCAAAACAAACTGAAAACCCAACAGAAAAGCAGTGACCGAACCGTGACAGAAAGAGGTAAAAAAAATTATAGGGTTGTCAGGATTTTGATTTTGCATTGGAAAGCTTGATGCTAAACAGTATCATGATTATCATGATTATTAAAAGTTAAAATCATCATTTCCATTTTGAATTTTTGAACTTCTATTATAAGCGTCCATTATAAGCAATGAATGTTTTCTTTCTGTTTCTGAAATTTCCAATGTTGACCACAGTTATAGGCATAGATGGCTATACACATGCATAGAGCATCTCTTCAATTCAACTCTTAATGTTTTATGTAGTGATTTCGGGGCAGTCATATTTGTCATAGAGAGAGATGAGACCTGTGTTTATGAGACAGATAAATTGCAGAGATCAGGCACTATTTAAGCAACAGTTAGTAAAAACGTAACATCCCGAGTGTCCGAAATTAACTCAATGTCACCTTCCCTTGTTCACTAGTTAGTCATATTTGAAGAGCCTTCCTTGTGTTGAATTAGTGCTCGCTCTTGTGCCACCAACTCACTCTCTTGCTTTCTTTAAGAGCAGAGTTTTTTTTGTCATTAATAGATTTAAAGTGTTCCATTTGCATTAAGCACTGATCTAAAAGAAGTCGAAGGCAGGAAGTGAAGTGCCTGAATTGCTTTGCAGGTGCAGATGATTTCAGTTCCCCAGTTGAGGAGGTGAATGTAAAATCACCATTTGTCAGATGAGGGTGCTTTCAGATGGCTTCAAGTGACTAAAGACACACCATGTGTCGCCTGCATAACTTCATATGACCTGCTCCATGTGCTAGAAAGTTTGGTCTTGATTTGGTCTTGAGCCGTGAATAGTGTAGTTCTTTAAGGGTGTTGAATAAAAATGACTCCACTTGTAAGAGAGATAAAAACTGAGTCAGCTGGTGAACACAATATTGCTCCCAATAATATACATTTCAAGATAAATGCAGCTTGTTTGTCAATTAATTCCTGAAATATTTTAAATTCAGTCCCTTTTTTAGTGACCTGGATCATTTGGCTTAGCTCAGAAACAAGTTGACTTTTTTTGCTCCCAATCATCTCTTCATTTTGACTTTTTCAGCCCTGAAGAATTCACCCAAATTCAACTCTGTTTTGACCTGTGATTAGTAGGCAAGCACCGACGCTGCCAGTGAAAAGCACACAGCGAAGCTGTGTCCGAAAAGTGCACTCATTCACTCTGTAGGGCACTATGTAGTGATTTCAATCATGAATTTCACCCACTAGTTAGTGCACTACAAAATCGCAGCGGGACATCCAGGCACTGTACACTACATGAATACACATATACCATCATGCACTGCGGGTTTCTTTTACTGTGCCCTACATAGTAAACAGGTGCACATTTCGGACACACTGCACGCTACTTTTATCGCGCAAAAGTCAAGAAGAGGAGCGAGACGGAGGGAGGAGAGACGGGGGGAAAGTGGGGCTTCAAAGTGGGGAGATTCAGTCACACTTGCACTCTCTCTCTCTCTCTCTCTCTCTCTCTCTCTCTCTCTCTCTCTGTCTCTCTCTCTCTCTCTCTCTCTCTCTCCCCCTCTCTCCCCCCGCAGAGGACAGTAGTACCCAGGGCTGGACTGGGACAAAAAATCCGGGGGTTGGTGTGGGACGCAATCCTTTTACCTGCCCGGGCCAAAACTGACATTGGTGGACTGGGCATTTGCCCGGTGGGCTGATGTCAAGTTTGTGGCGGCGCGGAATCCCGCCTGCCGGCCCGGATCGTGCACATGAGACCCCTGTATCTGTATTTGAACTAGAGAAACGAGATCTGTGTTTATGAGACAGAGATAAATTGCAGAGATCCGGCACTATTTAAGCAACAGTTAGTAAAAACGTAACATCCCGAGTGTCCGAAATTAACTCAATGTCACCTTCCCTTGTTCACTAGTTAGCCCCCTATATAGCAAACGCTGCACAAGTGCACTTGTCGGACACATCTCAAGATTTTATACATATTCTTTGCCAACAAAGAAATGTACTGTAGAAGATTTTAGCTTTGGAAATGCTGAAATGGCTTGATATTGATCATGTTGGTTACGATTTTACCTGTGTTTTTCATTAATACGCTGAGAGGTCCATTTCCAGAAGTGATATGACTGACTAGCTAATTATCTCTTAATGAGTGTTCAGATCCATCTATAGACAATTTCAAAGGTGGACTTAAAACAGGCAAGTGTGTGGCAAGGAGGCCCCAAATAATACCTGATCCACAGCATCCAAGAACTGACCAAATGAATGTAGCAAGAGATTGGTGATTCTAATAAAGTACATGATGAGCATATGGGTCTCTAGATCCAGCGGTCTAAACCTTGCTAGTGAACTTAATTGAATCTTCCATCCTCCACAGGACTTCTTACTGAATCGTCTGAACAAGGAGATGTACAACCCTCTGCTAATAAACTTTTCAGCTCAAACTACAGCTGCTCAAACTCAGAATATCATCATGTCTAAGCTGGACAAGAGACGCAAAGGAGTGTTTGGCCCACCACTGGGAAAGAAAACGGTATTACCAACCAATATAATTATTATTAATTGAATATTATAAAGTACTGTATATGTTTCTCTATTCAAAGTTATGCCTTCGCTGTTTCCCCTTCAAACTATTCACATCTACATGCATTTACATGGTATGAACAGCAGAGCACTGTTCTAGCTGATAAACTAGTTGTAACATATTGCATTATATCTATTTGATGTGTGTTTGCTTAATAATTTCAGATTTTGATTAGTGTTTACACGCATTTAGCATGTCCTCATTCTGCCAGTTTCTGATTATAAGGTCATCACTCATGTTTGAAGTTGGGGGAAAGACAAAAAATGTTACTTGAATGCAAAATGGGAGTATAGTTTCTTGGAATAAGAGCATGAATATGGAAGCATTTGCTCTGTAGGTGGTGTTTGTGGATGATGTGAACATGCCAGCAAGGGAAACATATGGAGCACAGCCACCTGTGGAGCTTCTGCGTCAGTGGTTGGATCACTGGAACTGGTACGACATGAAGGACTGCTCCATGATCAACCTGGTGGACATTCAGATCATGTGTGCCATGGGGCCTCCAGGTGAGCCTGAGTCAAGTATACACAAACTCAAGTATACATTTTACTCCAGGACTGGTACAAGCATCAACTTGCATCTTGACTATGGCCTGACAAAATTGTGCTAAACCTAACGGTAGCCCCATCAAATAATTTACCAACCTGACTGTAACCCGTACAAAACTGTCCTAAACTAACCAAATTCTCTAGTCCAACATTTCTGTCTAAACCGACTGTAGCCAGACAAAATTCTGTCCCCACTGCTCCATTCAGTTCTGTCCAAACATAATTGTAGGCCCACAAAATTTTGTCTAAACATAACGGCAGCCTGAATAATTCTATCCCAATCCAGTTCTGTCCTATAGGTGTTTTAGGCAGCCAGTCTTTCAAAGTCAAAGTCAAAGTTTTCATTGGCATACGCAGTTAAATACAGTAATAAATCACTTACATTTACAGTAATAAAAATACAGAGCTTTAAGAAGAACAAAACAAAAAAAACACAAGAACACTCCAGACGCTCCAAGGGGGAAATTCTGTGCAGCAGCTAATCAGCACCAAGGAAAAATAAATAACGTGCTCGGATTGGCTACTTTTAAACCTCCCACGTCTGAGTACAGCTGTATTTCACTGTCCCAAGATACACTTTTGTTGTGTTTTTCTCCACAGTACCAAAACATTTATAGAATGTAGCTGAAAAAACATTAATATTTAAGTAACAGAATTATTAAATTATATTTTTGTCTAATTTAGCACAAATATTTATATATAATAATTACATTTATATATTGCCATGAAAAAAGCTGTGGCGTTGGGGCCTCGTCCACCACGCCCCCTCATCCTCGTGCAGAGTTTGTTAGTGGCGGTGCTTAGCAACCCAGCACAAGGATGAGGGGGCGTGGCGGTCAAGGCCCGGACGTCCCAGAAGCAAAAAATATTTGTTTGGTTCTCAGAAAACATCCATGTGAGACTGAAATAGCGACTGCTGAACCGCGTGTAAGTGGTGGGTTACCGTATTACAACCTGGATTCTCTAACTTTTTTTTTTTGATGATATTTAATATTTTGCAGGTGGTGGGAGGAATCCAGTAACACCTCGCTTCCTTCGTCATTTTAACACAATCACGATCAACGAGTTTGATGAAAAAACCATGTATACCATCTTTTCCAGGATTCTTAGTTGGCACTTGACTATACGGTAAATCTGTGGTGTCCATTTGATTTTTTGTTTTGTTTAAATTGATCATGCAATTGTATGTTGCTTAATCACTGTAATTACGGTGTGATACTAAATTTGTCTTGGTTGCATTAGCAACATGTTGTGTCACCTGCTCCTTTGTTCTTGTTCTCAGATTTCCTTTTCCAAAGCCATTTGCCAGCCTTACCTCTCAAATAGTTGGTGCTACCACGGCTGTGTATCAGGAAGCCACTAAGAACTTGCTGCCCACTCCTACTAAGTCCCATTATCTCTTCAACCTCCGCGATTTCTCTCGTGTCATCCAGGGGGTTTGCTTATCTCGTCCAGAGACTGCAGATGACCCTAAAGCCATTAAACGCCTTTGGGTACATGAGGTAATGCACTCACTTAACCGCAGTTTAAAAGGCTGTACAAGACTAATGCTATGGCTCTTATCCAAGCCAAGAAATGTTTAATCCTTAGAAGTTGCAGTTATTGCTGGTGAGTTGTTGTAGGGACAGAAAAATTATTTCAGTTATACAAAAACTTCACATGTGGTACTTGTATTGCGTCAGGTGCAGAGGGTCTATTATGACCGTTTGGTCCAGCCATCTGATCGCACTTGGATGGTGGACTTCTTGCAGGAGGTTAGCCAGTCCCACCTTAAGGAGGACTTCCACCAGCTCTTCAAGCACCTGGATTTTGACATGGATGGTCGTGTAACAGAAGATGACCTGCGCAGCCTCATGTTCTGTGACTTCCACGACCCCAAGGGCGAGGACCGCAACTATCGTGAGGTGGGCAACCTGGACCACCTGCGTCAGGTAGTGGAGTCTCATCTGGAGGAGTTCAACAATGTCAGCAAGGCACCCATGAACCTTGTTCTCTTTCGTTTCGCAATCGAACATGTCTGCAGGATCTCCCGTGTCCTCAAACAGCCTCGTGGCCACGCGCTCCTGGTAGGGGTCGGAGGGAGCGGGCGACAGTCCCTCACCCGCCTGGCTGCCCACATGGCTGAGGCAGAGCTCTTCCAGGTGGAGATCTCAAAAAGCTATGGCACGGCCGAGTGGCGCGACGACCTCAAGCTCATACTCCAGAAGTCCACGTTTGGCGAAACCCACGGCGTGTTCCTCTTTACTGACACCCAGATCAAGATGGAGTCATTCCTGGAAGATGTCAGCAATCTGCTCAACACAGGGGAAGTGCCGAACCTCTTTGCCGTGGATGAGAAGCAGGAGATCTGCGAGCGCATGCGTGTCCTGGACCGCCAGAGGGAGCGGGATAAGCAAACGGATGGAAGCCCGCTGGCTCTTTTCAACATGTTCCTCGAGCGATGCCGCAGCCAGCTCCATGTGGTCCTGGCTATGAGTCCTATAGGACACACCTTCAGAGGCCGTCTACGCCGTTTCCCAGCTCTCATCAACTGCTGTACAATAGACTGGTTCCAGGTTAGGACCATTTTTCTTTACACTGATTATACTGCAGATAAGGGCTTTACTTCTCTGACATCACAGCATTTTGGTGCAATTTGTTTCGGGTATTCAGGGGTGTCCAAATGTCAAGTGTAACACAGTTTGGTGAATTTCCTCAAACATTCCTTAAATCAGAGGGAAATCACCAGAACTTGACAGGCCTGGCACAGTTGGCTTCTGAGGACCCCAGACCTGTGATGTTACATCTCATCCTCACATCTCACATTACTCCCAGATGAAAACGGTGACCAATACCTGTTTACCTTGTATATTTCTCTTAAGAGCTGGCCTGGGGATGCCTTGCAAGCAGTGGCGTCTCGCTTTTTGGAGGACATTGAGATGACAGATGACATTCGTGCCGGCTGCATCGACATGTGTCAGAGCTTTCACATCTCCACCATCGATCTTTCAGCACGCTTCCTCTCCGAGCTGCAGCGCTACAACTATGTCACACCCACCTCCTACCTGGAGCTCATCTCCACCTTTAAAGTTCTGCTGGAACGCAAGAGAACGTAAGGCTCTTCATTGCCTGTTACTGGCTATATAGTTATTAGGATGTCTAAATGTATCCAAATGACCACCTCATTAGGTGTAAGGCCATTACTATTGATCGTAATGGACCTACACCTAATTATCTAATGATTTGATTACTTGAATAAAAATATTATTTGAATATATTCCAATATTAGCTTTAAAAAGCATACACTGCTCAGCTAAAATGTTTTAAATATCATTTTCTAAATAAAAAAATGGCATGCTGTGCAATTTCTGCACAATAACAGCCAATACTAGACAAAGTGTAATATTGCCCTCTTAGATGTGAGTTGTTTTTGTGCTCTGACATTACCAACATACAATATTGGGCAAACATGTTGAGCCACCCCTCATTCCTTTCTGAAATACTTTGTATTACCTTGTTGGTGCAAAAATACTTTCGAAATCACATGTCAGACAGATGCACAGATTAGTACTCTTTATTTGAACACTTAGTAACAGTGTGCCACAGTGTTGTATTTTGAATTCAGAATTGGGTTTTTATCCCCTTGTCTGTGAAAGTGAGGTGATGAAGCTGAAGAGGCGGTATGAGGTGGGCCTGGAGAAACTGGAGTCAGCTGCCACCCAGGTGGCCACCATGCAGGTGGAACTGGAGGCCCTTCAGCCTCAGCTCCGTGTTGCCAGCAAAGAGGTGGATGAGATGATGGTGGTAATCGAGCACGAGTCCGTGGAGGTGGCAAAGACGGAAAAAGTGGTGCGGGTGGATGAAGCAGTAGCCAACGAGCAGGCCATGACCGCCAAGGCCATCAAAGATGAGTGTGACGCAGACCTGGCTGTAGCCTTACCCATCTTGGACTCAGCGCTGGCGGCGCTTGATACACTCACTCCTCAGGTAATTTGTTTACATATATATATATTAGGCATGCAACGTTACTCTGTAAAAGACCGGACCGTACATGCTGCACGCCAATGAGCGAAAGCCCTCCCTGAGAGTTCATGTCCAATCGCTGTTGTGGCTCCACCCACTCGCCCGCCCTCACACTAACGTAACTGGATCTGAGCTCGCAGCTCCGCACACAGATGCGGAAAAAAAGAAAAACAAACAAGCATGGCCAGCACTAGCGGAAAAGTCGAGAGGCAGACGTTTGAAGAAGCACCGGCTTCGTACAAATCTCCAGGATGGATTTTTTACGAGTTCACTGTAGAATACAACGACAAGGGAGTCCAAACAGTTAATAGAAACGTCACTTTTTGTAAACATTGCCTAACACGTGTCCCATAATGGAAACATGAGCTATATGGCTAAGCGTAGTCATGCTGAGATAATGGTTCCTGAATGGAGGACAGACTAAAAGGTATCTGTCTCTATTAATGTGGATGCTGATCCTTTCGTGTGATGGAGGGAAAGGAGAAAATTCCCCCATGTTGCAAAAGTTGCACAACGTCACCTCTGTGTCCCAGGAACTTCTGTTGTGAGAGAATTTTCTCCACT
>JBBPDC010000002.1:4895759-4929442 GCA_037974485.1 Hemigrammopetersius urotaenia
AGATAGCCAGGATTCCATGCTCGTGATTTATTAAAGGATTCAAACAAAACAAATGGGCACGCGGGCCACCAAGAAAACAAAACAGATACAGGCTACAGGCAGGGTAAAGGAGGCGATGGACACATGAGGGCTAACTAACAGAAACAGGCATGAATACCTAACTAAATTAGGGGAGCTGGAACTAAAGAGACACATGACAAAACAGAAAGCATACGACACACAGAGGACACGTGACCGAATCAAAACTCAGAACACTTCAAAATAAAAGCCCACAAACAAGAACAGAAAAAAAAACAGAACAACAACAAAAAAGCAGTGGTCCTAACTGGCCACTGACCAGACCATGACAACTACTTATTTCTCCTTGGTGCTGATTGGTTGCTGCCCTTTGTCACAGCTATAGTCCAGAATTTCCCTCTGTGGAGCATCTCGAGTGTTCTCATGTTTTTCGTTGAGGCTTAATGTATGTAAATACTCGCAGCTCTGTCCACACAATACAAACAACCCATTTTCAAATCAGTATTTGTGATGTCATAAAACCCATATATGTCTTCACGTTAAAATGAATTATGATGAATTATGCATTTTTTGGTTGGCAGACATCTTAAAAACATCCATCGGTGTCTTTAATGGTTAAATATGAATAGAATTAGACTTTTTTTGCATTTAATGAAGATTCATTAGAATAATTAAATGAAGATCAATTTAACTCAGTTCACCCAGTAACACCTGGAGCTGTAATTGGTCACCCCGTCAGAAACACAGTGATTTGTTAAAGGCTGATTTGCATATGCTGCACTCTGTCATGTCAGTATTATAGAGACCGATATTGTCATAACAATATATTATACAGCCCTATGTGTATAAAGCATGGTCTGTGCAAAAGTTATTGTTGCTCAGTGTAAGCATATGATGAGATTTTGTCCCTGTAGACTTTTACTTCGGCTACATTGCAGTGTTGATACTCCTCAGTTCTAACTGTGTGTGGTGAGTGAAGCGCTAAACTTTCAATTGCTGCTGTTCTGGGTCGTCTCTAGGTCTGGTACAAAACAGGCACACCTGCAGTCTTCTGGATGTCGGGCTTCTTCTTCACGCAGGCCTTCCTGACAGGAAGCCAGCAAAACTACGCTCGCAAATACACCATCCCCATTGACCTGCTGGGCTTCGACTTTAAGGTCATGGATGACAAGGACTACAAGCAGCCTCCTGATGACGGTGAGAAAGAGAGAAATCATTAGTTCCTTTTATCTAATAAATACTAGTCAATGTAAAATCAGAATTGGCCTTTTTCTTTACCTTATTTCGTGCCCTTGGTCATTAATGGACAGTTCTGATTTACTAATAATCTTCAGTAGCCTCCAAAACCTCCTCTGATTTCTGATTGCATAATTGTGAAAGAGTGGGTGGAGAAAGATAATTTCACCAATAATATGATTCGATTGTCACAACAACCTTTCCAATCACTGAACAATAAAACAGTTTAGAGACCCTGTAACACAACATTTCCCTGTAAATCGTGACGGCAAGAGAAGATCATGCTGTTCATTTTGACTACAAAAAAGAAATTCCCTGCTTTTGCTGAACACTCTATTTATACATATACATTATATTTCTCCATATACACGAATCATCACAACATCATGTTATTTAAGTAGATATTATACAAGATTTTGTACAAAACGTTTTATTCCAGTAATATACATAAAAGTAAAGAAAGTAGAGTCACTTTCTTGAGACATTTTTGACCTCTTCTTACAGTCGTGCACGAGAGAGAGACAAACAGATATATAGACAAACAGAGAGAGAGAGAGAGAAAGGGAAAGAGAGAACAACAGTGAGAGAGAGGGAGACAGAGAGACGGAGACAGAGAGAGAGAAAGGGAAAGAGAGAACAACAGAGAGAGAGAGCGAGACAGAGAGAGAGAGAGAAAAGGAAAGAGAGAACAACAGAGAGACAGAGTGAGAAGGGCTGCAGGGCAGAGCTGATTTTACCAAACAAGGAGAGAAATGCAGGAAACAAGGAGAAAGAAAGAACAAATGAAAGAGGAATGAAGGGAGGTTAAAGCACAAATGAAAAATAACAAAATGGAGTGAGGGACAGAGAAGGAGAGAGGATCCATTAACCCCTTGCCGTGCCCACAGGCAATCAATCACAGTCAACATTCTTCCGCTCTTTTACATCAGACCCCCACTGATCTTTCATCAGCGCGTGATGAAACTCTCTCTGGGGGGGACTCAGACACACCCGTCTCCACACACACTGTGTTGCGCATGTCAGTTTCTGAGCTGTTCAAGATGGTATAATCGAAAATGTCCAAGCCTAAAAGCTAAACTGAAGAACATGAAAATGGATTACAAATTTGTTGGCAAGTGTGTGACGAACTATTCTCATGAATGAAAATCTCTCAATATGAATTATGTAAAAATGTTTGGCTTCACAAACCCATAAAGTGTCGGTGAAAATGAAATAGAATGAAAATGTAGAATATGGGCCCTTTAAAAACATCTTTAATGGTTCAGTATTAAAATCATTTCGTTGGATTACATAAAGACCTCGATTCGTCAGAATACATCATAACCCAGAAACTCACCTGGACCTGTGATTGGTCAGTAGTGTCAAAACCACTGGGATTGGTTTGAGGCTCATTTGCAGCCTTCTGTGATATCAGTATTGACATTGTGATAATGATTAACAAACGATATATTGTGCAGCTCTATGTATATAAAATGTAGTCTGTGCAAAGGATATTGTTGACCAGTTCAAGCATATGATGAGATTCTGTCTGTAGACTTTAGCTTTGGCTACATTAGAGTAAAGATACTCCTCAGTTCTAATGGTGTGCGGTGTTTGAAGACCAACACACCTCTACAGAAGATCAAAAATGTCTTCTTTTTTTTTTCAACAAAACAATCTTCTCCTCCCATTCCACCACTGCAGACATTCACTGGGTTCCTGTGGTTCAGCAGTAGATTTACATTTACGTTTACAGCTTTTATCAGACGCTTTTATCCAAAGCGACTTCCATTCCCTACCTACAGGGGACAGTCTCTCCCTGGAGCAACTTGGGGTTAAGGGTTTTGCTCGGGAACCCAGTGGTGATTTAAAACTGTAATGCTCACCTACAGAACCGAAACTGGTCCAGTTCCTTCTGACCAATCATACCTAATTCGACCAGGGGTCACAGCTCCGCCCTCTTAAATGATCAATCACAGCCCAACTTCATCCAGCTCTTCCCAAAGATTTAAAACCTTTTCTCAACATCAGAACTGCTGAGATCCTCACTGTCTTCAAACAGACTGAAGACCCTCCTCTTCCCTGACTTAAACTAACAACACTAACTTCACAAATAACTTAAACTTTCTCTGTTTGATCTGAGAAGTTTCTGGGGGTTCCTCTCTGTGTGATCTGAGAGGGTTCTACTACGCTGGTGCTCGGCCGGCGCTGAACTGGGAACCAGCTGAGAACCGGCACGCATTTACACCAGACAGGAGCTCAGCAGGAGCCGCATGAGAATATGCCACAGGCCACGCCCACTAAACAGAAACAAACATGGCCAAACTCAGTTCTTGCTTGCTGGTTATTCTCCAAACTTTGAGAATTTATTTCAGTGTCCAAGTGCAGCTTATTCAGCGGGTTATTACCGTTACAGAGATCGACATAGACAACGATTACGTGCAAGACACCGCTCATGATGTCACGGGTTCTCGTTACGAGACCAGCAGAGTTTATGCGCCTGTTTGGTGCTTATTTTAGGGACTGGCCCCTTTTTTTTTTATTGGTGGAAAAGCGCGGCACTAGTTCCAAAATTGGGAACCGGCACGGGAACCAGTGCAGTGGAAAAGGGGTATCTGTGTGATCTGAGAGGGTCCTGGTGGAGGATTAACTCCATCTCTGGTAGAATCTACTTGCAGCTCTCAGTTGTAATTCTGGGGTGTTTTCTTTCTTTCTGTGGACTATAAAGCACCCATGAATGTATTTCTGAATATGAGCGCCTACCAAACGCTGTAAATATAAATGTGAATTTGAGTATCTGTTCTTATCTCCAAGGTGTCTACATCCGTGGCCTGTTCCTCGATGGAGCTCGATGGGACCGGAAGTCAAAGGTTCTTGCAGAGTCTTACCCAAAGATCCTCCACGACTCCATGCCTGTGGTGACTACCTTTCTTTTATTACGATGTAATATAAATACAGATCAGACATGCTGGAGGAGAGATTAGTGTTACTTGCTTGTCTTTGCTAAGGCCATCACACTTCCTAGTTTTCAGTTTGAATTTGAATACTGAAAAGACAAGTTATGTTGTTAGACAGCTACAGTGCATCCAGAAAGTATTCACAGCTCTCCTATGTTACAATGTTACAGCCTTATTCCCAAATAAATTAATCTTTTACCTCAACATTTTACACACAATGCCCCATGATGACAAAGTGAAAAAAGTTTGTTTGAAATGTTTGCAAATGTATTAAAAACAAAAAATACATAAGTATCCATGGCATTTGCTCAATACCTCGTCGAAGCAGCTTTTTCAGAGATTACATCCTCAAGCCTTTTTGAGTATGATGCTACGAGCTTGGTACAGCTATTTTTGGGCAGTTTTCCCCATTCTTCTTTCCAGAACCTCTCCAGAGATGTTCAGTCAGGTTAAAATCTGGGCTCTGGCTGGGCCACTCAAGGACATTCACAGAGTTGACCTGAAGCCACTGCTTTGTTTTCCTGGCTGTGTGCTCAGTGTCATTGTCCTGTTTTAAGATAATCTTTCACTTCCATCCGAGGTCCAGAGTGCTCTGAAGCAGGTTATCATCAAGGATGTCTCTGTGCATTGCTGCATTCATTTTTCCCTCGACTCTGACTAGTCTGAAAGCATCCTCACAGCATGATGCTGCCACCACCATGCTTCACTGTAGGAATGGTATTAGTCAGATGATGACAAGTGCCTGGTTTCCTCCAGACATAACGCTCGCCGTTCAGGCCAAAGAGTTCAATCTTTGTTTCATCAGACCAGAGTGTTTTTTTTCTTATGATCTTAGAGTCTTTCAGGTGCATTTGGATAAACACCAGACGGGCTGCCATGTGTATTTTACTAAGGAGTGGATTCCATCTGACCACTATACAAAAAAACCCCAAAATGCTCCTCAGGTTTTCTATCTTAAAGTAAAATGCAACCAAGTGGAGGCTTGGGTGATGTCTACTCCAAATCAAGTGTATTTTTATAGCACATGTTCAAATTTCTGTTTTTATTTACAGAATACAAAATAGAATAAAAAGAAATAAAATAAATACAAACATACAGTGATCAGTAAAAGAAGATTGATGGAAGTGCAGATTTTTAAAAGACGGCAGAGGAGAATTGTGCAGCATTTTAAAGCTACAGTTGGTGCAGATCTGATATTGATGGACAGTTGGTTGAGCAGCATAGAGGATAAACACTATTTCACCATGTTTAGCTTTGGCTCTTTTTTCCACTAGCTGAGCAGCTCCTATACATCAAACATATGTTTGGAGTCCAAACCAAACTATTGCATATAACAATTATAAGATATCGCACATAATGAAATGATTTAGCAAATGGTTGCTGCCTATTCCCCAAATGGATTCTACATTTGGAATATTGAATAAATTGAATGAAAAAAATGGAAACAAATGTTTTACTGAGACAGACCTCAGAGTGCCTAAAGATACAAGCTGCCTAAATAATGCGTTCCAACCAATCAGCATTCAGCACCACCAGCCTGATCACTGGCATGACCATCTGGAATCATCTGCAGATGGTTCTTCGCTGCTTCAGGCTTTAAGTTTGATGTGCTTTTGTTCCGCTTGAATGATTCACACTGTGCCTTAACAAAGAAAAGAACAGGTAACCAGTCAGGTTCGGGGTCTGAACTGAAAACGAAAACTGTTCCTCAAGACTATATTAACAATATCTGGATCTTTGGAAACAGTATGAAGAAATGAGGGGTGTATATACTTAGTACGGTATGTTTGATCCCAATCTGTCCTGTTATAAATGCCCTGCAGTGTTCGACAGGTTTTTGAGAGTTAGCCTGCCTTTCTTAACACTGTCAAAAGCCACAGTAGACTTTCTAGTGTGTGTTAAGTCTCTGTTCCTCAAAAAGTTAACTCACTGACCACCCCTGAGACCCTACAGATGGCCATTTCCCTGCTTTCTTCTCCACCTCTTCAGAGAACTGAGCTCATTCTCTACTGAATGGACAATGTAATGCAAACTCCAGCGCAGCACATGAGGGAGGCCGGCTCGTTCTCTCGGTTTGACTGAGCTGACTCCACATTTCTCCGCTCAACTCCTGGGAGGCAGCAGCTTTTCATCTCCACACATTACAGAGAAAACCCCCGAAGACAGCCATAGTAACAACAAGCAGCCGAATGATTAATTACGACTGGCGTGACCCTGGAGAACCTGCTCACGACGAATCTTTGTGTTTGCCAGTTTATTCTGGGGGCTTCCGGGGTGGGAAAAATAAAACCTTTTTGTGCAAAATCCCTCCACTGATGCAGTTTGTTCCCTCTTTTCGTTTTATCCTGTGATTGGAGGATTTTCTAATTACATCTTCATACAACCTCTTGTATGAATAGTGTATGCAGTGAATACTGTATTCTAACAGTGTGTAGATTGTTTTTGTTCTTTTTGCAGTTTCAAGGTGCTGGAAAACAAAACACCTTTTCTATTCCCCAGCATAGTGCGCAGTTTGAATTATGCATGCTGTTATTTAATATTCAGACATTCCAGGGTGACTTAATACAGAGATTTTTTTTTTTTGGACGAGAGCGGAACCTTTATTTTTTGTGTGGAAACGAAAACTTTTTTGAAATGCAAATTTCTACACTCTTCCCTCATTATTCCTTCCCACAATTCACCCACTCTTCCCTCGATTCAGCTGATTGGCTTTCAGGCTGAACTGTACGTGACGTTTCTACACGTCTAGCCAAGCCTGGGATATCTTTTGCTGCGCTAATATAGATAACAGTCCCAACACGTTTGCTGTTTTGTTACCCGAAAGGCCCCGGATGCACTGAGGCAATTTTTGGGGATGATTTGACATTGGCTTTGAGGAAAAAAATGTCATTGGTATCTACACTCACCTGAAATAACAAGGGCACCAGGGACCTTGAACATGAAGCTGAAGGAAACTGCTGCCTGCAAATCAGGATTCTACCGGTTTTCTCCACATTCTAGATAATTAATCTTCTCACATTCTCACATGTTTAGTGCATCATGCTTGTTCCAAAAAATTGGCATTGGTTTGACAATTTAACAACACAAGACAGTTCAAAAACGCCAGCATAATGTTTCCTCAGGCTGTGCTGCCCTTTAAACATTCATCAGTCCTTTTGGACCACAGTGATTTCATTTGCCTGATTGCGGCAATTACAGTGAGCGATTGGGTGCATGTTCCCAGTTCATCAATCAAACCTTTCCGTCATTAGAACTCACCCCAAGAGCAAAAGCAGAGGTGGCTTTTATTTAATGTGCAAATGCAGCTCAACTCAACCTTTAGAGCTCAGCCTCTGAATTTGCGGGGTGTTCGTACAGTACAGGAGTGGAGTGTCATCTAAACTTCATCTCATACAGTGAACAGAACATTTGCAATTTAAAAATGTATTACAGATTTAAAATATTAAAATATTTTAAGTACACTACTCATAATAAATTAGGGACACTTGGCTTTCACATGAAATTTCTGGACAACGTAAAGTTCACACTACAGTGATATTACATCATGAAAGTTGTGCATTTAAGTAGAAGCATGCGATGGTGTTTTCCTCATCTCAAACTATTTATTGAAATTACAGCTTGACAACAACATGCTGTTCACAAGTCGACTTATTGAATGCTGAGGCGTCCCGCTCTTCTTGAAGGGCGCTAAGGGCATTAGGGTTCTGGGGTACAGAGTTACGAGCCTCGGTGACTCAGCTGAACCCATAGGTTGTCTATGGGATTCAGGTCTGGAGAAAGTGCGGGTCACTCCATTCGAGGTACCCCAGTCTCCAGCAGCCGTTCCCAAATGATGTGACCTTGATGAGCTGGAGCATCGTCGTCCGTGAAGATGAAATTAGGCCTGAGTTATTCACTGTACCATTCACAAAGTGTAGGGCAGTTCTGTGTGAACTAGACACACTATTCCAGTCTCTGTGTATCTCTGTTTAACCTGCTGATGACACTCTGTGACATTCTAAGCTCAGTTGCCACGTCCATCAGAGAACATCTTTGTTAGGTGTCGTCTTGGTCTCATGATTTCAAAATGTGAACGGCATGATAAGGTCTGTTTAAATACTAATTCTGATTGAACCAGAAAATGTAATGGTCGATTCCTGAATCACCTGTTGTGAATTTTGCCATTTAAGCTCCTTTTCAGAGAACAGCAAGTTGTGTAAAAATTACTGAAACATTGAACAGTTGGACATGTGCACTCAGACGTTTAGGGAAGGTCACACTGAGTTCATTGTGCATTTTAGGTTCATCCAGACTTTTCACCCAAAAGCTGAATATCCCTAACTTTGTGTGAATAGTATTTATATATATATATATATATATAAACACTAGTTCTGGGTCATTAATATCATGTGCTCTTTATCCCTGTAGATTTGGCTGAAGCCCCTGAGGAAGCAGGACATTCCCCAGCGCCTGTGCTATATTTCTCCCGTCTACAAGACCAGCGAGCGGCGTGGGACCCTGTCCACCACTGGTCACTCCACCAACTATGTCTTTGCCATGACGCTTAATTCAAATGTTCCTCCAGAGCACTGGATCCGCCGCGGTGTCGCCCTGCTCTGCCAACTGAACTCATAAACTGACCCTAAACAATGATTAAAGTCCTGTAGTTTACTGAACTGTATGCAATTAAATATGAATTGAACTGGACATAGGACATGCCTTTATCTTACTGAGGCTTAAGTTGTTTTGACTGATCATCTGTGTTGGGTTCTATATAACTCTTTTTGATTTCACTCAAATCTAGAACTACTTAAATATAGAATAAATAAAAGTACACACTCCAAGCTCTTTGTTTTTGGGTTCACTAATAAAGGTAAGAAAGCAGCACACGCTGGCTACTATTGGCAAAACGGCTCAAGCTATCATGTATAATACATACTGAAATTTGATTCTAGACCTTTAAGGCCTGAGGAATGAAGCTTGACTTCTGCCCCCCCAGGCTCAAACTATCATGTAGCCTGCCCCTTAACACTGCAGCCAATGAAGGACTTCTGATGAGGTTTATTGGCCAGAGCATGTGTTCCACGATGTGGCTGAAAGGAGTCGAAAGGTGGATCTGCAGGACCAGGGTCTCATTTATAAAACTGAGTAGAACTCATACTAAATGTGTACCTGCGACAAAAATGGCGTACGCAAATTAAAAAGTCAGATTTATGAAAACTTGCGCACGCACACCTGCAAGAAAAATACGTTTTATAAACCACACTCTACATGTGCGGTTTGCACGTGAATTTGCGGCACATTCCTCCCTCGACATGCCCCTGTTCGACCATACATGGTAAATGCAAATCACCTCATGAATATTTAAGCCTCCGATGTAAACCTGAAAAAAATGGCACCATGGCAGCGGAAAAAAACTAGAACTGGGGCGGATCACGTATGAATCACAAACACAGAAAGGGCTGTTTGCAAACTTTATTTTCCTCTCGACAGGGAAATGCACACAGACGATCAGCAAGGATGGCAAATATGGTGAAAAACATTTATACACCCAGCTTTTCTCACCAGAAAAATAAAAAAAAAGTAAGACAAAAGCAAGACTAGGACAGTTCACATATATATATTTTTGCTCTTTACTTTTCAAAACCATGAGGTATCCTTCGGGATAAACAGACGTTTTGAGTCGAGCACGCGTCAAAAGCTGCTTCACCACATGTAGTTTCACCACATGCTCAGGGGATGTATACTACAGAACGAGGGCTAAGAATCACAGGCTGTATACATCACTTAAGCGTCTGTTTAACCCGAATACAGGATCTGAGGTATGTTCTGCAAATCTCAAGACGTCATTGGAAGCAAAGACTCACTCCAAAGAAAAGCATACCTCATCGAATTTACGTTACACAAATGAACGAAGAGTAAAACTAAAATGAAAAGTTCAAAACACTGTTTTTGTCTTCCGCTATTTAATAGTAGAAATCAAAACACTGCCAAAAAAAAAGAAAAGAAAATGAAATAAGTCCCATTTACTTCATGCCTCATGCATGTATTTGATCAAACAAAGTGCATTTGATGATCGCAGGCGAACACAATGCACCCGAGAGAACGAATACACGGATGTCACACAGTGACAGGACAAATGCGAGTCGCACACATTCACGTTGTCTGCCTGCTGAAACCCCGTTAGCCTGCGGAGCGCTCCAGCAGCGGACACGGCCAGTGGAATGTCTTAAGGTGGTCGGCTTAGAGCCGACCGGAGAAGGGAAAGCCGAATGTTAAACATGTCAGTGAGAACAAAATCAATGCGACATTCCATTTTTTGGTTATAGGAACATCCAAGTGCAAAATTAGACGAAAATTAGACGGATCTTTTCACGGAGATCCACCTCTCAATGGGGCCTCGAATGTCACAAAAAACTGAACTGGTAGTATCCCAGTAAGCAGAACGCAAATGGTCAGTTGTGGTTAAATGGTCCGACAAATGGTCCGATGTTCTCAAAGCAGCCGAAACTGTGCCAGATTCCTGATTTCACAAACTATGTTTAAAGCAAAACCAGTCTTTTTAATCTCCCCAAAAGTGGCAGTACACCTACCTGAATCAAGACCTCAAACAAAGACTTTAAAACAAGATTCCATTCATGGTCCAGAAGTATTGTAGTGCCAAACTAAATATTTTTACTAGGAGTCACCTTTTTGGACATAATGTATCCGTATTATTTTAAACATCATCAAGCAATAGTGTGGACAATCATAAATGGACAAAGCATATTGATATGATTTGCTGATGCAATACTTTCAAACTACACAAAAACTCAAACTTGACCTTACCGGGAGATTTTTCAAGTCTTGAAGCTGTGTGTCAGTTCTTTTTCTTAACACTGCAGTTTCTTTAAGCCAGTGTTCCAGTGGCCATCAACTGGGTCCAAAAATATAAGCTTCGACTGGATTGGTAAAAAAGGAAGCATGATGAAAGCAGACTGCATTAAAAGGCGATCTTACAAATAGGAATAGCAGAGCGCAGATAGAACAGATAGAAGCAGTCGCCGCTAAAAAGCACACACTGGCTACGAGAACAAGCATCAAGTTCCGAAACGTTGTCAAGCTTATCTGAGCCTGGAACAGAACTGCTGCTAATTCCCATTACAGTACATGAGGCATTTTATTGTTTTTCTCACATGGGTTGTTTAACACTGGAGTGTAGCTCTATGATCTGTGATTCAGCACCATGATGGCAGGACAACACTAGACATCAACAGTAAGACAGAACACATTTTGCCATGATAAGGCCACTGGTCATGCTGTGAGTGCACTACAAATTAAAAGTGGCCAAACATGAACCTACTGGATGCATGAACCAGTGAATGCATGAACCCTCTCTCTGGGATCCAGCCTCTTTCGCAGCTTTAAGACCGTAAGTGATGTTAAAGGGATGGTTCTTCAATTTAGAAACTTCTTCGCAACAGTGTAGCAACATATGGAGGGTAATGTTCACATTTTGATTCGTACTGATATCAGCACATGCCCACATTAACACAAGAATTGGGACGCGCACCATTGTTTAGGTAGAGGACAGGATACAAAAGTGAAAGGGGGGGAGGGAGGCCTGCAACAAGTGATTTAGTCGTCATGTCAGCGTTCACTTTCTGTGTCGTCCACTCTTACTCTTTCAGAGACACGGTGGGTGGAAAAGGGTAAAATGTAAACACCATCAATGCAGCATGTCTGTCCACTGTAAGCCACTGAAGACCCTCCTGAAGAGGGACACAAATGAGACACGAGGACACTTTGCGTCATGCTTGGAGGACGGTAACCGCCATGAAGACAAAGTCACTTAAGGGCAAAGCTCAGGGATTCAATCAGGGTGTAGGTGTAGGTTAGGTCCCCGGCTTCTGGCTAGAAGTTCAGGTCCAGCACGATGTGGTCCTCGAAAATGGCGATGAGCAGCATGATGCCGAAGCCGGTGAGCATGCCCAGGTTCTGCAGGACAAAGTGACCCAGGTGGCAGCGCTTGTGGTCTTCACTGTCACCATGGAGCATCTCGGGCAGCTGGTGAGAGAAGGAGATGGTCAATGACTAAATAAAAATGGATTTAGATTTCTCTCAACGCATTTAGATGAAAATTAACCCACAGTCCGTTACTGATGTCTCAGACTACTTGATGTCTCTTTGATGCTGTAAATATCTCGGTTTTTTAAAAAATGCTGTTAGTCTTTTAAATATATTCAAAATATTTATGCCCCTAAATAGGGTTGCCATGATTAGAAATGTTGGTGGCAAGATTATAGTATGAGAAATAATCACGTTTTCACGATTATCACGGCTATTTTATGTGAATTGATTTTACAACTGTATTAACATAAATCACACAAACATTCTATAAAGGTTTTGAACTTCAGATGCTATTTATTGCTGCTTTTCAGAGATATTGCTTAGAAAAATGAAAAATAAAGTAATCTCTATAACCAATTGTAAGGCTGTAAATAGGTTACTGCTGCCTTCTGAATACACGTTAAAGCAAAAAATATCAAGTAATCTCTGGGCAAACAGGTATTTAAAGCTGTATTTTAACACACTCATGGAACAGAGAAGCTGTAATTAAACACATGCATCTCCTTTCATGAACTACACATTATTATATGTTTTTTTTGTTTTTTTAGCAAGAGAAATTAACTCAGACCTACCTGATGACTTGAACATAAATTACACTGTTAAACTTAAAATGCAGTTAAAGATGCTGCATTTTTAGAAAAATCTAATAAAAGTAATCTGTACACACCAATAGGCAGCACAGAGGTCATTTGTTGCTGCTAAAAACAAGAAAAGAATGTAAACCCTGTCTATATAAGAGCTTTAACAGTTCACAACATCAGTCCAAGTTGAAGTGCAAAAAGGTGAGCATGTTCACGTTTTCTGATCTCAGCCTTGAATGATGAGGTGAGAGAATATTGCCACTAAACTCTCTCTCAGAGGGGACACTGGTAGCTGTAGGCTAGTCGCTTTAGCATCTTTAAGGTATCCAAAATATTTCCACACAGGAGACTTCAAGCGCTTCCTGGGTGGATATAAAGTGGTGGTGGATGTCTCTTGTTCTGCTTCTGCCAAGATCTGCGTGTATATTGTTTTTGTCCATGCAGTTCGCGCTACATGTCTTTGGTTCCGGCGGATTGTTTTTGGAAATGTGGGGGAAGTCTTAACGGTGTCTTAACCGCAACGTTTCACACCGCAGTTAATAGTCAAAGCGGTTAATCCCTGCAACCCTACCCCTAAATCAATGTTCAGACTTTATGGACCAGTTTCTCAGACATGGATTAAGTCTTGAACTGACCTGCAATTTCAATGATAAATCACCACTGGAAATTCTCTTTAGGGTTGGATTAATCTGCACATCCTTAAAAAAAACCCTCTATTGTTATTAAAGGATATGCAAATGGTCTTTAATACTCACCATGTCCACCAAGGCTACATAGAGAAACATGCCAGCAGTGACGGCGAAGATCCAGCTGGTGACGTTGTGTGCGTATTGTCCCACTGCTGTTCCTATCACCATGCCAAAGTAGGCCATGAGAGCTGAAAGCAAGTTATAAACTATGGCCTGCTTCACTGACATACCAGCCTTCAGCAGCACCGCAAAGTCACCTGGGAAAAAAAAAAATAACAGGCAAAATATCAGTACAGTGATTTTACTGCTACACACAACGACTTTTAACTTATTAAAATATCATTTTTCAGGTTTGGAGTCTGTAAATATCGTTTTAAATGATACTAAAAAAATGACACTCTCACTCCTCATCCATCCATACAGCCCATATGTGGAAAATAAACATTTCAAATATTATTGTGATGTCACAAAACCAACACATTTAAATGTATCTCCTTATTCTGACTACAGCAGTTTAGCCCCACCCATTCATGCACCAATTCATTGACATTTAATAGTTACAAATTAGACATTTGATGGATTACATGAAGGCCTCGATTCATCAGAACACCCAGTAACGCACCTGTAGCTGTGACTGGTCAAAAATACTGATTGGCTCATTTGCATAATACAACCTTTTGCGATATAAGTATTGCAGAGACCTTCATGATTAGCAGACTATATACGGTGTACCCCCTAATGAGGGACAATACAGTAAACAAGTGTGTGCTCTGCACTGCACTCATCTCCAAAGCACCTTATTTCGGTTGATGAGCTAAAATTGACAATCGCTTCTGCGGTGAACTGGTGCTCAGTCTGGCTCCCCAGGCGACAGACAGGCCAGCCCTAGAAGAAACTCCCTTGATCGAAAGCCAAGAGAAGTCAAGCTGATGGCCTAGATTCCCCCGTGCTGAGTCTGCTGTCCTCCTTTCCTGCTAATTACTCTCTTGAATACATTAGTGCACAGCTAGCACAACTATCAATCTCACAAAAAATGAGGAGGGGGGTGGGGGGGCAAGTGATGTTAACCCACGACTTTATATCGCTTGAGTCCCCTCTTCCACCATACTGCCAAGAGCAATTAAAACAGCCGTCAGAGGCAATCAGTTGCACGCCAGGCTGGAAAAGGCCAATAACCATCGCTGCATCCTAGGTTAGGAAAGCCAACTTGTCAGGGACTCATCCAGTTTATGAAGAAATACTCAGTAAAAAGTGGTTTTACTGCACTATATACTGTGATTGTGATGCATTTATATAATTTAAAGGGCCCATACCATCACTGAGCTTGTGTTAAAAAGGCTTAAAGTATATAAATATATGAAAAGTAAGCCGCAAAAACCCGCCCATTTTCAAATCAGTATTTGTGATGTCACAAAACCCAAATTTTTCCATATCCTCCTGAGACCCGGTAATTCATTTTTGTGTACTGTAGTACGCATTTAGTTTTTGCTTAAATCTCTCATACTATACAAGCCACTTTGCTAAGTCCTGTTGTGTCTTAGAGAGGACAACTGCAGCTTTAAAATGATGTCACATGTGTGACCTGCCCAACCCCCCTTTCCTGTCTTTTCAAAATGGCTGACATCAGCACAAGCACATTTTATGGAAGAAAGAAAAGTAAGCATGATAATTATATATAAAATGTTTTTTTTATTGTTATATTTGGATTAATTTCAGAAAATGAACATATAAGTAATTTGAGTATGTTTTCAGAACTTAGATTATTTTATTTTCTCAGTGCAGATGACTAATTATACTGTAGTACTTGTGTTTATTTCATGTTTTTCTAGTAGACAGCTCTTTGACAAGAAGCAGAAAGGATTCTTAAGAGAATATTTGAGGGAGATTCAGATATAGATCTTTCTGAAGCTGAGAGTCCAGTGGCCCAAACAAGAGAGGGAGAAAACCCATATGAGGAACCGGATGAGTATGACCAGGATTCTGAGTCAGATGTAGCAGATAAAGACACAGGGCCGGCTGAAGTGTGCCTGATGTCATAAATGCTCTGCAGAATGAATGGGCACAGATTCTCAAAGAAACAAGAAAATCTTGTTGAAAGCCTTCGAAGAAGAGTGGAAGCTGCCAGTACCTGGAGTTCAAACTCCTTTTAGCCGAGGAACTGATAACTCAGGGACGAACAAGACCTGAGTGATTCAAATGATGAAGCGTTTTCTCTGGAAGTCAAGAAAAGGAAGCCCCACTGTTTTGTTTCTTACCACCCCAACACATGATTTACATGAAAAAAAATCTAAATCAAAATCCTTTTTTTCCCCGGGTCTCAGGAGGATATGTCTCCTTATTCAGCCAATAGCAGCTTAGTCTCACCTATTCATAATGAGTTTCTTTAGAAATCTTTTAAATTCACAAACCAATCAAACATAAGGGGAAAAAAAATACTTAAAAGGAAACGTTAGAATAAGGGTCAATATAAGACACCGCACATCAACACCTCGATTCATCAGAACACCCAGTAACTCATCTGGAGCTGTGATTGGTCACCCTTTTAGAAACATGATGATTGGTTAGAGGTTTACTGATGATTAGTTAGAACACTTACCCAGTTCATGAGGCAACTCATGACAGAAAACAGCAACAGAAGTGCTGATGCCCCCGGTTATGTTGGCACTAAAGGCAGCACCTACGAAAGAAAAAGAGCTTTTGTAAAACCTTTTTAAAAGAAATGCATCTAGAACAAAAATATTCTGTTATAAACAAATGAATTCTTAAGATTATATAATAAAAGTAACCGTAAAATAAATGTACATGTTACAAAGTATGACCTTCTTTGTCACAAACTCCTTCTTTCATAAGATCTTTTCTTTTAAATCTTTTTTTCAGCACTAAAAATAGCCTCTAGCCAATTCTGGTCCCTTTCTACTGGTCCTTGCAGTTTTGAGAGGGGGGCGGGGGGGTAGTGTGAGGATGTTACCTCAGTGGTGTCACTGGCATTCCTGGGATTCAAACAGACAGCCCTAACAAACAGCTGCCTTCTTATTATTTTATTGCCTTGCTTTTACACTTTTTTGACCAGTTTGTCGATCCTGAACACATTATTTTACAGAGCCGGTATTACCTATAGCTAGTCCGTCGCTGAAGTTGTGCATGCCATCCCCCATGATGACCATCCAGGCTATGCTGGCTATCCCAGCGTCCTTCATCTCCTTGTCCGAGTGGCAGTGGGAGTGGGAGTGTCCGTGGCCATGCGCGTGTCCGTGTTTCTTTGTTTTAGCCTTCCTGCCGTTTTCTGTGGCAGTTACAGCCGTCTCCTGGTGGGACTGCTGAATGTCGGAGATGGCCAGGTCGGACTTGCTGGGACAATCCAAAGGCTGCAGTTCATTTAGCTGAGCATCGTTGTGGGAGCCTGGATGGATAAAAGTCCACAGGTCTTTCTTTTATATAACAATTTCACAACCAGGTCAGTCTTTATTATACTGTGCTGTGTGAACATAGAGCTTTGCAACCTGGCTGTTTTCTAAAGGAGAAAAAAAACCCAAAAACTTACCATCAGTTAATGGTTTCAAATGCATCCACTCAGCATCTGATCGTCTGTTCAGCTTGTGGTCTGACAACTTCCTTCCAATCTTCCCCTCTTCACCTCTCTTTTTCCTCCTACAGAAACTGGCCTGCAGAGAGCAAAGCAAGACTAGACTCCTTAGAAATGAGACATACTCCTTGCATTAGCCTTTCCTTCACTCATGCTTTTTGGCACCAGTTCTAACAACTTCTGTCTAATTCATGTCTCTTCTTACAAAACCTTTGTGGCTTTCAGCCTTTTGGTCAGATTCCTACTAACACATTGACATTAAATGCCCTAACGTAACCTAATCCTACACGACAGCTTAATCGATTCTCAGATACTAATCGATACTAAATTTTAAAAAGTTCGATATCAATTAGCACTGGTATCCATACTTAAATGCTAGTTTTGCATCTGCCAGTTCACAGAAATTGTCGGCAGACTACAACAATTTTCAACAGGCATTGCAGCGGGCACCCCCTCCCCCGGCTGCCTGGAGGACCCAATGTTTACAGGACAGCCCTGTAGCTCGGCCAGGGAACTAGTGTTGCTTTCAACTATCGTCGTCAACGAACATTTATCACTTGACAAAAACGAGATGTGGCGCAATGTAAATGCTGGTCATGTGACGATAAATATAACCCAATACATCATGTAATATTGTTGACGACTAAGAACTAGACTAAATGTGGTTTACAAAATAAAAACTGCTAAAACTGCTAAAATTGTAGTCATATTCAATGACTAAAACGAGACGAGACGTTATTTCCTGTACGATAGGGAGGAGACACAAAAGCTCGACAAACGGCGTTGTGTCCCAATATTTTAGTCCACTGAGACGCACTGTGAATGAATCTATCTAGAGTGACCAAAAGTATTGGGACGCAGGGCCAGTACAGTGCCAGGGAGAGAGAGACACACACACTGCATTTTGATAAGCAGCCTTTCCCATATCCATACAAAAAAGCTGATCCGAATATATTTGTTTAGAAATAAAAAAAAATATTTCAGTTAAGTTCAGGCCAATACACCTAAGGTGACCTTCCGTCATTGATCTCTGCGGAGGGAAAATAGCATTTGTGCGCCTTTAAATGCACTGCCACATTCTGAGTCGGCTAATAATAATAATTATAATAATAATAATAATAATAATAATAATACATTTCATTTATAAAGCGCTTTTTCAAAATACAAATACAAAGACGCTGCACAATTTTGAGTAGACAAAGAAAACAGAGCATTTTGTATGTCTACTCAAACCTTGTATGTCTACACAAAATGTTATAGGGACCCTCAGCTCTCCTCCACAGAGAAACGATGCAACGGCTCCTGAGCACACTTAAATTTTTTTATTAAAAAAGTTCCTGTGTTTGCTTTTCTCCCCCTTTAGTATCGAAAATAGTATAGCGTATCGAGTACCCTCCTTAGTATCACGTCTAGTTTGAAATTTCAGTGTAGTGAAAAGCCTACAACAGCTCCTTTCTTCACTGGCCGGTCTCTCACCCCTTGGTCTTTGCAGTGTTTGACCATGCTGATGCAGTGCTCAATGATGAAAAGGAGGTAGATTCCAGCCAATGCAGTCAGACCCTTCCACACACCATCAAACTCCGAGAGCAGGTCGGTCTCCTCTTCTTCTTTGTGTTCTCCATGACTGTGGTCATGGCCTCCTTGAGACTAGAGGATAAAACCAGAACACAGATACAGACTCTTGGTACATAGAAAAAAAAAAAACACAACAGCCAAGAAATTCTGAACTAAGTAAAACAAACGCCGCATGCACCTGATTCCTAACTGTGGGCGGCTCAACCTAAGCAGTACTTTGATCCACTGCACCCTCAAGAGGAACTCTTACATATCAGCAATCAAAGCGGTCAAATGAACTAGAGCTGCTGCAATTATTTGATGATGTCAGTAATTTATACTGGTGCAGCTTTTAAAAAAAGAAATTACCTTTTAGTTTCTAAAACACTTCTATATAACTCATGTTTTTTTTTCTTAAGTATTACTGTGTCACTCCTGCTGCACAACATCAGTCGTTGTCAATGATACAGTTTTAAAAATTCAAATCAGAGATGGCTTTAAAATGAGGTACAGCGTAAAAGAAAGAATTTCAAATTATTCAAAAATAAGAAGGTGGTTTGTTCACTGTGCAAAGGTTTAGCAGAACCTGAAAGAAAACGCACTGGCGCCGTTCTGGATGACAAACCGCCAGAAAGCACACCGAAGTGTCCATCTGTGTCTAATAAATTACCATCAGTAGGAAGAGCTTATAAATTACATTTTGTTCTTGTTCCAGCTAAAGACACTCATATACAGAACTGTGCATATCTGCCTAAATCTGACAAGTAGCAGAGGAACTGTTTTTTTGTTAAGCCACACAGTAACCCACATATGAATCATTCAAGCATAAGAAAGCACATGTAACTAAGGGCCAGTTGATTCCAGGTGATCAGGCAGTGATCAGTATACTGGTGGTGCTGAATGCTGAGTGGGTGGAGCTCCTTTATCTAGGCTGCTTGTATTTTTAGGCACTTTGCAGCCTGTCAGTAAAACATTTCTACCTATTTCTTTCATTCAACCTACACAATATGCCAAAGACATGGCAGAAAATAGTATTTTCAGATTTTAAGGTGACTCAAAGCAAAATATAAAGGAAAGATGTTTGCACAGTACTGTATATGCATTACACAGTGGTAGTTTGTTGTAAAAATAAAAAGGCAATTTTTTTTGAGAAATTAGATTCTATAGTTTAGATAATTAGATCATGTAATTAGCTATTAGATTAATCGGCTAATTAGTAAAAAGACAGATTAATGGATACTATAGTGGCCCTAAAATGAACCAACCATCATAAATTTTGAAGTAAAGCAGGTCAGACCGCCACCATGTCCTATTGCATTATTTTCTGTAGTATTTACACCCCAGCATTTGTGTTTATAACAGTGGATTTCATAGTGAGCATATTCTGCAAAGTTTTTCTTTGATTCTATTTAGCCTTTAAGTTTATTCGTCTTTGTGTCTCTGAGTAACAAAAGCAATATCTTTCGAGATCAATAAAGTTTTCTGATTCTAATTGTAATTGCAATATAATATCTTGTTCATATCTGTCCTGCGCAAATGGTGATTGATCGAACAGGTCTGGTTGTGTGCGGTACTCACGTGAGGCAGCAGGTGGAGCAGGGCATCTCCGCTGAGTGTACCCACAGCCAGAGCCACCAAGAAGGTGAGGAGGAACTTGAAGCAGGACTGCTTTAGAATGGGCACCAACACCACACCCAGCAGAGACAGTAAGCTGATGACCGTGATGGACACGAAGCCCCACACCCAGATCCACACTGGAATAAATCAGATACAAACCACTCAAGTTCTGCTAGAAAACATTTACATTTATCAGACGCTTTTATCCAAAGCGACTTTCATTCCCTAACTACAGGGGGCAGTCTCCGTGAAGCAACTTGCTCTGGGACCCAATGGTGGTATGCTGACTGTAGGATTCGAACCCATGACCTATTGGTCTGGAGGCAAGTATCCTACCCACTGAGCTACCTCCACCAGAAGGTTATAGCCGAGGATGAAATATGGAAGCTGCAACACCCTTTAGCAGTTTGGACACAACTCCATATGCAGTGCCGAATGCAGTAATACGAGTTTTTGATAAAAGTTTATTATGAAAACAATGCTTTCAATGTTGAACTTTCTGATCTATGCCATGCCTCAAGTAAAAAAAAAACCAGCATGACACAAAAGAATGAGGAAATGTACTGTTTGCTGTTTAGCAGGCTTGGCTGAGCTTGTGGGTTGAAGTCCTTATACACAACAGAAAACACTTCCGAGTTTAGTGCGGAACGACTGATTATATTATATTATATTATATGCTACGCAGCTGGGTATGGAATATGGATTCAGAACTGTTTTACTGTTCAGAACACATATATGTATATATTTTATAATACAGATGTTAATATTTATATTTTTACATTTTTATATTGTACATTTGAACATTTTATACTGTACTATGATAAAGTATTTTATTCTATTCTATTGTTTTCTTAATTTTTGCTGCTCTTAACTTTGTACTGTCCACTTTCTGCTGTGACGAAGCAAATTTCCCACTTGTGAGACTAATAAAGGTTTATCTTAAGCAGTTTGGACACAACTCCACATGCAGTGATCTAATAGAGGTTTTAAACAATCTAATATTAAGTGAATGTTGGTATTTTCTCATTTTACATTCTTTAAAATGGTCTCCTTCAACATTCTGTCAAGCAGCTTTATGAGACCCCACCTGAAATGCTTTTCAAACAGGAGTGAAGAAGAAAAACAAATATGCCAAGACCCCAGCAACTTAATAGGTGGCATTTAATCAAAAAACGCACTTCTGTTTTTGAACATTTATACTACAGGACAGAAGTTTGGGACCACCCTTGGATTTAAAAAAAAAAAAAAAACCCTGATATGCTGCCGTGGTCTCCCCAGTCTCCAGATCTCCTGTTGTGCTGCAGGGACCAGCTGGATCAACAAGTTCCAAGTGAGCTCCAGCAAATGAGACAGAACGGTTTGACTGAAATGTTGCATTTAGATGAAAATGTTCATCATTATGAAAACAATGCTTTTCAATCAAGGGTGAATTGATCTGTACTGCAACAGTCAGAAACAACAAAAGGAGAACATGTGACACAAAAATATGTGAGGCTTGCTGTTTAGCAGGCTTGGTTGGGCTTGTGGGTTGAAGAAGTCCTTATTAACAGAAACAAACACTTCTGATTTTAGTACTGAGCAACTGCTTATTAATGCTTCATCATGTGACCAGGGACAGCAAGTCACAATGCCTCAAACCACAGTGGACCATTATATTCCACTTCTATTACAAGTTGCACATCACATAGTAAAAGACAACTTATTGGCACTATTGAGTCTACTGATAATACTGAGGCACTAAGAATAATTGGCGAATGCTGATGACCTGGAGTTTCACAATACACCTTATAGGAAAAGAGGATGAGTTTATGCTTTATGTGATACCAGACATTTATTCAAGTCCTTGGCAAGGTGTCTGGAGATCAATGGGCTCCCTGCAGTTATCTTAGGAACTGAAGCTTATTTGCTTTGTTCAAAGTCAAGTGATTTTACAACAGCTGTTTACAACACCGTGGTAATACACTTCAGATACTGGAAACACAAAAATGTTTGAGCATTTCGGCAATTCAAATTCACACACAGAGTCCTTTTACTGGCTACACAGTAAACAAAGATTTCAGATAAAGGCCACATGCATGGTGTTTGGTGAATTGTTAACCTAAGGCATGAATGACTCACAGGACAAGCCCGGTTGTCAACAAAGCTATCATGATTAGCAAATAACCCTTTTACAGCTCATACTGCTGACTTCCGAAAGTTCAGATGGGTTCAATTAATAACATTTAGGTCAAACTGATGTTTGAGCTATTAAGGGTTGCGAGTTTTCAAGCTAGCGTTGAAATAATGACACTGAAATACTGGGTGTTCTGAAAAGACTTCTGAAAGCTGAGAAGTGTGATGGGGTCAATTATCAAAATTTAGAGATTCCTATTTTTTGATCAATTAACAATTTCTTTTTAATGGCTAATACTGCATTAATGATTAACCGTCGAGTTATTGACCAAACTTATTAAGCTAATGAAAGGCATTTTGAAACTGCAGAGCAGTGAGCTGAGAATTTGCCTGTCAATATAATGACTGACAAACTGGGAACATTTTTTTTAGGCTGGCAGGTCCTACAGATACAAGGTGTTCCAACCATTCAGCACCTCCAGTAAACTTGGCCGGAACAACAGCAGGATCATCTGAAACCATCTGAGCAGCAATAAATGGTTGCCAATATAGAAAAGAGCTTTTTTGCATACATCACCCTTAAAGACCCAAAAACAAAAACAGCCTGTTTAATTATTTTGTTGGACAATTAACATGTAAGAATGAATTACTATGAATAATGAAATATTTGTAGTATACAAACCCATCAAACAACAGGGAAAAATGAATATGTGAATACCTGAGAGTGCAGGTGCTTCCTCAAGTTCGACCTGGTGGTAATGAAGGATGCAGAGGCGACTATCTATCTGATAGAGCAGAGCGGGACACAGGTAGGTGAACTGAGCCGGAGAGATGAGCGAGTCAGGGCTCAGACCGTAGTGCTGCAGCAGCTGGGTCAAGTTCAGACACTGAGAGAGAAGAGGATGGAAAAAAACGCTTCAGACACTGCTAAGCCAATAACAAACATGAGATCAGGAATAACAACATAGATAACACACTGTAGAAAAAAATACATAAAACCTAGCAACATGTGAATGCTTAACTGGAAAAGTATAATTATTAACCATGTCTACAAAGTGAACTCAATCTTGTGGACAGTAGCTTAAGAAATCAGATCTTGAACTGGGCACCAAAAAATAGCATTTGAAGACAGAGGCTGTCATTATACAGTAACATTATACACTGTGGATTAAACATTTTTTTTTCTTCGTTATATACACTACCACAAATTATTTCATGCAGATTTATTTCTTGTTAATAATGTAATAATGTAAAAATTGTTGAGTAATTATAAAGGAAATTATTTCAATGAGATCTGTTACAATGCACATCTGACATCCTATCAGAGTCCTGCATGGGTCCACTTTTAGAGACCTGCACCCACACAGTACAGCACCACACGCGCCCGTTCACCCGTGATTATATTCAAATTAAACCTGCACCGACCGGCTCGTTAACCTTCCGCCCGCTACCCGCCTGTTACCCGTCCATACCCGCCTCCCAGGAGGCTTTGTGTGTGGAGTAAGTGGCCGGTTGGCCCTTTTTCTGTTTTTGGGGAACATTAGAGGGGGGGGTAGATGTTATGTAGTATTAGAGATTATTTATGGTCAGTGTGTGTGTTAAATAGTGAATGTGAGTCCTTCTGGCCAGTCACCCTCCTCCAGAGTCTTAGCTCTGTTTTGGACTTGGTAGTGTAGTACCTGGGCCTGCCATTGGGGGCGCAGTACTCTCCGAGATATAAAGTCTGTTTCTAAGCTGTTAGCTGAGAACAGATTTGGATCGAAGAATAATCTCTCTTCGCGTTTTTCTCTCTCGCGCTCTCCACAGTGTAGTTTGACCTGCGTCCTGGGATCACCAATCTCTCTCATTGGAGAGCAGTGAACACACTGTAATAATGACGATGTGTACATAATAGTCAAATACGTAGATACTTTTCCTTATATGTTACTCTTGCAGGCTACAATACTGTTGATCTGCTACCCGACCGTATATTCGACTGTAATATACCAGAACATTAAACTCCACCAGTTTCAGCAACTATCTATGGGTACCCGACCCAGTGCAGGACTCCTATTAACTAATTGTGTGGTGATGCAGAGTAAAATTCTAGACTGTCTTTTAACTTTAAATGCAGTTTCATTACTTAATAGATCAATAAATCTTCTCTGTTGATCCACATTATAGTTATATTAGGTGGCTTTTTGTAGGTCAGTAGTGACATTTAAGTGCTGAACATACTATAAACTTAATTGGTAGTAAAGAGTTTATATTTAGTATTTATTAGGGAAATAACATGCAAATGTAAACAATTCAGAACATGTGTGCTAGTGCTATTTGTGATTAACTATGGTTTGTGAGTTACTAATAGGAAGGTCTAGGCACAGCTGTGAACAAAGTTTGTACTTTGTACTGAAATTAATTACCTCCTCATGTTGGTGAAGCACATCCTCAGAATGTCTGTTCTGTGATGAGATGTTTGGATTTATAATTTCTTCTGGTACCTCCCGTTTCCCTTTGTGTGACTGACCTTGACTGTGAAAATGGTCATCATGGTAAGTGTCAGGGTCTTTTCTTGGACCGTCCACCTCAGGGGTGATGGTGGCAGCAAACTGGTCTTGGGTTTTGTTGCGGGTGCGCTGCCCTCTAGCTTTAGTTGGTCTCCTGACCCTCTTGGGTTTTGTGGTAGGTGTCTGCGTGGCTGATGAGAGCTGGAGATAGGAAGCCTCGGCGTTGGAGGAAATCCCCATTAGATGAGGGGGCGTCTGGGTGGGCTGAGTGGGACTGAGATGGTCTGTCGGGTCTGGAGTGTGGACGTGGTGGTGGTGGTTGTGGGGATGGGGGTGCTTGTGGTGGTGGTGGTGCTCATGATGGTGATGTGGTACTTCATGGCTATGGGTGTGTACGCTGTCTAAAGTTGTCCCTTGACCCAGGTCATTGTTTTCTTGGCTCTGCTGGTCTTGGAGAGACGTGTGGTCAATCTGTTGAGGCTGGACATCATGCGAGTGTTCATGACCGTCATGTGTATGTTCATTGTCAGTCTTTGTCAGACTTTTGTGCTGATCGTGTTCGTCTTCATGTTCATGTTCATGCTCTAGATCATGACTGTGCCGATCTAGAGGACCACTGTCTGTAGTAGGCCTCGCTTCACTAGTCACACTGGGGCTGCAGGGCCCTTGGGCCGTGGGCAGGCCCCCATTGGCTTCCCCATGGGAGTGATGGTGATGGTTAGGGTGGGAGTGTGATTTTGGGTGTGGATGTGTTTGTGAGTGACTGGCGGAATGCGAGTGGAGGCCTTCTTGCACTTCCAAGAGGTCCAGGTGGGCCACATGGTCATGGCCCAAGTCTTCATGCTCTAATCCCACCACTCTCACTTCGCCCAGGCCCAGGCTCAGCAGCAGGCTCTGGAAGCCTCGGAAGTCCAGGCGGTCCTGACGGCCATAGCGATTGAACAGTTTCTGAATGTAGAAGCGCTGTTCGTGCTCCGCCGTCTCACTCGGGCTGCTGGGCGCAGGGTTATCCGACTGGCTGATGTACGACGCCTTTGAGATCTGCAGGTCGCTGTGGACGAGGTCGTGATCGTGATCGTGGTCATGGCCGTGGTCGTGGTCGTGGTTGTGGTGATCGTGGCCATGGCTGTGGTGATCGTGGCCGCTGTCATGGCAATGGGTGCATTGATGAAAAATAAGGGTCAGGACACAGAGAAAGCAGAATTTGGTGTGCGCGTGAACTCTCATCATCTCTTTACTTTGACACTCCTGCAAATACAAAGAGCGAGAACAAAAAATTGCATGTATTTAGCCAATATATTTTAAAATCAACCATATTCAGCCAAAAGGTTACAGAAGCTCAACAAATGGTAAATTGTCATCATAGAGCAAACTCCTTTTATGGAAGTTTCCCCGGTTCGTGTTGATGCTCATGGTGTCAGACGTCATGCTGAGCTTTGTTTGGTGTTCCTATGTCACGTAGAATCAAACGTATTGTAATTTTAAAAACGTAATAACTGCTAATGGCATCACACACAAATGCTCATAAAAAATAAAATTGCCTTAAAAAACAATAGATCTTTGAACCCATGAGAACTTTCAGGATAGTCTCTGCCCACAAATGGGTGGGGAAAACCTGCAGGAGTCCGGAGAGCAACCAAGTGGCAGCATGCTGAGCAAAAGCACAGCAAGCAAACACAGGTTTTAGACTGTTTTACACTATTTTTATTTGTTGAAATCAGATTTTACATATACAGTATACGTTCTAGGGATTAACCTACATATCCCTTTCCTACTCATCCCTCAGTCTTTCTGCAGTTTCTCTCCATAGACCCGTTCAGACAGTGAATATTGAAAAAGTATCATGCTTCGCTCTGCCTGGGATAAAGATGCACTCAGAAAAGTGCCAGACTTGAATTATTTTTAATATTGTGCTGTCAAGTTTATTTTTAAAGCTGTCAAGCTGGATCCAAATAAAACCAAAAATAATACACAATCACATGTGTACCCTGAATCATACATTGTGTAGTTCTGATGTTGTCACTCTTTGTAAATACCATCATAAACAACTTTGGAGTTTAATAGTGAGGGGAAATGTCCCCAGGCTACCTCTTACATCTCCACACACTCCTTTTTCTTTGTAAATAAATAACTCTTGACAGAAGATAACCTTGTGGCAGCAACTCCAAGTACCGCTTATATTTTTTTTTTTAGTTAAAAAGCATTATTTGCCTCATCACTCCTGATCCAGCACATAACTATGAGGGTGTACAATACAAATAAAATATTAGTACTGCAATTATTCACTATACACTACCAGTCAACATTTTTTGCACACCACAGGTTTTCACCATTTATCCATTAATTTCATGAGCTGGATAGTTTTATTCTTGTTAAACAACAAGGAAGTTGTTGAACAACTTTAAATGAAAATGCTTCAAATAAAACAAGTTTCCTTCACAAGATTCTGCAACAGTGCGTATCTGACATCCTTTTAATTGGTTGTGTGTAATTGGTTTTAGACCATCATTTAAATGCACTCTGTTTCATCACCTAAAAGCTTGTTAAATATCTGTATTTGTATCTTTTTGTAGGTTAATAATGAATGAAATATGAAATTTTCTGCACTCAAGTAGTGAAGATACTGTACATTTATTTGTTAGGAAAGAATACTGAGCGTATTTCTAGTAAATATTCAGTGAGTAACAGACACATGAACTCTTTGACCGGTATTGTTTTATACAAATGAATAATGTGAGCCTACATTGTTTTGCATAAACGTATTTACGTGTGTGTTTGTGTGTATGACATGTTTTATCAAGCCACCACAGAAATGGACCCGTCATGGGTGTTTGTCTCCAGAGTGAAAACACTGACCGTGTCAGAATGTTTTAGCATGAAAAACAAACATAAAACTGAGCGTCTCAAAAAATGATCAAAGTATATGAAAATACTTTTTCCAATGCCGGGTAGTTTTATATCCCTTTAGCGGATGTTTGCACTGGAGCAGCTCATTTGCAATATTTCTCTAGGGAGACTAAACAAATTGTGCCAGCAGTATCTGGGTTAACCTAAAATACAAAAAAAATAAAAAATAAAGATGAATTAATTTGAATTGTCTAAAAACATCCAGTGAACGTACCACATACTAGGGCTGCGCGATATCAGGAAAACATGCGATATGCGATAATGTTGAGTGTTGCGATGGTGAGAAGAGAGTAAAAACTTAGCCTTTATAGTGTTAATGTTTTTCTGCTTTGGATTTGCTGGTGATATAGACTCCAGACACTGACTAGTCTATGCAGAAAAAAAATGAAATGCAATATTTCCATTCCAACAAACAGAGCATTTAATGCCTCCCATAAAACATTTGAACCATTGAACATTGTTGAAAAAACCCCCAAAATATTTAAAAAATAATTTTAAATCTTAAATAAATGTAAACATACTTTTAATTATAGTAAGTTCTTAGCCAGAAAAAAATAGCAAAAGGAACAATCTGCTTCTAAAGGAAAGATCAGAAGTCTGCCGGCGACAGAGAAGCTGCCTCTCTGCTTAGTGCAACAGAAGGTTGTGAGAAAGAGCCTCATTACTGGGGATTTATCTTGTAAATTTCACGGAAGAAGCTAAGAGTTAAGAGGGGATCCTCGCGTGCACTGTGTGAACTAGTTATGGACGGAAAAGCTATTTTGATATTTTCGCAAATTAAATATGCCGTTTTGCTTCCAAGTTGGTACAAGACCAGGCGGACAAAACTTGTGTCCAAACTCTGAAATGCTTAGCCTGATCAATGGCACCTCCCAACTTCAACTAAGCCTTCGAATGTTAGGTCTGCACTAGGGTTGTAACGGTACACAGATGTCACGGTTCGGTACGGTTCACGATACAGAAAAGTTAAGCAATAAAAGGTTCCAAAGAATGAGGCTTGGTTTATATTAACCAGTGTGTAAGGCAGCAGAAGTGTTACACCAGTAGGTGGCACTATTGCACCACACTACAATCCCGGTTTATCATTTACTTGTGCTTTTTGGTCCCTCAGTGATTCCGTATCACTTCAATCACATCTTCTCCGCCGTACCGTGTATTCTCCGAAAGACATCATGTACCGAACTGTGACACATGTACCGTGACAGCCCTAGTCTGCACAATATATTGTCTGTTCATTGTTAGAGATGTACCTTTTGAAACGATACTTAGAGATTTTTAACTTGAAAGTGATGATTTCGGCCCTTTAATATATTAAAATGCATCACAATCACAATATGTAGCAGTGAAAACCCAATACTGATTTTTAGAGAAAAAGTAAACATCAACAAATAAAAGACCTTGCAATCGCCAAGCAGAGAAAAGTCGACAAGAGAGAAAAAAAGATTTTGCATCAGTAAGGCTTCAATTCCCCACACTTCTAAGCTACAGAAGCAAAACATGACTCTTGGGCGGGAAATCCGTGACATTTCTATCCTTTCCAGGATAAATGAACAAAGGAGAAACGTGAATCAATTTATGGTGCAATAACTCGTTTAGTGAAGCTCCGAGAGCCATTTAGGTGCAGAACAGAATGCAAAAGGTCTCCGGCTTGTTATCGCCCCCATCGTATTTGTTAAAGCTGAACTTCTCTGTGAAATCGTGATTACACACAAACCTCAATCTGAATACGCTTACATCTCCAAATCAGGACCAGAAAACTGTACAATACCAGAGAAAATGCCTGATGCTACGAATGCAAAGACACACAGAGACACAAAGAACAAGGACAATATTATACAAATAATACAAAATCTAAATAAAATTCCACAGAAAAATCTGTACTATATAGGCTACACTATGCTTCACACAAAAATGCTGTAGTCAGAGGAAAGGGTATTAATGCTACAGATAAATACTTAAACGACTGCCAGAGTTGTCTAATCCACACCAACAGTGGTTTAGAGCTGTTCTCTACACTGATTCCATTACTGCTTTTATTAATAACCAGTCAAAAGGTTTTCTCCAGTTGCATGTTTTTCGCTTAACATTTAATAAATATACACTCTGGTATGTTCTCCATCTGAATTCCCTTATTAGCCAGAAAATGCAATTTTTATAAGTCATCACTACTGACCTAAAAAAAACCCAAGCAAATATAATTATAATGCGAATCAAGTGTTAGATATTTAATGAGCTGTGAAGTGATGACAGTTAATGAGTGCATTTAAAGTTAAAGGACAGTTTAGAATTTGTTAATAAGTTGTCAAGCATGCACTGTTAGAGGTTCTTTCATCTTATAAAGGAAACCCGTTTCATTTCAAATATTTATTTACACAACAATACTCCAATATTAATAAAAGTTTATGAAATAAATGGATAAGGTAGTGTTACTGCATTAGACTTGCACAAAATACAGATAAACATAATGCACATTTTACACATCCCATCTAATCTGCATAGAACGGACTCAACAAATGCACACAGATCAACAAATAAACTCAGCAGTCCAATATAATGGTTTACCTCAGAGAAACGGGTAAAAACGTATGTTATACAGGTTCAAGAGCAGCTAAAGCTCTTACTAGAGTCTTGCCTAAGCCTTGCATGCTGCCAAAATAACAGTGTTTCTGGGAATTGGCACAAAAAAGCCATTTAAAGACCAACTTCAGCCTGGAGTGAGTCCGCATGTAAAAGTACTTACACCAGCCGAAGTGTGCGCTTCTCCGAGCGGCGTTTTAAATCGGTTTTAGGGCCGAGAAAGTGCTACACTTTCAGGCATTAAGGTGATTACGAGCCGTTCCCTCCACGCTCATGCAGACAGTGTGTTTATAAACATGCAACCAGAGTGACCTCTGAACCCTGGAGGAGATAGGACAGGGGCAAGACCGGAAACTATTTTTAAAGATCGGCGAGCCTCACAAATAACAACACTAGTGTTGACCACACAATGAGCTCTCTGTCTGCAGACATGACATTTCAGAAAGTTGTCTTATATATTTTTTTTTTCTTCTTCCATAAAGGAGATTTGAGAAAAGAGTCATGTGCTGAAAAGAAATATCATGGGATGGTTCAGGATCTGTGCATAACACTGGAAACCATGGCAGCTGATGATAAAATGCAAACAGCTGACCAGGACTCTCAAAGTGGATAGAAGCCATTTTATCACAATTTTTACACATTCTATTAAAACTGCGCAGGATGTTGTCTGCTAATTATTACGATACTGATCTCTGCCATACTGGTATCACAAAAGTGCTTGACAGGAAAGTGTTTGACCAATTACAGCTCCAGGTGAGCTACTGGATGTTCAGATCAATTAAGAATTGATCTTTAACCATTAAAATGCTGACTGTTATTTTTTTAAGAGCCTGTGTTCTACATTTCCCCTCGACACACTAATCTAAACTTCAGCCCGAATGGGCGGAGCTAAACTGTTATAGGCTATTCAGGCTATAGACTATTCTTCTTATTCAAGAAGTCCTCAGGGAATATGGGGATTTTGTGACATCACAAATACTGATTTGAAAACGGGCTAGAAAAGTGATGATATGGGCTTTTTAAGTTTCAAGTTTACCGTCATATACAGATAACAACGTAGCATCATTACTGTAAAGAAATTCTTAGGCTCATGTTCCCCCAACTTTACATAAATATTTAAATTTATTTTAAAAAAATTAAACATTTAAAGAATTATAAGAATATATATATATAAATGTTATATTTTGTTTATTTGTTTTTTTTTTACTGTACATAAATATAAAAAATGTATTTTAAACAAATTAATTAAATTAATTAATTGAATATTTATTAAAAAAAAGCTATATATTTATATATATTTTTGTTTGTTTGTTTTTTGTTTAGAAAAGAGGTACAATATTAAAAAAAATTTTTTTAAAGAATGTTTAGTATTTACAAGTACAGAAAAAGTTTAATATTAATAGAATGTGGAGTGCAAAATGATGAAGTGAGGGTTTCATATATTGAAAGGCATCACAATCACAATATGTAGCAGTAAAATGTCCAAATCTTGCAGCCCTACATTCTATACACACATTCAAAAGGCAAGATTCATGTAGAACTGTGCAAAAGTCTTGAGTCAGGCCTGTTTTTAACACAGTCTTGAGGAAAAGCTCTTCAGGCTCCAAACAAATGATAGTTAATAGTAAGGTCTCTTTTACTGCTCTGAAAGGCCAGTTTTACTGTTTTTTTTTGCTATGTTGCTAACTGTCTGGACAACTGTGGAAACAAGGGACATAGCGGTCAAAAACCTCCCCGTTTCTAAGGGCTGTCTCTTCAGTCTGACCGTGAATCAGTAGTTTTGTGTTCACTACGGTTGTACTCACTCATGCCTTCAAGCACAACACACATGCACCACACACAAAGGAAACTCGTGTTCAGAAGACCCTGAGGTCTGAGAGACAGTCAGGCGGACTCTAAAGCCCCCAGAACTACAACCTGCAGAACACAGCTGCTTCAACAAGGGCAATCTTTTTAACTAAATGCCAATTCACTCACCTTATTATGCAACTCAACCATAACTCAACGACCACGAGGGCTGAAACCCTACAACTGCACAATATGCACAGAATATCAGTACTGGAATTTTACTGCTACAAAATGCGACTGAATTGCTTTTCAATACATTAAAGGGCCCAAATGATCATTACATAAGGTTTAAAGTCTCTAAAAATTAACCAGCACATGCACACAGTCCATATATGGAAAAAAAAAATACACAAAACAGTTTTCAATGGCAGTTTTTTGCAATGGTACTTATTTACAGGTATCATTTTATTCAGTTTCAGCAGTTTAGCTCCATTTCAGCTCAGTGTTGTATCAGCTGCAAGGCAAGGCAGCCAATCAGAAACGAGGTTGGAAAATGGTCATGTAAGAATGACCTATGATGAACTACGAAATATATTTTTGGTAAAAAATGTAATTAAAATGCAGAATATGGGGCCTTTAAAAACACATTAGTGGACTTTTAATGGTTAAAGACTAGGGCTGTAACGGTAAATGTATTCGTACCGAACCGTCACGGTACATGGGTCACAGTTTGGTACATGATGTCTTTCGTAGAATACGCGGTACGACGGAGAAGATGTGATTGAAGTAATACGGAATCACAGAGGGACCAAAAGGCGCAAGTAAATAATAAACCTGGGTCGGAGTGTGGTGCAATAGTGCCACCTACTGGCGTAACACTTACACATGAAAATATAAGCAAGAGTGTGTGTTTACTGGTTAATACACTGCTGTATATTTAAAATGAACGAAAACAAACCAAGTCTCATTATTTAGAACTTTTTGTTGCTTAACTTTGCTGTATCGCAAACCGTACCGAACAGTGACCCCAAAACCGAGGTACGTCCCGAACCGTTACCGTTACACCCCTAGTAAAGATTGGCCAAAATAACTGGACGTTTGTTGGATTACATGAAAACCTTGAGGAGCTATGATTGGTCACCTTGTCACAAACACTGACACACACAAAAATATAGACCGTCACTTCATCCCTGATCCAGGTCGATTTTCCCAGCTCTTCACTCACAGATTTAAACATCAGTCAATATGCTTTGATTTTTTATAGATTTGTACTTCAAAATGATGTCATTTTCTTACCATGCCTGACTAATTCAATTGTCATATTATGCTAGATCTGTCAAACAGCCACCAGGAAAGCACTCACGAATAAAAAAAAGAATTATGAAAGTAAGAATTATCTTTAACTAGTGGTGCAACGGATCACTGTTGATCCGGGATCCGAACCGTTCCCTCTCCACGGTTCGGCACGCATGTGATCCGAAGATCCGAAAGAAAAATAAAAGCTCCGCTGA
>JBBPDC010000002.1:4981995-4992743 GCA_037974485.1 Hemigrammopetersius urotaenia
GTTCATGTTTGAAATGTTAATAAAATCTGTTTTAAATATAATTTTTGTGTGGAATTTGTTTGTTGACCTCTTTAAATTGATTTTTAATGATAAAAGGTCTTCATGTCATTTGGCGCGACCACCCATCATGTGGTGCGACCAATAATAACAAGAACTATATTAAATTCAAAATAAAATATCTAATTTCTGTAGCTGAGACATTAATAACTGATACAATATGCTTAAGCGAATGGTATTTTTAAAACATTTTTATCAGTTTTATGTGTTTTACAGGAAAAATTAGTCGGTTAACGACATTTAATACAGCGACTGTGACATTATATAACTTAAATAAGAGATCATAATTTACAAATCTCAAAAGAAATGCAAACACGTGTTTCTAAACACTTGATATTACTGACAACTTGTATAAAAAATATTAAGTATGTTAAAAAATTGTATTAGATTTGAGTTAGTTTTGAGATAAATTATGTTCGCACCACATGACATTTTTTAAGGCCTCGGGCAATTTATCTTTATGAAAAAACACTAGAATTACTTAATTAAATAAATTAATATTAATTTATGTATACACAACAATCTAAATGTTTGAACAGTTACAAAAGATTTTCTTATTTTTAGTATTTTAAAATTGGTATGACATATAAAAACCTTATATGTCATTGACCCCAGGATCGGTAACAGGACTTCAGTCAGCATCACCACAAACACTGGCGTCCCATAGTGTTGTGTCCTCAGCCCCATTTTCTATACCCTGTTCACCCACGACTGTGTCGCCTCCAACAAAGACAACATCATCCTGAAGTTCGGATGACACTGCAGTGATCGGTCACTGGAGGGGACAAGGTGGCCTGCAGGAGAGAGGTGGCCGGTCTGCAGTCATGGTGTGAAGACAAAAACCTCACCCTTATCACCACTGATAAGACAAAAGAGATGATAGTGGATACGAGGATGAAGAGGAGACCTCATCAGCCACTGTTCATCTGGGAGCTTGAAGTGGAGAGGCTGAGCAGCTTTAAGTACCTGGATGTCCTGTGAGGACCTCACCTAGACACTGAAGACCACACAGCTGGTCCATAAGGCTCAACAGCAGCTATACTTCCTGAGAAGGGTGAGGAATTTCGGTATGTCAACCAAAATCCTCAGCAACTTCTACACCTCCATCCTCAAAGACCCCACACAACCACTCAGGTCAAAGGTTCAGAAGTGTGAGATCTAGAACCTCTCGGCTCAACAACTACTTCATCCTTACATCAGACTCATTAACAGCGTACAGGAGAATAGTTAATAGACATCATCACCTACCTCATACTGTAAACTTTGCACATTAAGCTCTTTTTGCACATCTTCAATTTGTAGTTAATATATCTCTACATCTGCACATTACACTTAAAAATATTTTCGTTCATTTAAAAACTCTATACCTTGGCATTTGTGCGAACAACAAAGAGAGAATTTCATGGAGAAATGCGTTTTCTACTGTACATAAATAAATGCTTTGAATCTTTTGAATCTTGAATCTTTGAACATGGTTGTTGGAGCAAGGAGGGCTGGTCTGAGTATTAAGGTTTACACAGAATGGTCCAAAAAATAGAAAATATCCAGTAGATTGTGTTGTGTGTACAAAAATGCCTTGTTGATGTCAGAGGTCAGAGGAGAATGAGCAGATTGGTTTAAGATGATAGAAAAGCAATGGTTGCTCAAATAACCACTCGTTACAAGATATGCAGAATACAGTAATCCCCCTATTTTTTGCCTATTTTTTTAATAATGTAGTCCCTAAATATGCCCCTAAATATGCTCCCAGAACACTTTCATTTCATTTTAAACTCAGTTTTTTAAAAGAAATAACTATCTACTCTCTCCACTCTCTCTATGTTTACACAGGGCATAGCTTACTAATACTAAACAAACTGAGATAACTTGAAAATTTTGGGGGGGAGGGTTAAAACACTAAAATAGGAGGACAAGACAAAGAGCACTGCAGCAGCTTCTTCTTCTTCTTCGTCTTCTTCTTCCTTTTATGGTGGTTTACAACTGTTCAGTGTACACCTTGGTTCTCAAAAAAAAGGCGAGGATATTTACAGTTTCCGCGTTATTGTGGGGATTTCTGCATAAGACGATAAGTTTGGTTCTTAAAAAAATTCATGTGTGACTGAATCCGCGACTCCTGATCCACGTGAAACTGGCCGATTACTGTACATCCCTGAATGCACAAACCGTCAAACCTTGAAGCAGATGGGCTATAGCAGCACCCTGTCAAGCTAAAAGCAGGAAACCGAGGCTGCAATTTGCACAGGCTCACAAAAATTGGCCAATATTTGCCAACAGTTCAGACTGCTGGTGGTGGTGCAATAGTGTGGGGGATAATTTCTTGGCACTTTTTGGGTCCCTTAGTACCAACTGACCATCACTTAAACACCACAGCCTGCCTGAGTATTGTTGCCAACTATGTCCATTTCTTTATGACCCGTCTTCTGATGTCTACTTCCAGCAGGATAATGCATCATATCAAAAAGCTCAAATAATCTCAAACTGGTTTATTGAACATGACAATGTACTTGAATGGTCTCCACAGTAACGAGGGGTCCCTTTTTGTGCGTATGCCACAGTTATAAAGGAGACCCCAGATCCAATAGAGCACTTTTGGGATGTGGTGGAACAGGAGATTTGCATTATTGATGTGACAAATGTGCAGCAACTCTGTGATGCCATCACATCAATATGGACCAAAATCTCTGAGGAACGTTACCAACACCTTATTGTATATATGCCACAAAGAATGAAGCAGTTCTGAACTAGATCAGCAGCTCCTGTGGAAAACTGCACTTCCTCAGGAGGTACATTTATGTAAAACTATACTTAAATCAAAAACAGCTATTTTTGGTCTTTGTTGTTTTTTTTCATAAATCGATACTCCACGTGGGTCTGTAAAATTTAGAAATTATTAACCCATGAAAAGTGTTGAAAATAGCTTGGGATTAAATCTTTTACCTCCATTGGACACTACAGCTGTCGCCAAACCCTTGTAACTCCACCCCCATCCAGCGGAGCCACGCAGCAGAAGCCTTAACTGAGCAAAAAGCTACGACATCAGTATTTAGTTCATGTACAATCTCATACCTGTACACTACTTGTGGTGTGTATTATAAAGTGATTTTAATATTTATATTCTATATTAATAAAAAATCTATTCATTGTTGTATTCAGTTAAGACTAGCTGCTGTTTTTACTCCTTTCATGAAGATGGCGTTATTGAGCCAGTTAGTAGCTAGAAGACATTTAGTGATGCTATGTATTTCAAAATTATCTCCTTGGAAGTAAAGTATAGCGACAACACAACTGAATACGTTTTTAAAGAAAAGTATTTTGACTGAATTGTTCCTGAGATGTTGATGCAGAGGAGGAGTAAACGGTAAGTTTGCAGGTTAAACTCTGCTCACCATCAGGCTTCTGTTATGTTTGTCAGTTCACTGGTCCAAGTTTTGAGCGAACAAAGGCTAATCAGCCATGTTAGACAAGCTGTAGGCTTTAATAAAGTGTTGTAGTCTGTTAATTGATCTCAATATATATAGAGAAATGCACAGAGGATCTGTCTAGACACAACTACCGCTAAAATCAATAATGGCACGAACTCCTATGTCCATATTTGCCGGTCAAAATCCACGTAAATCCATTTAAGAAAGGTTTTGCAAAATTATTGGCAATACAACCTTACACATAGTTATATAATCATATCTTAAGATGTTATACCAATTTTGATGACACAGCATTCATTTATTTAGAATATAAATACTTTTTTCAGTTTCCTGAAAAATAGCCATTTTGGACATATGAGGTTTCTGCCCGACAGCGACGATATATAGGAAAAGATGTATAAGAGATGCATGGGAAGACTGGCTAGTCGCCAAGATGCTCCTTAAAGAGGTGGGTCTTCATTTACATTTACGGCATTTATCAGACGCTTTTATTCAAAGCGACTTTAATTTCCTAACTACAGGGGGCAGTCTCCCTGGAGCAACTTGGGGTTAAGGGTCTTGCTCAGGGACCCAGTGGTAGTAAGCTGAAGGTAGGATTCGAACCCACGACCTCTTGACCTGGAGGCAAGTATCCTACCCACTGAGCTACCTCCACCCCACAGACAACGCTTAAAGACAGCGAAGGACTCTGCAGATCTGAATTCAAGAGGGAGTTCATTCCACCACTGGAGGGCCAAGACCGTCCTCTGCTGGGTTATTTTGAGGGATGGAGGAGATGTTGGTCTCCCACTTCAGGTTCTAGGAAATGGTGGTTGAAGGTCTCCACAGTAGACACCTGTCTGTCTGATGTGGGGAGGCGGAGCAGTGTTGTGGGATGTCTCCTGTAATCAGTGGACAACATACAGGCTACTATCTTTAACCTTTAATACTCAGAGCTTTTTAGTAAAATCAAATTCCAGTAAATAAACACAGTGTAAACAGTTTAAAACTGGTGTTTAATCTCCTACACGGTCACCGCTTGGCTGCTAAAATAGTTTTGTTCTTTATGGGCATTAGCTTGTGACACCATTTTCAAAACAGCAGCATATGGAGACTCATCACTATCCTGAATGAGTCCAATGACAGTGGTGTCATCTGCAAACTAAGTTGCCACAAAGTTGGTGTTTCTGTGAAGTTACTGTAATATAAAATCCATGTCATTATAATATCCGCTGCTGTTTTGAAAATGGTGTCACAAGCTAATGCCCATAAAGAACAAAACTATTTTAGCAGCCAAGCGGTGACCGTGTAGGAGATTAAACACCAGTTTTAAACTGTTTACACTGTGTTTATTTGCTGGAATTTGATTTTACTAAAAAGCTCTGAGTATTAAAGGTTAAAGACAGTAGCCTGTATGTTGTCCACTGATTACATTCTAACCACAGAGGCTGTTTACCAGATATTATTTGAGTGGTGGACTGTTCTCCACATTTTGTTTGTGACGCAGTGTGTGTCTATGTTTCTGTGTGTGTGTGTGTGTGTGTGGTGGTGGGGAGGGGGGGTCAGGGTGCTACTTAACTTTTTTAACACATATCCCGCTAACCAGGTTTCCAACCAGCTGTCAAATTAAATTTAAACCAATAAGTGAATTGCTGCAAAAATAAAATGCACAATAGGCTGCAGATCCATCAGCTCTATATCTATCTGTTAAAACACTTCTGAGAAATATGCTTCATGTCTTTATTGATGTAATCAGTGTGTATAATTCCATGTAATGGCTTTAGTTTATGTTGTAAAGGCAGAACACGCTAGGAAACATAATGGCTCAAGAAAAGTCTATTAATTAGCTCTGTGAGGCATCTTATGTGTGCTTACAGCCATATATCATAGCCATGTTTATTATGTGATTAGAATATAATAAATATTACAACACATCCATAAGGACATAATGATAAGTGGTAAAATGAGATGACTTCTTGTACAGTGGCGCTTTTTCAGCTTTTAAAGTGGTGCTGACAGATTCTAATTTATCTTTCCCAGTCCAAACATGCCTTCAGTATGTAAATAATAAATAAAAGACAGTCTACGTTCTCACAGCAGTATATTCATAATGTGCAAAAAAGGTACATACTGTATTAGCTTTTTCACTAATCTGCCTTAGTCAGGCTTTTTAACTACGGCTGCCAAAAAAGAGAAACTCCATCAGTCATATTTTATTTTATTTATTCACTTTTACCATATTTATTTGGTAAATATGTTTCTATTGTAATACTTTCAATCACCAAAAGTGATGGAACAAACCCAAATGTTCCTAATTTTATTACATAGTTTGTGGCCAAACAAAATATAGGAGAAAATAAGATAATAATAGAGATTACACAGAGGAACAACAAGTGACATAAAATGGTGGTCAACGTAAAGGTACATTCTACAACTGAATGTGTTTGACATCCAATACCAGTCCAAAACTGGGAGACTATGTTTTTAGAATAGTTTAAATAAATGAACATATCTGTGTGTGTGCAATCATTTAACATGTCAAGCGGTTAGAGCATAGTTTAGCATAAGAAACTACCTTAGGAATTAGGCCAATCCCCTTGTTGTGATGTTAGCAAACATTACAACAAACCTAGATAATCAAAAAATATATATTTTTGCATATATAGAGATTTATAGAGCAAATTAATTTCCATGAGCTCTGTTGTTGTACTGTATCAGAATCTACCCTGGCACTAGCTCTCCAATTACTGCTCAGTGTGTCAGCATTTTAAATGTGAGCCAAAAATATATGCATCTTTGGAACCTTGTTTTCCTATTTTGGCTATTTTGAAAAATCTAGCAAATGTCTACATTTGAACTGCAGCTCATTAAAGGTAAGATATAATGCTCATTAACATTTTTCATGCCCACTGTAGTAGTATTTAACAAAGGACATTTGGGATACAACAGAAATAGAATTAGTCTTTCATCATAAAACTTAGGTGCCGGTCAGTTGTGGAGAGGTAGAACTACACATTGCAGGCTTCAACTGCAAATGTATCACATGTAATACTATAATCAAAAAGCATCAGACTCGAGTGTATTTAAAAATTTATTTGGGAAAAAATTGTGCAATACCCAATACCAGTAAAAATATAGTGAATGTCAACATAGCTTTCATGTCGTCTCATCCTCAGACGGAACATTGGCTAACTGGGAACACTTCAGGAATCTCGAAGTCGTCATCCGATTGGTTGAATTTTTTCGGATTTCCGGTGGACGCGAGTGTCACGTTTATTTTCGATCCGCCGGGCAACAAAGCACAGACGTGTGATCACAGACGTGTGATCCTACTGATTCACTCTGTGTTTTGATCAAATGTGGTAATGCAGACGCCATTGTTGTTATACGTGCACGAACAGATCAATGACTTACTGCTTGTTTTCTTCTCCTTTGATTTTCTATGCTGACTGACTTGTTGCATCCGGTCTGTTGTTGTGGGGACATTTCCACGCCCCGAAACGTGAAGCTGAACGAAACGAACTGTGATTGGTTGTTTGACATGTCAGTCAAACGACCTTATGGACAGGCCTTGGCCAAAGAAAGCTGCTATGAATTCCAGACCTTCAGCCGTCAGTCTGAAGGTCTGGTTACGCGAGACTAGCTTTCATGAGACAGTGGGCTGTGGGGACATGGGACTGAACCTTGCAGGAGAACAGATTTTCTTACATGTAATAGTCTAAAACACAGAATCACAAATTGGCTGTGTGAATCTACAGCTTGGACAAGATGTAAATCAGTCTCTGTAACGTTCCCGGCCAGGGGCTGCCATTATCTAAGTTATATGTGGGACTTCAATTTTCAAAAGGTGTGTCAGCTGTCGTGTATTTATGTTAAGTGATTATCGTTTCTCATTTGTTCATGTCCGCGTCCTTCGTGAGTTATGTCATTCCCTTGTAGCAGGCCACCATCACACTACCCATCGCCTATAGCCGTCTTCTATCTGTTTTCAGTGTATGAGCAGTTGGAGTTAAGTTGGAACCCTGCATCGGCGCCTCGTTACCCCAACTGAACGTGACAGTAACCATTTCAACTAGTTTCTTACAGTCTGTTGGTTAATATATACTGTTACATACTACAGTAAGTAAAACAATAGTAAAGTTTATTTTGATGCCGATATGTTCATTTTTAGATTCAGGTCAGAGTAATCTGATTCATTATTTTTTCCCCATTAATGAGCCAAAAGCTTGCAGGTATATATATTTTCAAAGAAGTGTCCCTAAACTTTGAATGAGCAGTCTATACAAGATGTTTGAAATGGGAATTAGTACTAATAGGTACCTTAAAGCCATGACATGGGCAACTCAATGACTACAATAAACACACACTGCTATTTTGGTGGAATCAAAATGATTCAGTTCATCTAACACATGGGCACAAATAATCAAATGGACTGGAGGACCATTCCTTCAAGTGCACACTCCAACAGATGACCCACAATTACCTTAAAAGGAGGCCTTTTGCCGCCGGCGGTCTAACACGATACAGAGAATCTATTAGTACATGAGACCTTGTGATGGGAGCATGAAGAATGGCCCGCCCTTTCAACTATGTCATCGTATTAGCCACCATCCATCAAGTAATTAGATGTGTGACCGGCAGGTCGGCTAAACTACAGCACTATAATCGCATAATGTCAGGAAGTCAGCTGTTTGGCAAGCTTTCCTTCATAGGTTGAGCAAACACCTCATTCATCTGTGCAGCAATGTCTAAGCTTGCATCAGATGGGCATAATTTAACAGCTAAACCATTTTACAGGCCACATTATTAGAAACATCTACCTTGCAATTTGATTTACTGGCCCCTTTTGGGGTCCACCTACCCAAACATGTCCACTATATATAAGCACAGTTACAGACTATGGGCCATCTAGTGCAATACACAGTTCAACTTATCTGTGGTCAGTTTCTGCCCTCAGTATTGCTTTTTACCATCATGCCATCACTGACATAGTGTTGATACGAGTGTATCAGGCTCAACAAGCTTACTGGGGTTTTAACACAGATTGGTGACTTTGCTGAGAGTGGTCCAACTGTCAAAAATAAGTTCTGTGGTCAGAAACTCACCATAAATGTATGCTAGAGAATGGCTAACACAAACTGTGCAACACCACCATGGCTGAGTTACAGGTAAGTGTATCTCATTGTAAGGCCTGGAACGGGATGTGAAGTGGAGTTCCAATCAAGATCTACTGAACAGCCCAATCCAGATCATAACTCCAGGTTTTCACTCAGACCAATTTGCTCTGGACTTTGGTTTTCCCCCCTTTGCCTTACGGACTTTGTCTGTGTGGAATAAAACTTTATATTTTTATACTCTGCAGTTGGATTCCTTCCAGTATTCATCACACTTATAAAGTGGATAACGAATGTTGGATAACGAATGTTCTGATGCTCTTACGGGTATTTAAGACTTTAATCCATTTTAAAGTCTTTGCATTTCACTTTGCAAAGAAAATCCAAACATTTCTATGATGGTGGGAATATTCATAAGTAATTAAGTTTCGAATTGCCAGCACAAAGCTCTGACCTCAACCTCATTCAATACCTTTGGAATGAACTGGGACTGAGATTGAATGTCATTAATGTGTTTGTTGGTGTAATGGTCAGGCATCCCAATTATTTTGTCCATATACTAAAATTACATTAGGCTTAGATTTCATATCTCTTCAAAAGGTGAGTCTCAACCAACCCAGACCTGCACACCTTCACACCTGTTTGTCATCTCCTCTTATTTGTTTCACTCTACTTAAGGTTTTCTCCAATTCAAAGCGTGACCACTTGCATGCAATTAATATGAGTAGCTTTTACCAGGTTGTTTCAGGGAGGGCGGCCAATTAGTCTGTCTGTCACATGCCGAATCCTAATTACAAATTATCCCTTTTAATGGCTCCAAATGCTGATGCAAATGGAGGAGTACCTGCCAAGCGGCAAAAGCAGGCCTTAGTGAATACCTAATAAGGCTCCACCAAGCTTCAGCTTCTGGCTCGGATAACTGTAGTGCTTAATCGCTCTAAGCTGCACATACTTGTGGGTCATCAGCACGAGCCATCACATGAGTGGGCAAACATTAGCTAAGTGTTTGGATGATTTTGGGTGGGAGAAGGTATAGACTAGCAAACAAGTATTAGCAAAGGAAAGTAAAGCTAAATAATGCATGTAAATTCATGCTTACAAACCATAAATGGGATTTCTATAGAACGTAAATGCCTTTGGAGTACCAGTTTTCACAAATTAGGGTTATTTAATACCAGAAATATTTCCATAGTAGAATTCAGAAACATTGAATTTCTCTTAAAAGTAAATGTTCTTAATAACACAGTTTTTCATCATCCCCATTTCCCATTTGCTACCTATACCTTCCCAATCACACTGTCCTAGCAAGTTTCGGGGAGAGCACTAACTACACTACAGATCAGAAGTTTGGGTCCATGCTTGGATTAAAAAAAAAAGAAAGGATATGCTGCTTTTCAAACTTGTATCACAAGAAAACATTAGAAATACTTAAAGCAAATGACTGGTTTAGAAATGTAACCTAGCAATATATACTCTAACGATGTGCAGCGTAATGATGGCAAAGTTGAATAGGGAATGTGTGAGTTTCATTAAAATAGCCCTCTTCCCGTTATGACAGCAGCCCAGATTCAACACATTCTTTCCAGCAATTTCTGGAAATAACCTGTGTAGAAACCCTTCCATTGCAACTATATGACTATAAGCGCAACCCAGAGAGTCACACAAGCAAAAACTTGTGACTTCACTTCAGACTCGCCCTCAACGACTCGAGACTTGACTCGGACTTGGTGCTGTGACACGTGAGCCAAAACTCATGAACAATATTCATTTCATAGAATTATTTATTTATATCTCTCACTCTTTCCAACGACCCGAAAACCGCTCACCTCGTCCAGGTGTCCCATTACTTTTGTCTGAGGTGAGCGGTTTTCAGCTAATAACGGTTTTCGAGGGGCCCTTGGAAAGGGGTCACCAAGCCCCATCTAACTGTGGAGTTTCTCATTTAGAGTGACAGATATATTTTCCATATTTAACATTTAGATTTAAGATCATTTAAGGCAAATCCTCCATGTTGGTGAGGGCATATGACAGCACACTGTCCCGCCCCCTGCTAAATAACAACCAATTGGAATCACGAGGCGTAGCCAATTAGCATATCATCTAAACATTTAGAGCTCAACATTTACAGCTCAAACATCCCACATTTAGAGTCGCCATTTGTAAACATTGCCACTCA
>JBBPDC010000002.1:5021996-5036060 GCA_037974485.1 Hemigrammopetersius urotaenia
GACCCCTACAGGCGACTGGACAGGCCCCTCACGGTGGTCTAAGGAGGCCTGGGACCCTACGCTAACCCCCTCCGGCCCCCACCCACCCATCCCTACGCTACTACACCCCCCCAAAAAAAACTTGGGTTTTTTTTTTCGCTCATAGTGCCCCTCTGACCCCTTTACATCCCCCACGGCCTTGACTAACCCCCCTAGGAACCCCACTAACCAGGCTAGGGCAGGGGAAACAGGACAGGCTGGGGCCTCCGGGAGGTCAAGGCTAGGGCTAACAGGGCCTAGGGCAGCAGGAACGGGGCGTATAGGGACAGGGCAGGCAGGAACGGGGTGAATAAGGGCCAAGCAGTCGGGGACCAAGCAGTCGGGGACCAAGCAGTCGGGGACCAAGCAGTCGGGGACGTGTTAAAAGAACGTGTTAAACAGAAAATAGTGGCCTCTAACGGCCACCAGCCGTAACAATCACAACACAACCAGTAAATAGGATGTCAGACAAGGGAAAGTTGTTTTGTTTACTCAACCTTATTCCAAGTGTTTAACAAGCATAACAATCTGCAGTTTATGAAATAAATGGATACGTGGTAAAATCCTGTAAAAACATTTTACTGGTAGCATATATAGTGGATTCTGAAGGTATATGGCCGGTCACCATCATGTTGTTCATTGTGGTTTACATTTCAGCTGAATAACGCTCAACACATCTGTGAAATGGCCATAGTTAATGATTAAATGACCTGATTAAACGAGTGCTTCTGGTTTCCTTAAAGCCTAAGAACCCAAATCTCTTCCCCTAGAAAGCTACAGACAGAACATTCCTAATAGCTTTGCTTTTACCACCAAGCGCATCGCTGACCATTTCACTCCTCTTAGGCTGTTTTGAAGAGAAAGCTGCTGCATCAGCATGAAATGAACTCTTCACCTGAATCTAAAAGGCCCTCTGGGTCCCCTGACAAACAGCGTCCTCCAGAGAGCGGCGTCTGACGCAGTCGCGATGGAGCTGTGAATGGGAGTGCTTTCCCAAAGGCACTTGCTCCGAGGTGTTTATCTTTGCAAAACTTTATCTTCAAGATACTAGACCCACAGGCCACTGGACTCAAGACTTGTAAGGCTGCTGTGAGAAAATCTGTTTTCCCTACCTTGGACTGTATGTGTGTAATTATATGAATCAGTGTGTATTATGTTTCCCCATTGTGGGATTAATAAAGTCAATCTAATCTAATCTAATCTACTATGCTGTTTAATCTTGTCTGTAATTATTGTGACCGGGGGGCCGCCGGGTTTTTTCAGGGGGTTCCAGCACCCATGGTAAGTTAAAAAATTCTGAATTTGGTTGCGTACCAATTCATTTATGTAGGTACATATTAGAGTACTACAGCAAAAAAAATTATGTCAACCCCTGTACATATATATATATATATACACTACATTGACAAAACTATTGGGACACATTTCCAAATCTCCATCACTTCCATGGTGTATAAAATCAAGCGCTTAGGCAAACAAGCATTTCTGAAAGAATAGGTTGCTCTCAGGTTCTCAGGTGAATTCAACTATGATAGGATGCCACCTGTGCCTAAATCCATTCGTGAAATGTTCTCACTACTTAATATTGCATGCTCTACTGAGGCGCACAGTGTACAGAAGTTGCAAAGTGTCTGCACAGTCAATAGCTACAGACCTTTAAACTTTGTGCAACCTTCAGTTTAGAAGAATAGCGGATAGAGAGCTGGGTTTCCATGGCTGCATCCAAGCCTTACATCACCAAGTGTAATGCAAAGCGTCAGATGCAGTGGTATAAAGTGCACCACCACTGGACTCTAGGGCAGTGGAAATGTTTTCTCTGGAGTGAAAAATTATGCTTCTCTTTCTGGCAATCCTAAGGGCAGTATTTGCTTGACTGCATTGTGCCAAGTGTAAAGTTTGGTGGAGGGGGAATTATGGTGTGGGGTTGTTTTTCAATGTTTGTGATTGGCCCAAACATTGAAAAACTCTTGTTGCTGCAGAATATGAAGCCATTTTGGACAATTTCATGCCCTCAACTTTGTGGAAACAGCTTGGGATGGGCCTTACCTGTTCTTACATGGTGTGGAGGAACTTGACTGAGCCCTGACCTCAACCCAATAGAACACTATTGGGATTGATTTACAGTGGAGACTGCAAATCAGGCCTTCTTGTCCAATATCAGTGCCTGACCTAGCAAATGCTCTCCTGGAAGAACGGTCAAAATCCCCATAAACACACCTAAACCTTGTAGACAGCGTTCCCAGGAGAGTTTTAGCTATTATAGCTGCAAAGGGTGGGCAAACCACATGTTAAAGCCTACATATTACATAATAATGCAATGTCATTAAATATATACAAAAAATGCTCCTTTTAAGTTTATATAGTTTATAATACCGATACGAATAGACAAATAATACACTACTTTGGTATTCGTTATTGAATTTAGGGAATAACAAAGTTATTAATAAAATCATGTGATTAATTGCGATTAAAAGTTTGAAACGGCGTTGTTGTGATGTGGTAAAAAAAATGCATGAAAAATAATTTATAGTGTAAACTCTAAATTTGCACCCAAATATGCTCCCAAATGTCAGGCCTCGGCCAGTGGCCAGTAGAGGCCACTGTTGTTTTGGTTTGTTATGGGGACTTTTATTTTGAACTTCTGGGAGAATAATTCTGTGCATATTTTTTGCCAATTTATAGTCACTGTCAGCTGTCCTGTGTTTAGTTAAGGTGATTGTGTTTCTTATTGGTTCTTGTCTGAGTGTGTTTTCTATTTACGTTGCAAGAGTTTCCTTTTGTTTTGGATTTGAGTAGAGTCTATGTCTTTGTATAATAATATCCATCAACTGGAACCTGCACTTTTACTTGCTTCACTCCCCGTGAATGGCTCAACGTGACACAAAAACACTTTAATTTTATTTTAAACTCATTACCCTTAAAGAAAATGTAACGGTAAACCCATATCTGTAAATACCGATATTACCCCTGTATAGACTGTACTGGCTGCTCATTACTACATTGTCACCTGTGAGGTATGGTCAGCGGCCACTGGGGGGTGCTGGGGTTTTATTTATGTTCATGGCTTTTATTTTGACATCCTGAGTACACCACCTGGGTAATAGCCATAGAATAGGTCCCAGCTGCTGGTGTACTCAGGATTAAGTGATTGTGTTCTGTTATTGGTTGTGTGTTTTGTAGTTAAGTTCAGGTTAGGTGGACCACAGGGGTCGGTCCACCATTGCAGATATTGTTGCAGATACCGTTTCTGTTCAGCCATAGTCAAGTCAAGTATACTTTGGAAAGTTATCGGCCATTGAGCTTGGTTTTTGTTTTTGAATTCGAAATAAAGAGAAAACAGAAAATGGAAGCCTGCAGTTGTGCCGTGTCTTCATGAGGTAAGGCCGCAAGACGTGACAACCAAATAGATGGATGGATGGATGGATAGAAACTACAGTTACTACAGCAGTTACTCAATATTATAAAATATACAGTTATACACTAAACTATGCTAAAAAATAAAGTGTGAGAGAAAGTGCCACGAGAGAAAGAACTTGTGGGCTAAGTCTTAATGGTGTGATAAATCTGTGAAGGTAGCTGTTAGACATCACTGTTATTTAATACGAACATGCAGATGCAGAGAAGATCTGCCTGTAATTTCTTCGGGTGTTAATGATGCATGTTAATAATTTCAAATTGGTCTCAAGACAATAATCAAAAGCCTCTCATTGCTCAATCAGTAGACCAAGTTAATTAACTGAAATATCACACACACACACACACACACACACACACACACACCCCATACACACCTACACACATACTTTCTGGTCCGATGTGTTTCGCGTGAAACGAATGAATTGGAAAATTGGGGGGGGGGGGGGGGGGGTTCTGGCGTCCATGCATGGTTATGACCTCCCAACCATGAAGTGTTTGAAAAAGCTTCTGACTTAATGGTGTTTTCTTGCAATCTTTGAGGCACCAATGGTGCATTAAAAACCTTTTGAAAGCTCTGTAACCCATGAAAGCACCATCTTTTGGTAAAAGAAATATCTGTGACTCGTCCTGCGTCAGGCTGCCGTTGTATGACACCGCGAGTAGGACGGGCTGAATTTCAACTCGACTTGTAAATGCGACAATAGGCCTAAAGTGGTTTCCCCGGGTAAGCGGCAGACGCTCTGAATAACAATGACGGCCTTTTCGGCTGGAACCCTGTTGATATGGTGTGTCTGTAGCCGCCGCGGCGCAGGTGTTCTGAATTGCAATGATAGCATCGCTCACTCTCTAAATGTTACAATATTGCTGTAATAGTTAGCCTCAAGCTCTGTAGGCCACCTGCATGCTAATCGGCCTGTTAGTTGCTCCCACCTGCAACTAACACCATTGATCCCCATCTCTATATCCAAAACACTGCGAGCTATAATGCATGAAGGTTATGGTCGGTGGATGGGGTTAATAATTACACCTTGATGTCTACAGGTCTTCTGATGTTGTTGCGCAAATCAATGCCGCAGGGCTGCTGTTCTAATTCTGTTGCTGTCCTTTTTTTTAATCACTCTCTTTCTCGCTGTCTGTGAATGTGTACGTGTGTGTTCTTCTCATGTGCACAATTTGAAACCAATTATGTCCATGCTTTGTGGTGTAAGACTTTGCACAACTGCTCCTATGATCTTCAATTTCCTCAATTAAAGGCACAATAAAAGGTTTTCCAACAACAAATAAGGCAGCTGCTGTGTTGGGCTTTCACAGATGGGCTGGGTTGGGGGCACATTTACAACCAAAAGCTCTCAGAGGAAGCGATGAATGCAACAGCCAACTGTATTACACAGACGGTGACAGGTTGGTCTGTGTTTATTTTGTTAATACCATAGCTTTACTTCACAAAGAAATAAACTCGGAGCACTCATACCTGAAAGCCTGGACCTAGCTTTGACCCAGAGGAACATTTTGCTGCTCACAACAGTCTTTTCTTCATCTGATCAGAAATGGTTTAAATCTTCTTATCCGGAGATTACTGAAGTCCAACTTGTTTATCCTCAACCCACTTTAGGAAAAATATGTAGCAAAAGAAAAGGTCTGTTCTTATCGACTCCTCGGTTTTCTTCTCTTTAACATTCTTATGGATCTCAAAAGTGAAAAAAGTGAAAGTGACAATTCGGTCATACGTGAAAGAGTCACTGAGACATGACTTTGATAATTTAAACAAAATTCAGATGTTGCTCATTAATAAGACAACCAAGTTTTCTCCTGGATCTTATGGTTTATTTGAAGATCTGATGGTTTGAGACAAAAAGAAAGAGCATTTTACGATCTTGAACTGAGATCAGACTGAGATTAGGAAAGGCTCGTTCTCAGGAGTTGAATTGAATAAGTGTGAGAAAATGGGCTAATTCTTAAACTGACGTTAAACTGAGCCCAGTTGGAGAAACAGACTTCACAGTCTTGTTCGGAATTCACCTTTCTTAGGTTTTTATTACATAATGTACATCTGATCTGATAAGAGTTAGTTTCACGTTGGAGTTGTAAGCTCACTGAAGAACTTTAAACAGGTGCATATAAAATGAAATTATATATATATTTATATATTTATATATAAAGTAACATTGCAGTACTTCTCAGTCTTTGGTGTGTGGAAGTAGGTGTTTGCTTATATGTGATTGCTTGATTGCTAATACTTTAAAGTGTGCATATGCAAATAAAAATATTGGGTTGGAATTGTTATTGTCTAATATGAAATACTGAATGACCAATGCCCAATAAAAAGCCAAAAAAAAGTGGACTAAGATCCTAACCTTAAGCATGTCCTCTGGTATCAAACCTTCACCCTGGTCTCCAGAGGAAAACTTGTGACCAAGTTCTGAACTGTGAATAAACTGTTCAAAGACATTGTGACTGTATGAACAGTGTCCTTAACCTTGACCTCAATCTTCCTAGAGTTCTCCTTTTATGGTTGTATAGATTCTCACATATCAGACAATCACATATTTGTCAGACTGCCTTCATAGTCCACTGGGCGACAATTGCTGGAGCTTTTGTTTAAAATGACATTTTGGGAACAGGCTGTTTTAGCAATATAGTGTATATACTGTATATACAGTTAATTTAAACAATTCTAATCCTAATCCTTCTGTTGATAATCCATTCAGTTTCAGCAGATAATTTGTTAACAATTAAAGTGATTGTAAATAAATTATAGGGAACTATAAAAATGATTTTTTGTAGCCATATATAGTACTGTGCAACAGTTTTGAGCCACTCATTTTTTCCTATTTTGCTTTGATTCAACTTGTTATTGCAAAAATATTAATTTCTGTCTGTCAAACTGTTTTGTCTTTGGCATATTAAGTAGATCAAAAGAAACAGTTGCACAGTTCCTGAAGCTACAAGGAGCCTAGATAAAGAAGTTCCAACTACTTTCAGTACCACCAGTATACTGATCACCGCCTCATCATCTGGAATCATCTGCTCCTGGTTTTTTACTGGTTCAGGTCTTAAGTAAGATGTGCTTTGTTCTGCTAGTCAATATGAAAAGGCTCAAATAAATAACTCCTCAATAAATCATCAAGAAACAATCAGCTAACAATAGCAATAAATATACTGTATCAATAATTACATGTAAAATGTCAATAAATCACAGATCATGTAATTATTGATATTTGCAATGGGTTGTGAATGACTGTGAACTCCTGGTAATAGATGTTTTTTAAGCATCTAAAGTTGCAACTCTTTGTAAATTGGTTGTTATGCTCTAGCAGAAATGCTTGTCACGTCACTTCACCGAAATAAAACCTATGCAGTGGGAGGTTTGTAAGTCTCTCCTTCTGATCTTTGGAATTCATTGCAGATTCAAAAACTTTTAGTTTTAGGCTTAAAAGGAAAATTGCATTGTAGTTTAATAAATTTGTTTTGGTAAAGTCACGTGACAGGCAATTTAGAAAATCAGGCAGGCTTTGGCTCCCTGCGGATAATACTCAGCTTACCAACCTCTTATAACATTTACTAATTGTGAACAGCTTTCCTTTGCTACTGTAAAGATGTCTACAACTAAATATATTTACACACAACCTCACACACAAGCATCTAAATATGAACCTTTCTTTTATGTTTGGGGTCAGTTTGACCCTATTCAACATCTAAAGTCTCTCAATACACACCAGCATTTTACACATATTTATTTATGCTGTTTTAAATATTGAGGACTCTGTAATGTGCAGTTTAATAATCTTCAAAAAACTTCCCTCTGCTTTAGGGCTCTAACTTGTCACGGGTTGGGCCGCGAAGCCCAAACCCGGAGCTACCTCGGAGGCTTAAATACAGGGGAAAATCACAAGACAAAAGGCAGGTGAACACAAGGACACGTGACACAAACACAAACATGACTCCAAATCAAAATAAAAGTCCAAAAACCCAACAGAAACATGACCCTTAACCAAAACAGAAAAGCAGCATTCTCGACCAGCCGCTGACCAACCCTTACATAACTGACCATAATCAGACCTGTAGGAGTGTGAGAACCACTGATAGGTCACATGAGGGAAGAAAACATATTTTCCACCAGAACTTTGATATTGCCCCCTGTAGGGTCTTCATTTCATGTATGTGTTATTTAAAGCTCTGTTCAGGCTGTAAACTGGTGGCCTAATGGTTAGGGCTTTGCCCCTGCAATCTTAAGGTTGGGGGTTTAAATCTCAACATCGCTAGTGGCACCTCTGAGGTACCCTTGTGCAAGGCACCATGCTGCCTAGGCAACTTTCATTGATGGCAGCCCACTGCTTCACTTGGTGAATGGGTTAAATGCAGAGACAGAATTTAACACTGTCCACACTGTGTTCTGTGCAGTGGTGTGTTCATGCGTGACTATAAGGGGTCACTTTACCTTAAACAAAGAAAAATAAAGAACCAACACATTAACTAATTGAACGTTTAAAGTGCCGGTCAAACTGACGCCAAACATATTAGAGGTTACCAAATTTGAACAGCGCAGGTGTCACTTCAGGCAGGAGGCACTAGCACAGACTTTCCTTATAGTCATTCTCTTTATTTTAGCTCCAAAACAGAAAGTAAATCAGCAAGATGACTGAGAAACATAAACTAAGGAGGACACAAACCAGACACAAACACAAAACAAGCATTCTTTATACAGAGTCTACAAACTCAAAACACCTGGCACACATTTGGTCTCATCCCTGGCAGCGGAGAAGCATCATCGTCATTTTTGGAAAATAAGGTAAGAGGAGAAAAACCTTAGGCCCACAAGTGGAAAATATGCATTGCTACGCCAGAAAGTGGACAGGACAAATGTAAGATGTGCTCAGATTCATCCCAGTAGTTCACTGGGTTGATTTGTATACGTGTACTGATGTTGTACAGCTTGTTACTCAAAGTCCCGTTCACCACATGGCCTATCTCTTGTACATTTCAAATGATGAAAAATAATGATCTGTTAAGAAGGCTTATTAAGTGTTTAATTTGTTATTGTAAATATCTTCTCATGTAATAGTAAATGTGTCCATTTGTCTAATTGTTACAAGTGGAAAGTAATTCATGCTATGCTTTTCTAAGGTTAAATTATGTGTCCCACTAAAATTAATGTGGGCTTCAGACTTTCTTGGACATGGCCCTGCCATTATAGGCTACCAGTCAGGCTAACACTGTCCATCCGTTCGTCAGCCCTCAGCTCATTTATTACCCTCCTCCCCGAGGAGCTCATTTCGCTGAAGCCAGATTAAAGATTGGAAAAACACACCGTATGATATTGCCTGGCAGGCCCTGTGCTTGCTTTGGATGGCTTCAAGAAAGGGTAAGGGATTGCGGGCCGCTCTATCTCCTGGCAACAGCATATGGCTCCTGGGGATGAGAATTCATGATAGCGCTGAAGGTAATGGCTGGATTTCGCACCTATCAAAGCTCTGATTGGCCTGCCACGATTGCCTGCTCGCTTGCTCACTGAAGAGGCCAGGTCTGCACCGGGAAATGGCAATCGGGCAGTGACAAGGATGAGGTTAAGATAGAGAGACAAATCTCTTGTCCTCTGACACAGCAGATGCATGTGAGTTGACCATTTTGAGAACAGGGAAAGCACATAAACACTAGCATTCAGAAGGATGTATTCAGTATTTTTTATACTGAACAGCCAGGTTTGTCTCAGACACAAACAAAATGAGTCTATTTAGAGAACTGTTCCAATACCTTGTCAACTGTAGCACTGATATCATACTAAAAGGCTTGAATCTGATAGAGATCTGTAACGATTTTTGTCCAGAATAGCACACACATAGAGTACCAGGGTCTTGAGCCAAAAATCCAGACTTAAGGAACAGTTCTCCAGGCTTCCTGAAGAACTTTCAAAGACTCTCATTTTCAGTCCAGTCCCTGAACCTGACCAGTTTCAGAGGAATGTTTCTGTTGGTTAAGACACACAGTGACCTACATATGAATCATTTAAGCAGAACAAAGAGCCTCTAACTGAAGTCCTGAACCAGTGAAGAACCAGGAGCAGATGATTCCAGGTGCTCAGGTGGTGATCAGTATACTGGTGGTGCTGAATGCTGAGTGGTTGGAACTCCTTTATCTAGGCACCTGGTATCTTTAGGCACTTTACAGCCTATCACAGTAAAACAGGCGTCTTCGCAGCCTGTTCTCCATTATTTCATTTAATCAACTCATTATTGCAAAGATAAAATGCTTTGACCAGCCTGAAATAGTGTTTTTGTACCAATATGGTATTTCAAACCAAAATATGAAGAAATGAGGAGTGGGTCAAGACTGTGGGATGTCAACTGTTTCATCCTTCCACAAGCTGATCTTAAGTGAGCTGCCCTAATTAAAAATACTTCATTTTAACTCTGGTTCTAATATTGTTCTTGCACTCTGTATCTACATTGGTTTAAAAATGTGTATAACGAGCAAATGATCTGTTTTTGACTGTATTAGTGTGCAGTAACATTTTGTACTTAATTGAGTTGAATAAAACCTGTTATTTTTACTTTAATAACCAGAGAAAACTATTGGGTGTATGTAAGTCTGTGTATAGACACTTTATGATCAACTGTGTTTTGTTTGTTAAAGCACATGCTGTCAATCTGTGTGTGTGTGCATGTAAAGTAAGAGGTTATGTGGTTCTATTAGGTAGAAAAATGTAATAGCTTTCTGTGAGGTAGCTTTTAGAGGTATCAAATATTTTTCCCATCAGTACCACTGTGAGCAATTTTGACATGGTTCATTCATTTTAAAATTCAAGAAAAGTTTCATTGTCCCCTGCGTTAGTGTGTGCTAATGTTTGGTAAGAGCGCTGGTGCCAGCGTTGGCTGTACCAACATTTCCTTGACGCTTCCATTCCTCTGGAAGAATTATGTGGCCCAGCTTGTAGGCATGGTGGCAGGAAAGGGAGCTTAAAACTTTCGAGGGTAAAATAGTGAAGAGTAATTGGCTGGCGCTTGGCTGTGCCAGGTTCACAGCGATTGTGTCACCGAAAATATATGGGCCTCATTTCGAGGGAAGACTTTTGGGAGGACCTTATTTAGGTCAGAGCCTCTTTCATTTTTTTTTCTTTCCAGGTTAATTGATGTACTTGTGACATCTTGTAAGATGTATACGAGAGTTGCATACGTTTATGTATGTACATTATGGGCAATGCAAAGAACAGTGCTTATTGGAAGCGGGTCAGGAAAACAACCAGCTGTTCTGAGGCCATTTAGGGTGAAGATATGGGTGGAGGAAAAAAATAAAGGGGATTCAGATGAGGTTTCTGGAGGGTATGAAGTTGCATGTGGGTTTTCAGGGCAACCTTTAAATCAAAATCCTGCTTCAGGCCTAGAGGTCACAGACAGCTCATGGATCACCGTCAGCCATTTCTTGTGATTTTCCACATACAAGCACAATACAAGATACAGTATCCTCCAACTTTTTAAAGTGTCATACCAACTGTTTCCAACTTTTAAATTGGGCACAATCATGCACCATTTACAGCATATCTGTCGAAGTATCAAAATTGAGAATGCAAATATGAACTATTTGGGGGCTCCTGATTAGATAAGGCCATTGAGACGCCTGCTCCTCTGAGGAGCTTCACAGAAACACAATGGGTTTAGTAGAGTGAAACAAGAAAGGAGTCATTAAAGCAGTCAGCCAGGAGCAATATCCATGGGATAAAATTGCATTTCCTGATTCAGAACTGATACTTTAGGCTGATGTGGTTTGTTTCCTAAAAAGAAAATTTGCACTTTTGGCTCCCCATTGTCTCGTCTCCCTAAACCTTCCCAAACAGAGCAGGCAGACAGGAAGGCTTCCATCATTCGTAAAGACTTTATTTATAACGAGGAACAAAACAAATGGCACAAGGGCCCACAGATACAGTTTAAACAAAGGAAGCAAACTATACAGGACCCCTAGTCCACCCCAAACTGAACTTAAATAGAACATCCCCAACTCAGTCCCACCAATCACCCAAGCCAAGTAGTTCCCCTTAAACTACAACAGGTGATTTAAATGAAAATAAACATGCCCACACAATTAACCAGAACAATAAAACCCAGAACGACCTTTAGTGGCCGTCCACCCACATTACCCCCTAAACCGTCACACCCAAGGAGGGTCAGTTGAAATCAGCATCAGCTTATCTGGCCTCTCTGGCATCCAGCAAAGAACTCTTAGCACACCTTTTGAAAGGTGTCAGGATCGGACTTTGTTGTCAGGCCATGTACAGAAACAGAAACTTACACTGCTAGTCAAACGTTTTTCACAACCTATTCATTTATTTTATTGTTAAACATCAGAAAGTTGTTTAGTGAACAACTGTGAATATATGAGCTCCTTTGTTAGAATGAAATAAGCTCTGGCAGTGCATGTATGACGTCCTATTAACTAGTTGTGTGGTGATGCCAGGGACTCAAATTATGAACATACGAGCAATTTGTGTGTTAGCAAAGAATACTGAGCGTAATTTTAGTCAATATTATGTGAGCAACATGCAAATTTAGAAAATCTCAGTGCATGCCAGCACTTTTGACTACTATTTCCATAAGAATTCAGACACTCAGTCTAATTACTGAAGTCAATTTTGAATCCACAGCCTATTTTCCATAGAAAAGTATTGCCAGTTGAAAGGAATGGTCATAAGCAGCTGCACATTCCAGTGCCCACCAGCATCAGGCTGTAGACTGGAATTATGTTCTCTGGAGTAATGGATTTCCATCCAGTCCCTCTGAGATGAAATAGTGTAGTACCATCAGTTCCTGACCTAAGCAATGCTCTCATGATGGAAAGCAATTAAATCTTCACAGCAACGTTTCAGCTAGGATATCTAGTGTAAAGTTCTAAGAAGAGTGCAAGCTGTTACTGCCGAACAAAATCTTTCATTAAGATTTTGTTCTGCAGTAACATTAAGATTTTGTTCTGCTGCCACCCCCCATATCGCGACAGCATCATTGGTAAAATATATTTTGTAAAACTATTGCGTGAAAAAATGCGATATATATACAATGAACGTGAAATGCTTTGGTCAACACTGGGTCTCTTCTGTACGGCGCAAGTATGAACAACTGTAAGTTGTACGGCGCAAGTATAAAGTAAGAGACTGGACTATTTCCCTCGCTTTACTTAGGAAATGCAATTACAAAGGTTACTTGTTTTACCTTCATAATTGCATAGATATATATACGTAGACACCCCCTTCACCGTGTTCCCAGTTGACATGATACGTCAGTGCGTCCGCCATATTGCGAGTGGCAAAAGCGCCATGTAAAATGATACAATTAGATGTGGAATCTGGGTTTTCTGATTAAAAAACAATAACGTTTAAAAGATTTTGGTGAATCATTTTAAATAAAATTCTTTATATCCATTTATGCACTTATAATGGCAGTCAATGACACAAAAACTTGTCAGAAAATCAAAACAGTAACACTTCAGCAGGCAGGCTGGTCTTTTTTAAACAGTGAAATGATACACTCCTTGACAAAAAATATAAATATTTTATTGTATACACATGGGCTTAATAATTTCTGAAAACATTTCACTCATTCCTCTCTCTCTCACACAAACACACTCACACACACGCAATGCAGTTACTGTGTTATCACTATAGTAGCTAGGTATCAAATTATATACAGAACTGGATTTAAAATCCTTGGAACAGAACTGCCTTACACAGATTTGTCCGTGTGTTGCCACTCTGTAATACAGGAGTGTCCAGTCTTGCAGTGTGGTGCAGCCTTAGTTTGTGGAAAACAGACACAACTAAAGACAAGAGCACAAAATGATGGTTGTCAATTCCAAACTGTTGCCCCGGTGTTCACTGTCAAATAACAATCCTCAAACCTCCAAGTGAACTACTGGTAGCTTTGATAATATGATGCCGGTTCAGCATCTGCTAGCAAACTAGCACGGCACACATCACAGGGCAGCTTTCTCAAAATCTGTCAAGCAAAAAAGATATATTTGACCATTATAAAATCCCATTTTATAGTTTTTACGTTTAGCCAAATTGTTGTTTGGAGGCTGACTTGGACACAGAGGTGTATACATTTGTTAGGTGGGTTTCTTTAGGAAACTTCCAAAGTCTGAGTAAAGTTAACTAAAGAGCTAACGACAATCTAAACTGTTAGTGCCTACGTTTAGCCAAAACGTCGTTTGGAGGCTGACCATAGCTTGTGCTAACTTGTCGTAGCTAAGGTTAAAATTTATAAAATGGGATTTTATAACAGGCAAATATAATCAAAACAATTGTTCAGCCTTACCTATGATATGTAATCGCCTGGGATCAGGGTTGGAGTGTAAAGTGGTTTGTACAGCCCCATGCAGAATGCGCCTGAGTACAGAGGAGACCCAGTGAGGGTGACCAAATTCATGCCAGCCTGTAATTTCATGTTCATTGTATATACAGCATTGTCTCTCAGAAAAAATCTGCATGAGACTGAATCCACGACTGCTGATCTACATAAAACTGAGGGATTACTTTATATCAGGTTTCCATTCAATATAGATTTGGTTTGATTCAATATATATCAGGTTTCATTCCATATTTATCAAGTTTCATTAAATATTTCCTGTTTGTGTGTGTATATATAT
>JBBPDC010000002.1:5054921-5065772 GCA_037974485.1 Hemigrammopetersius urotaenia
TTTAAGGCAAATCCTCCATGTTGGTGAGGGCATATCACAGCACGCAGCCCCACCCCCTGCTAAGTAACAGCCAATTGGAATTGCGGAGTGTGGCCAATTAGCATATCTTCTAAACATTCAGAGCTCAACATTTACAGCTCAAACATCCCACATTTAGAGTCGCCTTTTGTAAATATTGCCACTCAAAGACTTGAGACTTGACTTACACTCGAGCACAAAGACTTGAGACTTTACTACCTACAGTGACTGTGGGGGCTCTCCTTCTGGGTGCAGGCGCTACACAGCCTGGCCAATGCTGGGGTCTGTCTCAAGCTGTTTCCTGGAAGCAAGAGACAATGAGAGAGCGGTCCTGGCTGAAAGTCCCGATCAAGTTCAAGGAAAAGAAATTAAAAAGGGGGTTGGGGGCAGCAGGGGTGATGTAGCCGAGGTGGAAAGAAAGATACTCTAGATGGATTAGGTGGGCCTAGTGCTCGCACATAATCTCTCAGAATGAGTTCAGTGGGAGCCGGCAAACCCTGCCTCAAAGTCAAACGCAGTCGTGATTTAAAAGGCGAAATCCTCAAAGCGTGCTGATGGACGGCTGACCCCAGGTTTCCAATGGATGTGTCAGGATTCACCTTCGCTTGAACTTGATATCGCTGGAAAGTCAGGTGTGAGCTGATCACAGCGAGTTTTGAAGTCTCAGAAAACGTTCTGGCGTCTCTGCTAAATTGATTCCAGACGGAGAGGTTGAACAAACAAGGTATGGAGAGAGAAATGCACAAGAAGAGGGTGGATTTAGAGAAACAGGGAACTGAGTGCTTTCTCAAGCCTCAGATGATCTTCTAGAGATACTGCAGGAAAGAAGGAGGCATGCCGTGACATGACATTTTCTCTTTTAGCTTTCCTTCATCCATTTGTGGTCATTGCTCTTTGCACCAGAAACCCCAAATTAAGCATTTCTGAGGCACATTTTGTCTTTAGGCACTTTGCAGCTTGTTGCAGTAAAACATTTGTTCCCAATTCTTTAATCTACCAAAATATGCCAAAGATAAGACAGGCATTAAAATATTATTTTTTGCACCAACAAGGTGAGTCAAGCCAAAATACAAAGAAATGAGTTGTAAAGCATCTTTCAAAGAGCCCTTTGCAGTTGTACAGCAATTGCTAATTACTAATACAGGTCATAATGAAGCAATATAGAGCATAATGCATATTAAAGAAACCATTAAGTGCTTAATTGAGGCTTTACTGAACGAATAGTGCAATTAGGCCTCAATATGTGTTCCTTAATAAAATAAAGTGCTGTCAACAAACTCCACTTTACCAAACCGCAGTTTACTGACCTATACTGTAGAACCGACTGAGTAAAACTGTATTTCAGCTTGAGGTTGGGGCATTTTACTCCCAAAAAATGTAGATGCTGAAAATTGCTGTTGCTAATGTACAATATATCCAAAGAACCATCCATTAAAAGGTTTCTTTAAGGACCTTAAAATGGGTTCTTCAGCAGCAACCTCCTAATGAACACCCATCCAAAGAAGGGTACACACTGCTGACTAAGCTTGAAAGGTCGTCGTCAGGAAAATAAATAAATAAATAAATGAAAAACACTGTACTCTACAGTCAGATGTTTGTTCACCAAGGTGAAAACAATGCATCCTCAGGACAACAATGACTTTAATGTTCAATTGTATGCTCTACAGTTACTTTCCCAGGAAAAAAGGGCATCCTTTCAGTGCTTCACAGTTTAATGTTTTAAGGAGTCAAAATAAAATAAGAAGCTGTTTCTCTGGAGTCCATGTACAGTTCCCGATGAATTACTGAAATCTTTATTTATTATGAGTGAAACATAACGATGCAAATTGTTAATTATTGTTTTTATTCAGCCTATAACAGCTTTTTATGAACATTTTCATTTCATTTTGCTTCAAATCAAAAATATTCTTTTCTGCCAGTCAGACGATCTATGGCATATTGAGTAGATTAAATGAAAGAAATGGAAAACAAATGTTTTACGGTGACAGACTGCAGAGCAGTGTTGTTGTCATCAATGAAAATTATGACTAAATATCATCGAACATTTATCACGTGACAAAAACAAGACGAGACGCAACGTAAATGGTGGTCATGTGACAATAACTATAACGAAATATATCATGAAATATTGTTGCCGAATAAGAACGAGACTAAATGTGCTTTACAAAATAAAAACTATGCTTCATTTTTGTTGACTAAATCGAAGTGAGACGCTATTTCCTTTAACGGCTTTACGTCTCAGTACTTTTGTCCATTGGGAGGCACTGTGAAATAAATTTATCTAGAGTGTACAAAAGTTTTGGGACGCAGGGCCAATATAGTGCCAGGGTTAGAGAAATCACACACACACACACACACACACACACACACACAAAGTCTCTCACACACACAGCATTTTGATAAGCAGCCTTTCCCATACTCATGCAAAAAAGCTGATCCTAAATTATTCTGTTTTGTCTGTATAGAATATATTTGTTCAGGAATAAAAAAAAAATATTCAGGTTAAGTTCAGGCCAGCACACTGAAGGTGAAGACTTTTATCAGTTTTATAAATGTGGGTTTTATGACAATAGACACATATTTTAATTTTATTTGCACCTTTACGTGATTTGATGTTATTTCATATATTTATTTTATTTAAATATTTAAGTTGTAACATGGTTGGCAAAATAAATGTCGTAAATTCAAATCAGATTGTCTCCATGTCTGAAATGGATGTACAGTATTCTTGAGTCTATAAGGTAACAATAATATAATAATAAGAGAACCTTGTTCATATGGTAAAATAGTTTTAACTAAAAAAGAATTTAGATTTTATCTATTCTGTGCACTTAAGTCGCACAAAGGAAGACTGGTGACTTGACTTTAGACCCGCCCTAAATGACTCGAGACTTGACTCGGAGTCGGTGCTGTGACTCGTGAGTCAAAACTCGTAAACCATGTTCATTTCATGCAATTATTTATTTGTATCTCTTTCCAACAACCCGAAAACCGCTCACCCCGCCCCGATGTCCCATTAATTTTGTCCAAGTTGAACGGTTTTCAGCTAATAACGGTTTTCGAGAGGGTCGTTTGAAAGGGGTCACCGAGCCCCAACTAACTGTGGAGTTTCACATTTAGAGTGAGAGATATATTTTTCATATTTAACATTAGATTTAAGAGCATTTAAGGCAAATCCTCCATGTTGGTGAGGGTATATCGGAGCACGCAGACCCGCCCCCTGCTAAGTAAAAGCCAATTGGACTTGTGAACATCTCTGCTGGAAACACAGTAGGAAAAATTTTGGGGTTGTTCATAAAATTTCTATTAGGGTGTTTAAGATTTAACATGAAACTCTCAAGTTTAACCTAAAAATGAAGGATTCTAGGAATAAAATACATTTGAAACAGATAATTTAGAATAATTTAGTTTGTTAAGTTTAACATTTGTGTCAGGACAACATATGTTGTTTCCAGTGGGTTATTTTTTTGCTTATTTATTTTTAAAACTCTGGTATTTGTCTCGCATATCCATTACTCATCATTTAAAATGAGTTTGTGTGTAAACGAGTTGATTTAGTGGAGAGTGGAGTTGATGAGTAATTGGAGAGGGACACTTAGATAGCGCCATCAGTTAGATGGGCCAGTTAGATAGCGCCAATGCCCTTGTGACCCCATTACTAGATCTGCCCCTGTGATTGAATACATGTTAACAGTGGAGGAAGCAAATGATCTCCATATCTACATCCCACACCTTGGCACATTACTGTAATCTAATCCACAACAAATGATGCTTCCAAATTCACTTCAGCATAGAGAATAATAGTAAAATAATAGGTCACACAAAAGCTAAAGTAGGTCTGGATCTTTACATTTTAATTCATTTATATAATTCAATTCCTTTTGACAGTTTTCATTTTTCATATTTGCATTTGCTCTGATTTTGCACTTGCATTTGTTGATAATATCCAAATCAGCCAGAAACATAGCACATGACGTATTGACTACTTAATGTCATCTGTTTTCTGATTAAACTCGAAGTTTTTAATTCCACAGGATGGAATTTAGCAAATCATTTGAGTGAAAACTATAATCTTTTAAAAATATCTGTATGAATCTCAGAAATTCTTAGTGTTTCTGTTGCTTCAATGACATTGAAACTACGGAGTAGATCAGATTCAGAGAATCAACTGAAATCACAAGTAATAGACTTTATTTACATATTTCTGTATTTTTGTTATAGATATAAATGAAATTGGATTTGTATGGGATTCTAGACTGGACTGTGTATACTTTCAATGTCCTGACTCCAGCAATTCATATCTCAGGACTGTTACTGAATTAGCAGCTGCCAATCTGTCAAGAGTTTCTGTTGATTTTTACTAGCAGCATTAGTTAACCTTGTTATTTAATTAATTGACTACACTTGTGAGTCTAAACAAATGTAACACTTCAGTATATTTATATTGCTGATCTCCAACAGCTTTTTCTAGGTTTATAGAAAATGTATTCACCATATTCACCTGCGACACCTCACACCTCTCTTGCCTCCTTTGAGCATATGTCATATGAGAAAACAAACGTGGCTCATGAAATTCACTTCTATTTTATCAGTGGGCCTTTGTCACTGATCCCAAGGAATTAATCCAGAGACCAACGTAAATTTGAACCAGGTCGAATGGACAAATGGCTATTGCCTTGCAAGCACAAGAGGTCTTAAGTTATGGCGATTTGTCTATTTCTTTACACTTCTTTTACACTCGTGCTATAAATCTTACCCGTATATGCAGAAACATATAAAACAGGAGGAGGAAATTCACTGGTTGATGAATGGAATAGCTCCTAACACTTAACATGGTAGCTGCATCTTACTAGAATTTCATCCTTCAATGAAAACAGCCAACTGCCTTTTTTGTATAGCCAGAAAAGTTTTCTTGTTGTGAAGATCTTTTAGAGTTTTGTGTCATTTGATCTCTCTGCAGGTCTGTTTTTGTTGAAGCACCATTCTGACAATCAGCAAGCCCTACATGTAATGAAAACTAGCTAAACTAGCTAAACCACGTCTTTTTTCTTTTTCCTTTTTGATGGTTCTTCATCAAACTGAGTGAGGAAACCCAAGATTATCTGATATCTGATTACTTTTTTCATGATTCTCAAACATTATGTTTCTTACATTTTCATGGTGCAATAATTCTAGTCCATGCTAGCCCAGGGTTATCCTTTGTCATACTTCTCCTGCTCAAATGCGGCTACCAAACCTAGTCATTAACTAAAGAATTGAGGTGGGTATGTTTTCAAACTGTGCTACACTAAGGCCGTTCATGCCAAACTATGGCCTGAACTAGCTTTAGAGGCAGCTATTATCCGTAAGAGATTAGGGGAGCCGTGACAAGTAAAGCCCCAGAAGGCGTGAAACTTGGCTGCAGGTGGCCACAATACCCCAGCAGACGCCCACCATCAGCATCAGGTTCAAATGTACAGTCGTGGCAGGGGTTTGAACGCTGCTCAGTGAATAAACTCTGGCTTGCCGCCGCAAGGTTTATGCTAAGCAGAGCTCCAGCCTGAGTGAGCATAAACGCTGTTATCGCTCCGTTTCCCCTCCAGCCTCTTAGCAGGTGCACAGTATTCTCCCCTTAGAGGGAGAAGTGATTTTTTTAATGTTTCTTTTTACTGTGTTTAATGTGTTTTGCTATCGTGAGAGATATTGTCAGTGAGCTCCACTGAAAAGAACATCCCCACAGTGAAACACATAAAAAGATATGACACAAAGACTACAGTCATATCTGACCCCCCCAGGATGTTGGACAAACATCTAATATTTGACCCAGCCCCCCAAGATGTTAACCACATTTTTGTTATCCAAACGTATTTCTATGTTTGAATGTTTTTTCAAGATATTGCCAAAGTCTGTTTTGTTTGAGTGGTTTAATATAGAAGTGTGGTATAATATAGAAATGCATTTCGCACAAGGGCACTTAGAGGGCCAACACAAGAAAAGCAGACCAGAGACACTTATAGTACTGTTCTCAGTCATTCAGATAATGAAGATATCCTAAAAAGAAGCCTTGTTAACCATTAGAAAGCAACAAATGCCATCATATCATACAGCAAAACAACTCTTTATGAAAGTCCTCCCAGTTTATGTTGATGCCTGAGTTGTCTTATGTCAGAACCAAAGTTATTGTAATTTAAAAAACACATGATGATAATAACCACTACTGAGGTTTTAAAAATGCCCAAATTTATTTTATTTTAGGTCTTAGAAACAAGCAGAGAAAACACAAGATCTCTGAACCCAGAGAACTTTCAGGATTGTCTCTCCCCACAAGTGGGTGGGGAAAACCTACAGAGGGAGGGGGTCCGGAGAGCAGCCGGACAGCGGTGTGCCAAGTGAAAGAGCAGCAAACAGTGAGCATGTAAGAGAACAAACACTGGTTTTTAGACCATTTTAAATTTAAGACTAAAGCAGATTTTACCCCTTGTGTCACATCTCAGGGGCACATTCAAATTAGGACCAGTTTTATAGGAGACTCCTCCGACAGCAACTGTTGTCCCTGTGAAACTACTATTTTGCTTTTGCCTGTTTAAAGACGTGAAGAAAGAAATTCTATTTAAATGTGCTGTTTTTGTGTTTATTACATTCTAAGGAGAAAAGATTTGCAAAGTGTAACTGTTAAAATACTAATTTACATTGTAAAAATAAAGTTATTTTCCTGTTTGCAATTTACCACACCATCATTTTGAGTTCTTGCTTGCTAGATTAAAATTCAAAATGTATCTTACATAACATATTTTCACCATAATAACCTGAGTAATAAAATCAAATACAGTACTAATTTATAATGTATAACTATTGACCTAGATAAACAAGAAACAGAACAGAAAAACTCTATAATTGTTAAAGTTGGATTACAGCAGCTTTGTTTATACAAAATTAATATATAAGTTTGTACTTATATTTAATTACATTAGAATGTTCTCATAACTTAAAAACTTAGGAACAGATTGTTTCAAACAAAGCTTTTCTGAATCCAGCCCTTGACTTTTACCTCACTACCTACCTCATTCACTTATTCCTTTTAAGTAGGTTTAGAATTCTCCACAAGGGTGCGGTATGGTGCTCCATATAAGTTGTGCTTTGTATTAATGACATGCTGGATAGTCAGTAGTAGGTTTTATTATAAATAAACTGATAATAGGGATGATAAGGGGCTGTTGGTAAAAGCACTTTTAGTTCTAGAGTGCACTGATTAACACCCCAGTGGTGGTTTCTATACTACGAAGACTACTAATGTTTCATCAAGAAAAATAATACAAAATTCATAACTATCACTTTTATATTGGTGTGAAACAAAAAAATGCTCATAAAAATAAGGTTACTCTCCTAATTTCAGCTCCTCAGTAGCATTACAGTTGTATTCGGCTCTGGGCAAAAACGTGAAACAGCCCAGCCCCCCCAACCGTGGTAAAACAGAGAATTACAGACTGAAGAGACTGAAGCTTCATACACAACAAAACATGTAACATATTATTTACTAGTATTTGTTAAGAATATTTATTTTTATTTTATATTTTCTTATTCGTCTATGAGTGCACAGAAGGATGGGCATTAGCTTGTTAGCTTGTCCGCTTGCTAGTGATCCCCACCACCACTCAGCCAAGCTGACAATGGAGAAATCCTTGGAAAAAAATCTCAGCTGGTCTGACAGAGTAACAACTTCACCAAGAAGTCTAGGTGGGAAGAATTTATTTATAAGGTGAGAAAGAGGTGAGATATATTTTCTTGGGATTTAGAAATATTGTTAATTATGTACGGTTGAAATAAACATTACTATTACGTGTTTGTAAGATCTGCACAATAAAATGCTTTTTTATATTTTGTAGTGATTTAACACTAACAATGAGGAGATTGAGGGAAGAGCAGGAGAGAACATAGAGGTGAAGTACTTAGGGCAAGAAATTCAAGCTGCCCAGGGGCAGAGAGGTACTAAGTTTGTTGCGCGACGGGGATGAAGGGTGGTTTGTTTCATCAAAAATATTGACCATGAGCTGCCCCTGTTAACACCTTCCCTGATTGATTACTTTACAAATTAAGAATGAAATAATAATAAAATAAATTATAAACTATCACATACATAGTAGAGCATCTTACCCTCTTTGGACCGGTATCAGAGAACACAGAGACATTCGTTTATCAAAGTTGCGTTATCCATAATGATTTAAGTGAAGCACACAGCCAGACGTAGTGATACTCAATTCTGTTGCTCTGCTGATTTATGCTTTTTTTGCTCAGACCCAGTTCATGAAGTCAAATCCAGATTGCTAGAAAATACAAAAAAGCAAAAATGTGGAGTAAGAACCTCTAGCCTAATGCATTTTCTAGCATCTTTCCTTGTATGTAATATCAGTATGTAATTTTTGTCTTGCTTCTCCTGTACATAATCATTCCCCGTATTATATATGATAATTCCACGCACTCTTGTAGGTTCCATCTTCAATTTTTCTGTCTGAGATATGATCCTATAGGCCCCGATGCGGGCTGAGAGAAAACCTGGTGCATGAAATTCACTGCAAATTCACTGGGTGTTCGCTGTCAGCAGTCGTTTTAACTCCTATTACTTTCTCTCCTTGCTAACCTTTCAATGTATTTTTCCCCCCAGAAGCAAAAAGGAGCAGGAAAATATAGCAGTATAAATATTGCTACTGTCCAGAGGGCATCCCATGAATTTGTTACACCATGGCCATATCTGATTTTATGTATTGTTTTGTCTGCAGCACCTAGTGTGAGCTTCCATTTGGGGAAAGGAACACTGTGGATTTAAATGCACACCCGGACTTAAATGTCGATATAATAAACCCCAGTAGTTCTGAATTTATTTAAATAAGCTTGAATGGAACAAACGTGAAAGAAATCCCAGTGGTGTCCCAAAACAACTTTTCATGTCCAATACTGAGCATCTGAAAGTATTCAATGCCATTCTGTGTCTGGTGCAACTAGGCATCTCTTCCTACCCACACACACACACACACACACACACACACACACACACACACACACACACACACATACCTTTTTACACATATATTGATTATTTCAGCTGCAATGGCTTGTTAAATGAGGAAGACTACAAGCTAAAATCCAAAGTTAGCAACTGCTCCCGTAAAAAGTAGCTGGTAATCCATCCATTTATCTGTACCCAGGTCATTGGGGTCAAAGGCAAGATTGCTAGTTTGTATCATGGAAGGTAGCTGGTTATCAACTGGTGGTGACCTATTTTGCTTTGGTTGGTTCTTTTTCCCTGGCTAAAATAAGCTAAAATAAAATCTTCTCATACTGTGCTAAATAAGGACAAAATTACTGTTTTTTTCTGGCAAAATTATTTAGACTAATGAAAGCTTGGTTAGCCTGAACATCAGTGGTTAGCAATCTGGATTTTGCATACTGAGAGAACTGATAAACTGATGAGCAAAAACATGAAAAAAGTATAAAAGCTTGAATTGTGTCAAACTGACAAGTGACTTAATGCTCTAATACAAACAACAAAAACTTGCCTAAACATGCTAACTTGGCTAAAATGAATGGAAGTTAGTGGGCACATTTAGCATACTGTTCGTTCTGGCTAATTAACTGCACTTTCCCTTTAAAATCTGGTCATCTGAAACCACCCTCAGGCTTTCTGTTTTACAGTGCCAGCCCCCACTCTTGGCTTGTCTAAATTAGGGCAAATTAATTTTAACATCTTATTAATCAAATCCAGTAGTTCTGACAAAGATTTTAATTGGTGAAGCCTTTCAAAGTTATCTTATTAGGGCTATATGGAGTTTTATTTTAGACATATTCATGTTCCCAAGCCACTTGCTGTATATAAATATATAAAACTTGCCCTTGCTAAAGGATATTTTCATGGAAATTATAATATTGTAGTATTGCCAGCTTTTGGGGCTTGGGAAATTTGCATTGCTGCCACATTTGTGTTGGTGCCCTTTTTGTATTAGGCACAGGGCAAAGCAGCTGTTATGGGCCTAATATGGCACCAAAGGCCTCGGGGCTCAACTGGCCCAGACTGTTTGAGCACCCAGCAAGACCAGCTCCAAATGGCACATCCCTGGGGCTGCTGGAAGCTCCATGTATTTCAGATGTAAACCGTGGACCTTTGCCTGTCAGAAATTGATTAGTAGAGGGAGAACGGTGTTTGACAAGTACTTTGGCAGCCCTTACAGCCCTGCCATTTCTAAACTTCAGCTACGGTCCGAAATGTCGACATGCCACATTTAGTTTCCGAGGCATTGTTTCCAACTGCAGATTTTAGAGGAAGAATACTGTATATATGTTTGCTGCCCAATTCATGACACTGGTCTGCATGAAGGAAACTTTAACAGGAGACTTGATCTTTAAGAGCATGCACAGTAAAGCTACCCAAGAACTATCTTCAGTCCTTTAAATTAGCACAGACTTGGATTAATGTATACAATAAAAATAAGCTTATACATTGATGCTTCTGGTCCTAAAATTACAGTAGATGCATTGAATTAGAAGTAGTTTTCATTTACATTTAGAAGTAATTCATTTACATTTACATTACATTAGCAATCGGCAGATGCGCTTATCCAGAGTGACTAACATGCTTTATAGTCCACAAGAATCCACAGCCCTCACACCAGTAAACCTAGACTTACAATTAACATCTGATAATAGACTAAGATTCTACCAGAAATGGAGGTAAACCTCCACCAGATCACACAGAGAGGAACCACTAGAACCCTCTCAGATCAAACACAGAGGAACCAGCAGAACCCTCTCAGATCACACAGAGAGGAACCACCAGAACCCTCTCAGATCACACAGAGAGGAACC
>JBBPDC010000002.1:5116780-5128291 GCA_037974485.1 Hemigrammopetersius urotaenia
ACACACACACACACACACACACACACATACACACACACACACACACACACACACACAAACTCGCGCTATCTCTCTCTCAGACACACACACAAACTCTCTCTATCTCTCTCTCAGACACACACACAAACTGTGGTGGTAAAATGGCTAGACAATCTGATGTCTCCAAGCAGTGTTCCGTGGTGACCTGTACCACACACACACACACACACACACACACACACACACACACACACACACACACACATATCCTTCAAAACCAGACAGTGTCTTCCAAAACTCAAACTCATAACCTTGTACCCCTGTCACGTGATGGGGAGGATGTCAATGTGTCACATTCACAGTTGAAACTTCACTTTAATTCTGACCTGATATCAGTCTCTACAGAACCCTATAAGGTATACTTTGAACAAGTAAATAAAAAAAAACATAGATTAATAATGAAAAAAGTCTTTTTACGTTACTTTATTTTAAACATTTAATACCCAGAACTAATTTTGTAAATAGTGAGGTCCCAAAACAAGGCAGACTGGTGGGTAAAGCGTCATGACCTTTTTTTCCTACTTTCCCAAAAATCAACAAAAAGCTTCTAATGCCTGAGTCAAAAGGCATTAGGTGTAGACTATCAGTCAAAAGTTTTGCACTTACTTAATATTTACTAAAAATATGCTCAGAATTCTCTGCTAACAAATACATTTACACCATGTTCATCATTTGAGCTCCTTTATTTGCCTATTTATTGTGACATATTTATTGTTTATCACTACTGACTTACAAAAATACCCCAATATAATTAAAATTAAAATACGGATCACCAAACAAATGTAACCCTATTAAATGGCAGGCACACAACCAGTTAACAGGATGTCAGACGTGCACTGTTACAGATTCTTACTTCTTCTTATCTTGTTTTATTTTACATATTTTCATTTAGAATTGTTCACTCAACAGCTTTCCAGCGTTTAACAGGAATAAAGAGTTTATGTTATAAATGCGTGCGTGAAACTTTTGACTGGTAGTGTAACCATAAAAAAATCACACATTTTCATTAAAATCCCAGAGAGGTGAAGGTGAACCATGATTATCTTGTTACAAGAGGTGAGATATATTAAGCAGTAATGAACAGAGAGCTCTTGAAGCTCATGTAGAAATGAGGAAAAATGAAGGTAAAGAGCTGAACAATTTTGAACAGGAAGTTTAAAAACTGGGTCCTCCATGGATGCAGTGCTATCTATCAAAACTGATCAAAGACAGAACTGCTGGAAAATCTATGTCATTAAATAATTTGCAATACTGGGCCAATGCAGCTTTTTTCACCATGAGTTGAAACTGCACTAAACCCTGAGGTCACAATTTAGAAAAGATCCATGCTGAAAATTGGTGTGTGTGTGTGTGTGTGTGTGTGTGTGTAAATATGCTGCTCCAGCTTTGACTCAGTGTTGAGGCTGCTGGTGTGTAATTACGTACTGTGTGTGAACAATGAGAGTTTACATAAAGCTCAGTATAAATCATGTAAATGCAGGCCTTTAAATGAGGAAACAGGAATATTTAACATGGGATACTACTGCCTGAATCTGTCAATCTATCCATCCATCCCTCTATCCATCCACTTATCTAGCCACCATCTATCTGTCTATCATCTATTTTTTTTCTATCCTTCCATCTTTCTATTCCTTCTTTTTATCTTTCTATCCTATTTTTCTATCCTATCCATCTAACTTTCTATCCTTCACTTTTTAGCAAGATAATGCACCCTGCTGCATTACAAAAAAAAAAAACAATCAGGAAGAGTTAAAGGAACCAAAGAGTTCAAGGTATTGACTTGGCCTCCAAATTCCCCAGATATTAATGCAGCAGAGAATCTGTGGGACACACTGCAGAAACTGCAGGACTTAAAGGATCTTCTACTAACATCTTAGTGCCAGATATCACAGCGCACCTCCAGGGGAATGTCTTGACAAGTTAGAACTGTTTTGGCAGCATGGGGTACCTACAATTTTTTACAATTGCTTACTATACTTTTAATTATACTTCATGATGTCAGGGTTGAGAACAATGCTAGCCCAACATTGTTTACACTGATTTAAGTTTATTCATGAGGACTTCTACTGACCCCTTTTTTCAGGTCCATTCTCTTCTACACTGTTTTGCTGTTGCTTGCATTTCTCCTACTTGACTGTTAGCATTACTTCAGACCAAAAAGATGTTTCACTGAAGCTCTACAGGGACCTCAGTTTTCAAGGAGGATGCGATCCATATTTACCAAGAACGTTTTCCTGTAAGGCTACTTTTTTTTTTTTTTAACTTTTTTTGAGTGTAGGTTTAGCAAGTCCACCCACCTCTGATCTGCCTTTAGCAAATACAGCCTACCTGCCCCTCTTCGCATGGCCTCAGAGGAGCTTCCTGAGAGGAATTCGCAACAAATCAGTAGCTAGTTTTTTCCACATTGACTCCTCAGCACATGGCATCACACAATTGCAAGTTGGGATGTTCTACACTAAACATGCTAGCATGCTAGCACTGTTGAGCAAAACTGCAGATTAATGAAGATTCAGGGTTACAGTCAATACACAATTTCTTTACACTCATTTTTATACACCCGACAGTCCATCAATAACTAGCGGGACACTCAAACATATGTCAAAGCAACACTAGCATATGAGCCTGCAGAGATGTTGTTTGGGTTACACCTCTTTACAAATCGTCTATGTCGAGAATTTATGTTCTTCCTTATTCATTGATCACTATTGTGGCACTGTAACCATAGCAACAACAGATCATGCTGTTGTACAACAAATGTGATCATCCTGTCAAACGCGTCAAAGTCAAACTAGCATCAAGGTGAACTTTGTCTCACTGTTGAGGTGTTCGGATTTTTTGTGGATGTAAACATATTTTGTCTTTGCCACAACCATGCAATTCACTTCCAGAGTCATTACTGAGGCTAATGACTCGAAGTGGGGGAAAATAATCTTTTCTAAATGTAAATCGCATTTCAGAGATGCTCATTTTCTGTCACTTTCTATTTCATCCCTCCGTTCTATTCCTTCTTTGTCCCGTCATTGTAAGCCAACGCTGCCAACCCACACAGACCTCTTTAATTTTTAATACGCTGCCTCCTGCCTAGACACTAAAAAGAGCTTCGGTATGTCTCTTTCGCCTTTCAGCGCCAAGCGCGACATGATATGCTGCACCTCAAACATACGCTCGACTGATTAAATAACGTTCGCTTTATTTTCCAATGTCAGTTGGGGAACAGGTGCAATAGGACAGGATTATTATTGTAGCTGTTGAGTGCACAAACACACACACACACATACACAAACACACATAATCTCACAAACGGAGCTTGAGCACATTGAATTAGAAGATTCGTGCTCATTAAATGTAACCAGGAAGGATTTGGTTTGGCAGCGGTTAATGAATACGGTTTCACGCGTGCGCTTTCAAGACGCCACTTAGACTCACTGAAACACTTTTTAACCAACAAGCAGAATTTACTGATGCAGAGGTAAACAAGAATGAGTTCAGTCATTTTTGTCACACACACACACTCACTTTTTAAGGCTGATGCAAAAACGTGACTCTTTCTTTAATCCATGCGTCTCCATTAATCACGTTTTCAGTGCTGTTGCTGCATTTAATTTGAATATTTATAGATTTTAACTTTGTTTGTCGCCCACTTTTGTAACAAGAAAACACATGTATCCTTAGCTTTCACATCGTTATAGGAAGTAAGTGGCAGGCAGTAGAGGGAAGTGCTCTTTTGAAGAGCAAGACAACACTTTCCTTTGTGACCTGCCACTGATTTTTAGAGGGTTGTGTTGCCAAAATGCTGGATAGTTGTATCATCAGTGCATACAGTGCCCATCCCAGCACTGCTAGTGTCATCACTGAGGTACCCATGAGCAAGGTACCCTCCGCACATACTGCCACCCGGGTGCCCCTCATCGGTGGCAGCCATCTGCTTCGCATGGAGAATGGGTTAAATGCTGAGAAAGAAGTGCCAAGTTATGAACAGCTTTGAATGGTAAAAGCATAAATCTTGTTTTTCTTCTGCTAATAGAAGATCTAAATATTCACTGCTTGGAAAATTAACAGTACTGTGCTGCAGCTCCTGTGTTCACCCCACCATGCTGAAATATTTTATGCCTACCAGGTGTTCGGGCCAGTCATGTGACTGAAAACTGTGAATAGATCCATGCCGGAAGCATAGCCAATTGCTGACGATGCTCAAGGGGGTCAGACATCATGCCACACTTCGTTTGGTGTTCATATGTTACATAGATGTTATTATAATTTAAATAACATGCAATCATAACCACTACTGGGATTTTTAAAAACATGCATGCAGCACATCACCTGCATATAAAGAACAAAAAATTGCCTTTTGAACTTGGGAGTACTTTTAGGAAAGTCTCTGAACACAAAGCGGCCCAGCAGCGATGTGCTGAATGAAAACACAGCTAGTGTGAAGAGCAAACAACAGTTTTAGACTGTTTCAACCATTTTTATTTGCTGAAACCAAATTTTACAAATACACTTTGAGTTCTACGGTTTAGGAATAAAAACAACAGGAAATAAAAAATAAAATAAAGAAAACAATACATAGTACATCTCTAAAAGACAATTAAAAGTGCAATAATAAGTGTTCAAAATAGGAAAAATACAACTGGCATGATGCAGTTGACCAGGTCCTGACCGAAAACTCCTTACATACCAATCATAAACACCTTCATACACACCATCATACATCTACATACCTTCACACACACACCATCATACATCTACACACCTTCACACACACCATCATACACGCCTTCATACACACCATCATGCATCTACACACCACCTTCACACACACCATCATACACACTTTCACACACACCCTCATACATCACTCACACCATCACACACACCTTCACACACACCATCATACACCGACACACCTTCACACACCATCATACACCTACACACACACCATCATACACACCTTCACACACACCATCATACATCTATACACTGTCACACACATCTTCAAATACACCTTCACACACACCATCATACATCTACACAAATGTCATACCCAAGTTTCACAGTGTGATTTGCAATGATAAGATTGCCTGAAACCGTAGTCTGTAGAAGGCTTTACATACTAACAACACACCCTGAATCAACTATCCTTGTGAATTTCACCACTGACCAAATATAATTTGCCTGGATGACCATCCTCAGAACAGACATTTCAGTATATAAAGTGCATTTTCTGTGTATATATATATATATAATTATAGTTTTATATATATATAACTATAACTGTTATATATATCCCTGTTTGTGTTGATGCTGCATGTGCCTGACCTCATGCTGAGCTTTGATTGGTGTCATGCAGAACCAAAGTTATTATAATTAATAAAAAATGTAATAATAGTAACCGCTTCTGAGGTTTTAAAAATGACATCAAACGCAGGACCCCAACATCCATCACGACAAGACATCAGGTGCTGAGTTCTTCACAGGAAACCCCCAGCTGAGGGACTGAAAATGTGAACAAATCTTCCTTCTATTAGTTCAGAGACACCAGAGAAGCCTGTTTCAACACAAAATCAATAAGCAAAGGGCAAAAACAAATCCAGGTTCAAACCCATTGAAGGAAATGGGAAGCAATTCAAAAGACGGACTTGTGACAGATGTGGAGGATCTGTGCACACGCTCCGATGTCTTTAATTAATACCCCACCATAAATTTCACTAAAATTTCCATGAACGTCTGCTAGTTTTCCATTTGGTGAATCAGAGCTAGTGATGTTACAGGTATGAAGGATGTTATAGGTTGAAGTCCTCTATGTTATCTATTAGTCTGTTTCTGTCTGTCATTTTATTATTGAGTAGAACTAATTTTTGCATTTTATTTAGATTTTTAAAACTAATTGGTAGATAACAGTTTAGGCTTTGCATTCTTGAGTTTAATTCTGCATTATTTTTCAATTAATTTTGAATTCAAATGAGAAAAACATGGCGAAAATGTAATGGACGATTTTACAAAAGAGAACAGTTTGGCTACTTTACATTAGGACAACAGTTTAAAAGGTAATATTATGATGGTCATGTATTAAAAGTTGGTTCATTTTTTTTTTTTTTTTAGAATAATTCTCAACTAATGATAATCTTTCACTGCTTCAATACACTAAACTGCCCTTTGACAGCAATTTAGCAAAATAACATTCCCTTTTTTTGCATCCCAAACCAATATGTGGTTTGTTTTTGTAAAATTCACACAACCATAACATTAGCATAACATTTAGCAGGGAATTACATGAATTGAATAATAAAGATGGTGGCAAAATGTATAATAATATTTTTGTCATTTTTTAATTCATTTTACTCAAGATATATAAGGTTTTAGGCTAAACACATTATAATAACATTATATTCAAGACAGTGTGGGGACCATGTGGTTTGAGGGGAATAAGGGTTGACTTGACCTGCAAACCTAAACTCTGTTACCATCAGCTCTATTACCAACATCTTCTTTACCTATAGGCTCCAAATGCAAATTGGCCACTACATGTTTACATGTAATGTACATCAGTGCTTAAGTAGTCCACATCTGTTCTTCATGCATGTAAAGCTATACTTAAATCACCATCTGTTGTTATACACCTAAGTCACACCTTAACAAAAACCCTATCAAAAAGAAAAGGGTCATTTTTAAAAAAGTTATATAGAAGTAAGAGATAAGAGTTAGTCACTAAGGTGCTCCTTGGAGGGGTTGGTTTTTAGACGATGCTTCATAGTGAGGGACTCACAGATCTTATTGCAAGATGGAGTTAGTTCCACCACTAGGGGGCCAAGAAGATGCATGTCTTCCTCTTCCTTTGAGCAACGCCGGTTTAAGACTTTGAGCAACGGAGGTTTGCAGATAAATATGGAGGTGCAAGTCCATTCTTAGCTTTGAAAGCAAGTGTTAAGGTTTTGAACTAAATGCGAGCGCCACAGGGAGCCAGTGAAGGTTCTGTAGTAGAGGCCACAGGAAGTCAGTGAAGGTTCTGTAGTAGAGGCCACAGGGAGCCAGTGGAGGTTCTGTAGTAGAGGCCACAGGGAATCAGTGAAGGTTCTGTAGTAGAGGCCACAGGGAGCCAGTGGAGGTTCTGTAGTAGAGGCCACAGGGAGTCAGTGAAGGTTCTGTAGTAGAGGCCACAGGGAGCCAGTTTGATTGAGAATTTAGGAAGATTGAAGACCGAAGACCTTGCACCTGCATTCTGAATCAGCTGAAGTGTCTCGTTACATTTAGTGGAAGTCCAACCAGTAGAAAGTTGCAGTAGTCCAGTTTAGAGATGAACAGAGAACGGACAAGTAACTATGGAACATGTAAAATCACAGTGAGAGATTTTGCAGCCCAGTTTGTTCTTTGTAGAATCAGATATAAAACATCTTCTAATTTGAAGATTATTGAAGTCTGCCTTGTTTCTCCGTAATCCCCCCTGAGGAGGAATAAGGAGGAAAAGAAGAACTCAACATTAGACAAAAGTTTGTTTGTTGTTCTCATCACCTTTTCAGTTTTTTTCTCTAACACTATGGATCTCAAAACTGTCTGGCTTTGGTAGTTTAGACTTGATCATTAAGACAAATTTCAGATCATTTATAAGGCAACCAAGTTTTCTTTTGAATCTTATGATTTATCTAAATATCTGAATGATCTGAGACAATCAATATCAGAGAAGTGAGAGAAAAGAAAGAACATTTTAAGATCTTAAAGTGTGATCAACCCTACTGAGATGAATTTAAGAAGAATGGTCTTAAATTTTACAGAGTAGACAAAGAAGAGTCTTTGCATGTTCCTTTCCTCTAGGATTCACAACAACTTTTCAAAGACAGCTATCTTTGCTAAATGACGTTTTGCCTGACAGAACTGTCGTACATTTTAAGTTTTTGTCAGCTTCACAGAGCTTAAGTACCAGCCACAGCAGCCGGATAAAAATATAGTGAACCGAAATGCCTCAAGAATTCGGAGAGGACATTTCTACCTGATGCATATGGCAACGGGGAAAAGAGTGCGGTAAGTGGCCGTAAAGGACAAGAGGTACACAACAGATGGTGGCGATTACTTCAAAACAGCCCCTAACTATAACTAATGGGCAGCAATGGACAGAGCTGGTGGAGAGGGAGACTTGCCCACTTCCTCCGCTCTTTCTGGACATGGCCTTGAGGTGGAGAACACAAACACATATGGTGTTGACCACTGCTGACAGACGGGCTGGACTCATTATCGCTGGGGAGACGAGACAGAGTGTGTGTGGAGGGAGTGGAGGGGGGGGGGTTTAATGGGGGCAGCCAAAAGGAGGGGGTGGATGGATGGAGTGTAGAGGGTGGAAGACATTTAATTTCTCCTCCTCACTGAGATGGTTGCACGCTCAGAAGTATACTTAGTAGCTGGCCTGACTGGAGAGCTTGTTGGCCTAATTTAACCCTTAGAACCAAAGCAGCATAGATCTGCGCTGTTAAATTGTCTTCATACAGCAAAACAACTCCTTAAATGGAAGTTCCCCTGTTTGTGTTAATGCTCCAGGTGTCAGTCATCATGCTGAGCTTTGTTTGTTGTTTTGCTGAGTTAAGGTAATGTAATTTAGATAATAATAGTAATAATAACCGCTACTGGGGTTTTTAAAATGCATATAAAACAAAAATGCCCAAATGTATTATAAAATTGTTTTATCATGTAGTCATATGATTATATATGCACTGAAAGTATATGAAAAGGGATTCCTACTAAAAATTCTTGCCTCTAGGTGCCAGGCAGTGAAGGGAGGCGCAGACGCAGACTACAATTTATCTTTAATTTTCAGAAACAAAAAGGCACAAAGAACTAAACACAACCAAACTAAAACACTGGAGGCAGAACAGAAAGGTCTCATTCAAACTGAACCATGGTCTCATTCAAACTGACCTCAATACCCCAAACCCAAAGCGCACAAACCAATAGAAATGAAGCAGCCAGTCAACGGCCTGGAGACGGGGGCTTCGCAACCCACCTTGCCGCAGAACTTCCGCCTCTCCAAACCGCGAGCTTTAGCAGGAGCTCCTCTGCAGCCGGACCGAAGACCACCTGCAATCCCAGCAGTACTGATTCTCCTCTTCCTCATCCTCAGAGCTGATACCACCCAGCAGCTTGGTGGTGGAAAACCAACTCACCCTTGTTGGTCTACCCCATGGCTGGGTCCAGCTTATCCTACTTGGGGAGCACACCCCGTACCCCACATGCCCGTGGCTAAATCTGCTGTGCCTTTGTAGGTTGGTCCATCTGTCAAGGCTTCAGAAACAAAAGCAAAAAACCGAGGCCCCATTTTCCCGAACACTAAGCACACAAACCAATAGAAAAAACAGCGGTCAGATGAAACTAATGATTTTAACTAAAAGCCGGAGCACATGAACATGTAAAAATAAAAGCCATAGTAACAAAAAAAAACAAATTGACCAAATTGTAAAAACATTTTAATTCACAAACAAAATAGTCTGTTTGAGAGAAAGAACCTTTCTGGTCAGAATGGAAAACTGTTCTTCATGACCTGCTCTGATTAAATGTGGAATACCCCAGGGTTCAACTTTAGGGCTTCCTTCATTCTCACTAAACTTGATTTGCTTTGACTTTGAAAAATATATTGTGCATCACTGTAAAGTAAAATTGTATTACACACAGTTTTACCTACCAGTAACTAGTGGTTAGGGCGTTCGCCCTGCGATCAGAAAGTCATGGGTTCGATTCCCAAGACGTTAGGCAAGGTGCAAACACTGCTCCCCGGGCGTTGTGTTCCTGGCTGTCCCCCTGCATCATTGCTGAATGGATTAAATGCAGAAGAAGTATTTCATGCTGTTCACACTGTGTGCTGTGGTGTGTTCACGTGTGACGGTCTCTTCTACTGACCTGCTCACTAGAAGACAAATTCTGGACCGCGAAAAACTACCATCAGAAAACTTGTAAATAATTATACTTGGCCTTCTTAGCTCAGTCACTAGCCTAAACAATATGCTTGGTCCCCTGTCTGCAAATCTTTTTGGACTCCTTTAATTCAGCAGTGTTGTGAAATGTAGCTTTAATCAGCTTAGAATCACAGTCAAACTAAAGTATTTTTTTTTACACATTAGGCCCTGGAAACAAGTATTCATGTTTTTGTCACTTCATGGCTAGACGAATTCCTGATACAGTAAACCAAGAGGTGGCATATTCAGTCACACCCAACTCATAGTTTTACGCGGAAATCCCAACAATACCACAGAAACTGCACATATAAGGGTCGAACCAGGGTCGAACCCTCCATGCTCCCATGTTCCCTGCGGTGCACTCTAGCAGACTCTAGCAAACAAGCCCTCATTTGTATTTTTAGCCTCAGTAGATCAGGGGTTACTCCCCGAAAACTGTTCCAGAGGCACTGCCCCCGATGTCCACGCGATGTTGCAGTTGCGTGTCAACCAAGACAGCCCCACAACATCCAGAGGCTTAAGGAACTCCAGGCTAATCTCATCCACCCCCGGGCGCATTGCCACAGAGGAGCTTTTTAACCACCTCGGTGATTGGAGAATCCACACCCAAGTTCCCAGACTCTGCTTCCATAATGGGAGGCGTGTTGGTGTCAGCAGTGCCCCGTCCCCACCATATACAGTGTTGACGCTGCAGTGCTTCTCCTTCCTGAGACGCCGGATGGTGGACCAGAATTTCTTCGAAGCCATCCAGAAGTCATTCTCCATGGCCTCTCCAAACTACTCCCACACCCAAGTTTTTGCCTTAGTGACTGCCGCAGCTGCGTTCCGCTTGGCCTGCTGGTACCCGTCAGCTGCCTCCAGACTCCCACAGGCCAAAAAGGCTTGATAGGACTCCTTCAGCTTGACGGTATCCCTTTCCGCTGGTGTCCACCAGCGGGTACGGGGATTACCACCATGACAGGCACCAACCACCTTACGGCCACAGCTCCGGTCAGCCGCCTGGACAATGGAGGTGCAGAATATGGCCCGTTTGGACTCTATATCCCTCACCTCCCCCGAGATGTGGTTGAAGTTCTGCCGGAGGTGTGAGTTGAAGCTCCTTCTTACAGGGGACTCTGCCAGCCGTTCCCAGCAGACCCTTACAATACGTTTGGGCCTGCCAGTTCTGACCGGTTTCTTCCCCCACCAGCAGAGTCAACTCAACACCAGGTAGTGATCAGTTGACAGCTCTGCCCCTCTCTTCACCTGAGTGTCCAATACATGCGGCCGCAAGTCTGATGAAACAACCACAAAGTCAATCATCGAACTGCGACCTAAGGTGTCCTGGTGCCAAGTGCAAATATGGACACCCTTATGCTTGAACATGGTGTTCGTTATGGACAAATCATGACAAGCACAGAAGTCCAATAACAGAACACCACTCGGGTTCAGATCAGGGGGGCCGTTCCTCCCAATCACGGCCCTCCAAGTATCACTGTCATTGCCCACATGAGCATTGAAGTCCCCCAGCAGAACAAGAGAGTCCCCAGAAGGAGTG
>JBBPDC010000002.1:5181866-5192519 GCA_037974485.1 Hemigrammopetersius urotaenia
TACTTCAAAATAAAAGTCCACAGAACAGAAATAAACAGAACAGGGCAAACTCAGGACAAAAACATTAACCAAAAAGCCTAGCCGTGACAATAACTGACCCTAATTGACATATTTTACACCAGAACTTTGATCTTTCCCACTGTGGGGCTTTATTTCGTGCATGTTTTATTTAGTTCTATTTAGGTAGTGATTAACAAAACAAAGTGACAACACAAACTTACTGATTTCATCAATTTTCTGGAGGTTTAAATAGCTGGTCAAACTGCATGAAGGATGTTAGTAAATTTGAACAGAACTTGAGGTTAATAAATGACATTTGGAGTAATAGAAATAATCCCAGCACATTGAATTTCAATATAATTACATAATATGCATACAACTTGAGAAGATGTCAAACAGTAAAAAATAGCACCATAAAAAGACAAAAAGATAATTAAACCGTGTTAAAACTAGTCCTGCTGTGGGTTAGCCTGGCTAGCCCTCACTGTAAACAGTGCTACAGCCATTACTGCAATTGAAACAATACAGGTATTCTGTAAATCCCCAACCGCTCAAAAACTCTTTCATTTCCTTGTTGGGTGCAAAAATGAATACTTGCCCCCAGGGCTCCTTAGGAGACATTGTTTTCAGAAATTATTTCCTAAGCCCATGTGTATATAATAAAATGTTTGTATTTTTGCCACAGAGTCTTATTGTGTTTTCATCAGAAAACCATGTCTACCTGTATTAGTTTACATGATGTTTCCGCCACTCGCAGTATGGCGGCCATGTGCTGACGTGTCCTGTCAGCTGGGAACTCCGGGAATGCGGCATCTCCCTGTCTGTCTATGCGTTTGGGACCCAAAGGAGCCGGATCTTCTTAGCGATCTGATCCAAATGATCAGAGCTGTAAAAGAGCTGGAATTCCTGTAACTAATGACGTTACAGTGTAGCAGGAATGACGGACTCGGGTTGAGCGTATCTGCACATTGTTATGAGATCTCACTTTTCTTGTACTTTCCCTTGGTTGTGAGAGACGATCGCCTTTGGCGACTGAAATGTCACAAAATAAAAAATCTAGTTGAATTGTTGACCATTTTAGTCACCATTTGGAGCCCTGTCTGCCCCTCTAAAGGTCTCTGCATGGCCTGAAGTAGACTGCACCATCACTTTGCTTTATCATACAAAGTGGAAAAGAGTCATAAATACTATTAGGATTATACAGAAGTACTCAGGTTTCAAAATCCCCATTCAAATCATTTGATCTGAATTCCAAGACAAATAGTCTTATGTAACAAAACATGTTCAAGAAATAGGTCGTCATTAATGTCAAATAAGAAAATAAACAACTTATGTAACATGATTAGGGCCTCCTGAAAGGTAAACTCAGCAGAACTGGGCTTTTCTTTACAATCTGAGGTTTAGCCCTTAGAACACAAGCAGCACAGCAAAACAACTCTTTATATCTGAGTTCCCCTGGTTTGTGTTGATGCTTGAGGTGTCAGATGTTATACCGAGCCTTGTTTGGTGTTCCTATGTCACATAGAAGATTTTGTAAATTAAAAGCATGTCATAATAATAATTGCTAGAGGGAGTTTAAAATTGATGTCACATGCAAATGCCCATAAAGAACAAAAATGTTTTTAGAAACAAACAAAAAAAACCCACAAGTTCTTTTAACCCGGGAGAGGGACCAGAAAGTGGCTGTGCGCCAAGAGCAGCAAATGGCAAGCCTGCTTTAGACTGTTTTCTACTTTATTTCTTTGTTGCAATGTATTAATACAGTTCTTAATATTCATGTTAGGCTTAGTCTTAAAGTTACTGCCTACTGAGACATTTTAGGCAATTATATGCTTCCAACTTTGTAGCCACAGTATGGGGGAAATCCCTTTATTGTTCCTGCATGAGTGTTCCCTGGTGCACAAAGCTACATTTACAAAGCCAAGCTTTGATAATGTAGAGGATCTCCAGCTGGCTGCACAGAGCCCTGACATCAACCCATTTGAACACATTCAGCCAGGACTCCTTGTCCAACGTCAGCATCTGACTCCAGGACCTGATTCGCACAGATTCCCAGAGACACACTTCAAATCTTGCAGAAGAATGGAGGCTGTTAAAGTTGCGAGAGAGGGGTAACTCAGTATTTATGCATGTTCAACAACAGTTCTAAGGGTTAATTCAAACCAAAGTGAATCAGAGATGAAAGTGTCCATGAAGATAAAAACAACAGGGTCATTGGAGTACATGTATGGAGACCGCATGGTGTGGTGGTCAAGCATGGATCTATAATGTGAAGTAATTACATTAGGGATGGTCAGAAGGCTCTATTGAGCTAGGGAGCCCAGTTGATCGTGTCTTTTGTCCAACTTTTTGAACTACACTGAATCAAATAAATAGAAATGGTAATTATAGGCCAAGTGAGCTTTTCCTATCAGTACTGCTTTGAAAAGAATGGAGTGACTGATGAACCCTCCACATTGTTCTCTCTGCAATGTCTAGGACCTCTGCTGAAAAGAGAAATAAACCAACAAAGGAACAAGATAAAGATAAAATCAGTGGCAATCCCTAATGAAGTAAGACTACTATAGTGTTAACTGATCTATTTTTTTCAATATAATGTAGAAATACAGTTAAAGTGAAAGGAAGTTAATGAGAAAAACTTACTGAAGGACTTTCAAAATGTTCAGTCCAGTCCCTAAATCTGACCAGTTTAAAATGCTTTTGTTTGTTAAGCCACACAGTGACCTACGTATGAATCATTCAAGCAGAACAAATCTAACATCCAAGTCCAGTGGAAAAAACAAGTCCGGATGATTCCACGCAAAGTAATTTCACAGCACTTTGTTGTTTGTGCAGCACAGTTAATACCCGAACTTATTAGGCATTTCTTTTTTAGTTCAGACAGTTCATTAGGCTGTATTGGAATTTAGCATAATGATACTCCAAATAATGACCTTGTGCCACACAAAGCACCTGGTTAACTCTTAGAATGAAAACGTGTTACCGGTTAAATCACTAAGGTTCAAGAATTCTTAAAAAAAGAGAGCAGCTGTTTTATTTTTTTATAATAGTCTGCGATCAGAGGCATTGCATGGCAGAACAATCTCTTGATGTGGTTCCGCCTCAGAAAGAACAAGGAGGAGAGGGAGCTCACTGATGGCTGTGCTGTCAAAAATAATTGAATAAATCCTCTTCTGGGTTGTGAGACAAGAATTCTGTAACGTCAGCAAGGCTTGCTCGGAGAACAATAAGCCCATCCGAAAAAACCTTTCAGTGTTAGCCTGCAAAACTTTAGAGACTCCAGAGTCTCTTTATGAAAGATAAATTAGGGCTCTGAAAGTATCGATGATAGGATTTGTTCTGTGGGGCTTATGAGCAAGAGGATGACTTCGAAGGTCAGAAAAAGGTGAGAAAAGTGGAGGATTTAGAGACTCTGCTACTCTTAATTTTTCCTCCTCACCAAGTGATGGGGCTTAATCAAATCTCAACACATTTACGGCACAGCTACATTCTGGTTAATTGCTAATTAGGAATTTGGTTATAAATTGGTTATAAATTCTTAAGGTGTATGTTCCTCATATTTTTTTTTTTAGATTAATTCATCTATTCTTTGTCAAGGATTAATAGTGATCAAAGTTTTATGTAAACATTTCTTGAATGATATGATAATTGAGTATTTCATGTCATTATACAATTAAGCTAATATAATACTGTCTTTGATGCATAAATGTAAAGTTAGCAAGAAACTACATGCACACATACAGTATGTACAGTGGTGCTAGAAAATGTGCACCCGCAAGAATTCTGTCTGTATAACAAAAGAAAAAGAGAACCCAAATGAAACAAACTACTCCAGCAACCATTTACCTTTTAATTCATTTGTTGAAGAAAGTGATTTAATGTTGTTTTTTTATGGCTGGTAAAAGTATGTGAAGCTCTGTTTTCAGTAACCTTGAGCAGCATATAAGTTGTTTCTTTCCCTGTAACCATTCTTTGACACTTTTACATTTGTGTCACTTGTGTCTTTCTACAAGACTCACCTTCAATTTACAGACACATGCTCAAGCATTCCAATGTAGAATTAACTGATTTTCAGAATTTATATCTCCATAAAATGATGAGATGCTGCTCAGTGGTAGCAAACCAGCCCCAAATCATGTTTCCTAACTGGGGGGAGGTTCTTATGCTGGTATTTAATTCGTAACAAGCACAACAAATCTTATTTATGCCAAAATGTGTTTATTTGACAAAAACAATTGTTCCTCCCTGCTGTCATTTAACAAACTATTGTTGTAATAAAGAGTCCTCTTTAGAAAGTGCTTAGTAACCTTTTCCAGACTGATTAGTCATTGAAGTACCTAATAAAAAGCTACCTCAACCAGTGCCCGGCAGAAACTCACATAAACTGTGTGCTGAAGACCAAATTTTTTTGTTTTATACTTGTGACTATTAACCCTGTAATTGAACCTCCTGATGCTAACATTGAACTGATACAGTCAGGAGCTTAAAGGAGAAGTTTGGTGTGAAATGGACCTGGGGTGTATTTAAACATGATAACGAGTATGAACTTTTGTCGAGGAGCCCGCTTTCATTCGCTCCCCGTATTCCAAAACACAGCGCTTTTAGCTGATGCTAACCTCAAGGCTCTACCAGGCTGAGAATGCTAGCGCTTGAGCGTCACGTAGCCAGTGCAGATAATTTGCTCTTTTTACACCATAGACGAGCTCAAAGTAGCTCCACACTTCATTTCTAGAATTCTGAGGGCCCTGACATTTAAAACGAGACACTGAGAACTTTGAAAGTGCACACATAGTTTATTAAAATGTTTATACAGACAGTACCTTCTCGCCACCATCTTGAAATTAAGGCATGATAAATCGACTGATGAGCATGAACGAAACTACAGCTTATTAGTCACGTGAATGCTCCCATTAGTTAAGCAACAGGAGGTGAAAAAAACACATTTCCATAGAATTCATTTTGTAATCTGTTGCCCTATTCTACCTGTCAGTCGACTTATTGTGCCTTAATTTTAATTATAACAATAATTCTATATTATAACAATAAAAAAATCCATGGAATATATGTTTGGGCGCCAAGGCCATTATAGCATGTCTCCCCACATAAGCATTCGCCCCGCCCACACTTGTTTCCCAGACAGTGACAGAGTGTTTTTTTTTCTTATAATATAGAATTAAGATGAATTATTCAATAGCAAAAATGACTACAGTCTGACTGCAAATTCTGGTGATCACCAACATCAGGTTGTAAAGAAAAGTAAGAACTGACTAAGATGGGACGGATTTAGGTTTAGCTCAGGCTGTAATTCTGTTACAAATGTGCTGTGACATATTACCCCCCTAGATTCATTAGGCTACTATGCCAGTTTCATCTCTGTACAGTATGCAACTGTAAAATACTGCATAATATGAACATTTTAATTTTATTTTCAGTGCCTACACTGCCTATTTGGCCCAAACCTCTAAACTACCATAAAACAATGTCTCTGGTGGCATATTCCTAACCATTTTCTGTGAAGTTGCTTTTGGAGACCCTGAATGCTTTGGATGTCTGTTTCCTAACCACCCGGGAGCTTTTCACATCAAGCCGCACAGACTGGCTTTCTTTACACCTTAACCATTTAATTATGCAGTTTTTGAACTATTTGAACAATTAGTGGAATTCTCTTTAAAAGCTTCTTTGGGAGAATATCTGCAGCCGAACACACCTTACAAATAAAATCTGGATTGAGTTGCGCCAGGCCGCTTTCAGAATCATAAATACCAGCTCTCCATGCGAGTAGTGCTGGGGGAGTGCTTAATGATGCATTGAAGACTTGGGATTGTTGTAGATATGTCAGTGTCATCCTGTTTGGTTCAGTGAGCTTTGAATGGATCTCCTTGTAGTGTCAGAGATGACTGCAATTATAATGGAAGCCTTGGGCGAAGCATGCAGGATATGTCTAAAACCAACGTCAGACAAATAAAAACACCTTTGCCTGTGAAAAGATAATTATTTATGAGTACCGCTCTGGAAGAATGTAAATAGGACTTAAAGCAAGGACATAGTTCTATGGGCTTGGAAAAAAGACAGTTTACTGTCTTACTATCACATTGCAATACATGGATACTCATGTCTCAGAAAAAAACATTTATTTATTTAATTCTGCTGCATTTTTATACTTACTTCAGATGTAGTTAATCAGCCAAAACGTGTTTTGTGTCCAAACCGCCACATGAGTATCAGTTTCTTTTTTTAATGAAAACTATAATCAATCATATTTACTAGGGCTGTAACGGTACATGTATTGGTACCGAACCGTCACGGTACATGGGTCACGATTCGGTACATGATGTCTTTCGGAGAATCTCGGTATGACGGAGAAGACGTGATTGAAGTAATACGGAATCTCAGAGGGACCAAAAGGCACAAGTAAATCATAAACCTGGGTCGAAGTGTGGTGCAATAGTGCCACCTACTGGCGTAACACTTACATATACATGAAAATCTAAGCAAGAGTGTGTGTTTACTGGTTAATACACTGCTGTTTATATGCCTCATTTTTTATAACTTTTTGTTGCTTAACTTTGTTGTATCGCGAACCGTACCGAACCGTGACCCAAAAACCGAGGTACGTACCGAACCGTGACATCTGTGTACCGTTACACCCCTAATATTTACTGAAGAATCTGATTCAAGGTCAGTCCTGATATCGTTGGTTAGGTACGTTTTATTTGTATGTCACGGTGGGCAGAAATGACTGACCGGACATACCTGACATAACCTTGTTGCGTGGCGGAAGAGCTCTAGCGCACCAAATGAACCCTCGTTCCCACTCGCACACACAGGTATAGATGGGGTTAGCTCCGAGGAGCGAGAGGAACCGGTACTGATCTGGGACTGGGGACATGTCTGACTGAAGCATAAGACTTCAATGTCTGTGCGAGTGACTACCACCTGTTTCCTCCTTTTATACCTGGCGTGCAGTCATTTCCCGTGCCCTTTGACTGCACGTGACCTGGTGTGCCTGACAAAAGTTCACAGTAAGTGTGTCCTACACTAAAAAGTCTGCACCACCTTAATGAAAAGCTGGATTGAAAAAGTCTGCACCACCTTAATGAAAAGCTGGATTGGAGGTACTTTGTTGGGTTGTATTTACAAACTCCAGCATAATTTGGACTATAACGTGTCCTAGTCGATCAACTACTCCTGCGATGCTCTGCCATTTCCCACTTGACTCCTATAAGTTTTGTTTGGTTGTTGTTTGTTGTTTACAGCCTTATGATAAACAGGCCTTGAAAATTGTCAGGCAGCATCATTTACTATGCACTGCCATGCACATGCCCCTCAAACCTGGCAAATTAATCATTCTAATCTAATTCTATTCTCGTAATGAAAGGCCCAGGCTTTTGTTTTATTTATAGTGCCCTTAACCTCAGTAATTAACTTATTCATGAATGTATTATGACGAAATTCCCCTTGACGAGGCCTATTTAACATGCAAATAATTATCTGGACGGCAGATTATACATTTCTTCCATCTTAGGAAAGAGACACTTTGTCATGTTATACTTTCAGCTTCATACCACCATTGTCTTTTATACTTACTGGAACACACGGCCATGTGTAAGACCAGATTGTTACTATTGACAAAAGTCAACTGTATTATTATCAAATAATTGATTCACAGTTTTGTCCTAGATGATCCAAATATTTTGACGCTATGAAAATAAATGACAAAAATTACTCACTATAGCATGAGAAATATACATAGTGTACACATTGTCATAAAACTTGAGTGAAATCAATATCTTACAGTATTTGTGCCATTTCTGACAATTCTCTACCTGTGTGACTGTATCAGTTGATTATGGGGTGACACAAAACACACACACACACACACACACACACACCAGACATAGGGACTTGAGTCTGAGTACCTCTGCTCTGGAAGAATGTGAATAAGACTTAAAGCAAGGATATAGTTCTGTGGGCTTGGAAAAAAGACAATTTACTGTCTTACTTCCACATTGCAATACATGGATACTAATTAATAAAACAAGCCATAACACCCCCCTCCCCCCACATTTCCAAACTTCTCTTCTAAGTAGACAAAAATTCATTGTCACTTTTTAAATGTTTTTTTAATCATTCTTTAATGAGTATGTGTATTTTATGTATTGTTTTTATGTGCAAAAGTACACTTCTGATATTTTTTTCTTTAGCAATCTTTTCTGTTTGATATACTTTACTTTTACTTTTAAAAAAGTATTGCTTCTTATTATTTTTGCTTCAAATATTCTTTATTTCCTCCATGATGGCAGCTCTCCTAAATAAAATAATAGATAAAGGCACTTTTAAGTAGTGCCTAGTGAATTTTTAAGCCCGATTATCATTTATTTAATGAGGGTTGGCGTATTAGCACTGAATTGGACTTAGAAGTGAAAGCTTTTTTTTCTAGTAAATATTTGATGAGTAAATAAATTATGTGTGAACATAACATTCCAGATTCGTTTATGCATTTCATATTCTGTTTGGTCATACACTAAATACATTTTTGAAATCGCCCACCAGTGACAGAACAGACCGTGAGCATCGCTGGTCATACTCTGATGCTGATGGATAGAATTGCTAACAGGATCTTGATCTTGGTGCTGTGTCAAATCATGTGGAGAAATCCTTTCAAAGTCCAGGCCAGGAAGGATTTCTGATCAAACACACCTCATTCAACTTTTCAAATACTTTAGAGAAGTTTAGAGGGTGTGTTTTACTGTTGACTTTAAAAATGAACAAAATAATAACAAACACAGCTGAACATTTTAATAACTGAAAAGTGTTACTAAAACAATTTTACTATTATCTGCACTTTTTTTCAATGCTGTAACTGCCTCCGGTGCAACACTGGTGTAACAGTAGTCACTCTGGAAGGTATACATTCCATTCACACTATACTGTTACATTACATTGTTATTTCATCATTTATCATGTTGTTTGTACTGTTTCTGTCATAACTTGCACTCTGCTGAATGCTATATGTTCTCCATAATCCCTGGAGAAACATCTAATCACAGTATATATGTGTTCACAGCTGCTGATGACAATGAAGTAACCTTGGACCTTGACTCTGTGACAGTTCGGTCAGTGGCCAGTAGGGGCCACTGCTTTTCTGTTTATTTCTGGGATTTTTATTTTGATTTGCTGTTCAGTTTAGTTCCTTTGTCACGTGTCTTACGTTCATCTGTTTGTGTTTAGTCCTTTAATGACTGACTGTATTTAAGTTCGGTTTTGTGTTCATTCCCTTGTCGGTCAGTCGCCTCATTTTCACCTCCTATGTGCTGTTTTCGTGTTCATGTTCTATAGCAGCCATCGCGCCAGGTTTTCGTTTTGTTTATTTGTTGCTTGAATAAAGTTAACTACAGAATTCTCGCTTTCCAGACTGGTTCATGCCCCGAGGTAAATCATGGGAGCCGGCTAGGCCCGGCCCTTGTGACAGATGGACTGACCTACACACTGAGGGTAGGAGCGATTTTGAAGAGGCCACGCTCCTTCAGAGTCCGGCTGGAGCTGCCGATTCCACACCGGCTCCGACTCCAGAGCAGGGCGCGAGGAGCTCCAGGATGAGGCCCGCGGAGGGGCCTTCACGGCGGACTGCAGCGGAGCACCCTGCTGGCCGAAGGCCTTCCAGGCAACGGGACTATTCCCCCGCGTCGTCCGGGCTGAAGGTAAACCAGCCCGGTCCAGGACAGTGGGGGAACGACGCAAGTGGGGAACGGGGGCGTTGTCCTTGCCACTGCCTCCCCCCGCCTCGCCCGCCCTTTTGCTTTTGTTTTGGGGTGGGAGGTCCTTTTGGGCCTGTTTTTGGGCCTTGCTGCCTCGGTGTTGCGGCGTTGAGGGAGGGGTACTGTCACGGTTCAGCCAGCAATCACTAGGGGTCACTGTTTTGTGTTGGCTTGTCTGTATTTTGGGGCTTTTAATTTGAATGTTCATGTCTGTTTGGTTTATTTGTCACGTGTTCTAGTTTTCCAGGTGTCTTGTGTTTGTGCACTGATTATGTTCTGTATTTAAGTTCTGTTTGTGTAACCCCAGTTTGTCAGTCCATCACCTCATTTTCACCTCATGTATGCTGTTTTCATGTTCTGTAGCGGCCATTGTACCAGGTTTCATTTCGGTTTCGTTTGAATAAAGTAATCCACAGCAATGGATCCTTGCTTTCCAGACTGGTCGGTGCTCCGAGGTAAATCACGAGAGCTGGTTAGACCCGGCCCCTGTGACAGACTCATTGAAAAACTCAACCTGGCATCACTGCAAGATATGCATAGATATGTTTTATTTATTTACAGGCACGTATAGTTTCCTGTAAATATAGTTATTTATTTACAAGCATCATATGTTTCAGTGATTGTGGACCTGTTTGTGAGTGATTATCTTAGCATCTGTGTTTGCAGAACGTACATGCACTTTGACGCAAGATGTTACTCAAGTCAAGTCAAGTAGGTGTTTGTTACATGATGAAATGAACTGTTCCTCCAGGACCACACCAATCGTCCAGGTGATCCCAAAATGATCCCAAGCCACCCTAAATATATAGTAATTATTATACTATTTTTAAATGATATATCCAAACATTTCATACAAGATATCACTGAGCGCAGATACGCACTTTACAAATAGAAA
>JBBPDC010000002.1:5192619-5202725 GCA_037974485.1 Hemigrammopetersius urotaenia
AAGTGAAAGGAAAGGTTTGGTGAAAAGTTTTCAGCCCTCTATACATGCTAATTCCTTCCTACAACCCTGGGGGCTAAACCTTTCCGGCCTAGTGACGTCCCTGTTCTATGGTGCAACACAAAGAACAAAACCAGAAACACAAAACTACTCAAGTCCAGGACAGGACTAACAAGTGTGAAAAAAGTAGTATCTTCAAAATCTCTTATTGATCTAAAACTGATAGACAGCAATAAATAAATGTGTGTACAGCAACAGGAATACATATCATTAACGCATAAAGCTCTATACAACCCTTTGTAGAATTCTGGTCAAAGGTCTTATTGATTTTCTATGTGAAAATACGAACACGTCTGCTACACATTGTGTTAAATATTTTTTGACTGGTAGTCAAATTTCACAGTGAAAAAACCTGATTTCTATTCTTGCTTATAGTCTGTTTTACCGCCACTGTGTTTCTGTCTTCAGTCAAACGATTGCTACCAACAGCGCCAACTATTAATTAGATGACATTTTTTGTCATTCTTGGCATAAAACCTTTAAAAATGCTCAAATAAACAAATAAATATGTTTTTACATTTTAGTGTTAGGTAATGTTGATCTTAATCGTTTCATTATCTGTAAAGATAAGTTTTATTGGCCTGGCATTAACTAAAGGGTTGACAGATGTTTCCATATTATGCAAAAAATAAAAAGACTTACAGAGTTTTGACAGCCAACATCTGTTTAGTGTATTTTCTCAGTTAGTATAAGTGAGCACTTCTGTGAAATAAGTGTGAAGACCAACTGTAGGAGGTTTGTTTACCCACAGGTGTGTTGCCAGGTCGAGCCGTTATACCTCACTAATTAGCATTGTGACACACTGTTATTGGTAATAATGTACTGAAGTATAGACGAAACTTAAATTGCAGTTTAAGTTTCGTCTATTCTTCGGTACAGTGGTAAATATGTGATTATTGCTAATCCGCTGCATCATTAAATTGATATGTAGCTTCAGAATTATATCACACGCTACGACAAGCACAGTCATCGCCCATGAGCTCTTGAAAGGAAGACGTAACCAAACGCTGTTCATAAACGGCACTCTGAAGATGCAAGGAGGGAATAGGAAAGGAGCAGGAGCCGTATTTGACCGTGACCCTCCTCGTCTGTTCCCCTGAGTGCCATTATCACAGAGCTTGTGACGGACGGGACATGTTCTGCCCAGGGGTGACGCTGGCCGTCACACAGCCAGAGCTGCACCACTGCGACGGCTGATGACATTTTCCCATGCAATTAAAATGCCAAGAGGACTGGTGACGAGGATCTAAAAATAATAATAAAAGAATAAATCTACAACCAATGCAGGGAAAATGGTGAGGTGAAGATGTCTTTAATGCTTTAATGTAGATGAGAGACTTCTGGAAAAATCTAATTTCCACTTTTTTAGCTCATCACAGGTCTTTACCACCTAACCATTCTTTTCATAAACTGTCTAAAACTAGAAGGGTAACAACTACTACAACTAAAAATGAAAATATAATAAGTTTCCTTTATAAGATGAAAGAATCACAGTCAAATGTTAGACTATCCTTTAACTTTAAATGCACTCATTAACTGGTTCATCAATTAATAGCTCATTGAATATGTCTGGTGATGCACATGCAGCCAAAACAGTTTTGACCCACCATGGCCTTGACAGGACGTCTGAAGGTTCCCTGGCACGAAGACAGATCGTGTTCCTCAGCCATTCCTAAGCAATATTTGCAGTGTGGCTGGACACATAATCCTACTGAACAAGGCCATCCGGGAATAAAACTGCCATGAAGGTGTGTATCCTGTCCACAACAATGTTCAGGTTGGTGGCAAGTATTTAATCTAATGTTCACATGAATGTCTGGACAATGGCTTTTCCGACTGGAGCCGAGGATCATATTCCCTCCACTGGTAGCTTTCTTTCCAAAGAGAATCCTGATGCCATCTCTTGCCCACATAAGTAACACACACACACACACACACACACACAAATACCTATTCTGAATTAACAAAATCTCCCCAACTGCCACTGTACACTGTATTTATTTATATGCAGTTTTTCTAATTTGTTGCTGCTATTTGCTATGTTTACAGTTATTGCTGTCCACTTCAACCTTTGCATTCAACTACAGTGTCTGTGATCCTACTGTATTTACTCACACTAGTCCTGTTGGCTTCACTGTGTGTTGTCTCTTCCTGTAAATTGTTGAACTGAGACACTTGTGTGTTTTTGGCCTCTATCTTTAGTCCTGCCCTTTAAACACAACTAAGAAAAAATGACAAAAAAATGAGTGTATGAGAGATAAACAGCAAAAAGTCACCAGACAAAGCAACGCAATTGGAACACTTGTGTTTAGATAACTTGTGCTTCCTTCACTCATACGGGACATTACCCAGCCCTGGTCTATGAGTCAGAGGAAACTTGTGATGTATTAGCATGGACTTCTGCAGTGCTGTGGGATATTGGCTGATTTTAGTGACACATATCGCTCAGTCTAGCACTGACAAAAGTGAACGAGTGTCACAGAGTTAAATGCACTCCTGACATTTGCTTCTATACAAATCCTTCTTCATTGGCATTCAAGTGCACTTAGGCTTTAACCTCTGGCGGCGCCTCTCAGACACGATTGTTTAACTGTACATCCATTCTGCTCCCTCTAGCTTAGCAGACAGAAAGCCCACCCATTTAATAAAGCTCTTAGAACTTGCAGGGAATGGCCTGCACTTCCTTTCACAGCGCAATCCTCCTCGCTTTCCATCCAATAATAAGGTAATGCATTTGCTCCAAACACACACGGCTCTCCACTTGCCATGAATTAATTCGACAGTATTATGACCCTGAAGAACTGCTTACAAAAATCCACTTTTGATTCTATGCAGACCCTTTTCTTAATGCACCCCCCCACACACACACACACACTCCCCCCAGCCTTCTTCCCCCCCGGGTGACCATTTTCAATTAATCCCTCTGCATAATGCATGGTTACATTGAACAATCCAATGAATTGTTATGGAGTCTTTGGCTGGCGGAGGGACTCTATTAATGATTATAAAATGAAGCTATAGCTCTCCAGACAAATTCATTACTTCATTTTAGCGACTCCAGAAGAATGACACCTGTTGATGCAATGTTGGCCAGACTCTCTATAACATTTTACATTTCTGCTCAGCCAAATGAAGCCGTGTCCTCAGCCAAGTCCTTTAAAAACACAGCTTGACGCAAAACTATATTCCTCTTGCTTTAAGGAGGAAAATGTTAATTGAAAATGTATAATTTCCCCCAGAAGTACATCCTCCTTTACAATGTAGTCTAGTAAATGAAAATATTAAAATGGAATGTAATCAGACTAAAAGCTACAAGAAAATAGTCACAAGACAACATTGAGCTAAGCTTGTTATGTGAAAAGTAATGGAAGTTCATACTGACACTGCACAAACTGAATTACAAAATGTGAAATGCATATTTCATAAAATGTTATTTACATTTAGAATGGAAAAGAAATGTTTGAATGACTTTTACCCTGTTTACACAATCATCTAACTCTTTTTATCAAGACAATAGTCAAGCAAAATGGTAGAAGGGCTAAATAAGGCTAGTTTTCCATTTGGGTTCATTTATTAAGGTCTGTAAATACTTATCTAGGTCATCAGTTAGAAGTCCAGGGGCTTGCTCCAGAAGTTAATTATCTGAGAAACACAAAGCCATTCTAAGGCATTATAAAATATTGTATATCATCCAAAGAAAGCAGAAATGTTTCCAGTTTTCAGTGTAAATATCACGGTATTTCTATGTCATTTTGTGCTTTTGGTCTATTCATCATAAATGTTTGACACAGTATAAATTATGGCAAACATTTTCATATATTTATGTATAAAAACTTGCCAGAAATGGAGATAATCAGAAATGTTAGATAATTGGAAGGAGAGGAAGTCATGACATGGCAATGACAGAGGTGCATAAAATCCCTAAATTTAACTCATTTAAATGTGACCTGTTTCTCATTTCATCATTACATTGCTGTAGCTGGGAAGGAGTTCTCTACTTAAATGTAATAATGAAAGTAGTCAATCTGAGAACGTTATTTATTTCTCCTTGCTGCTGATTTTCCCCCGTGGATTGTTTTTCATGTTGTTCTTCTTGAAGCCCTGCATTTTTATTACTGTGAATTAAATTATTTACCTATCTTATATAAAAAAAAACCAAAAAAACAACAGTGCATACCAAAGAAAATGCCCGTGCATTAATTACAGTCCAGTCTATAAAGGAGGAACACCGGTATTTACATTCTATCACTGCAGGAGTTTAGTGTAAACTGTACAGTATGGTTTATCTTTACATTATCTTAAAGGCTAATGAGTTTAAAATCAAATGAAAGTGTTTTGGGGGCATATTTAAGGTTCACATTATAAAATAGTTTAGCCATTTTTTCAACCACATCAAAACAACACGTTTTTTCACTACACACTGGTGCTCTTGGAACAGTGTGAGGCATTTAGAGGCTGTTATTGTTTTTGTTGTGAAACTTGTTCTCCTGTGCAGCTTCTATGGACAGGTACTTCCACTCATATTCGAGTGGACACTGAACCCTGGTCCACGAATTGTCTAAAGTATTCCAGGGGTATTCTGAGCATAGTTTGCTCTGTTGCCTCAGGCTGTTGTTTCAAATGACCAGATCTAACCTATCAATTGTTTGTTACAATCCTATTAACAAAGTAACATTAACATGCAAACAACTGGGTAAGATCTTTGTTAATGTGCTGATTGCAAAAAAGAGCTCTCTCGCAATAAGCTTTACTTTAACTGGGAGAGGTAAAGAGAGAGCAGAAGTAAAATAGGCCGGACAAAGAGAACGAGAGATGTGGTGCCTGAAATGGCCCGTTTGGCCCTCAGGCCATTCGAGTCGCGCTCTTTCTCTCCTCTACTATCCACTCATTATTTCCTCTCTCTCTCTACAGACTAACAATTTCCTCAGCTCCAATGAATGCCCATTATGCGCCGCACCTGCCAAGAGAGCCTGCAGTCATGCTACGGCGCAACTAACTAAATGTACTGTCTGGTGCTTTAAGTGAAGTGACTCTCCTTCTACTCTACTGACTAGACTTAAGTGACACCTGGGTTTTTTTTATTATTATTTTTTTTTTTTACTTGTTGTCTGTGTGTGTGTGAGTTTCAGCTTCTCTACACACTCCCTGGAAACTGCACTAGTATCAGACAAACTCTGGCCAGCCATACAGAAAAACACACACACTCATTCATGGTCTCGCATAGAAAAACCCAAGAAGTAGCCTCAGGGCATCAAAAGTATTGGCAGGTGATTGAGTTGGACGTGATATTTGAGCAGACATGAAGCGTAGGTGTTCTTCTCTCAAGAACACTCAAGTTCATATGTGGGTCAGTGGAGTTTTGCAGCTTTAACTACAGCAGGGACTCTCAAGAAGTGGCTAAAATGCACACAGGCTTTCATTACAAAGCATGATTCAATCCAATGTGCCTCACAACAAATTAATCTCAGAGTGAGCCCACCTACAGTACTGTGTTGCCTCAGGCTGTTTCAAATTACTGGCTTGCAAACTGTTTATATTACATGTACAAAAGTATGTGGACACTTCACAGCAGTTTCAGTCAAACCATGCCTGATGAGAATATAAAAGGCTGACAGCCAATAGACAAACATTGGTAGCAGAATGGGTCATATTGAAGAGCTCAGGGGCCTCTGCTAGATTCCTTTCTCAGGGGCCTCTGCTAGATTCCTTTCTGTGTCATTTCGCACCATTTTATTTGGTCGATTCATCATAAAGTTTCAGTTAATATATAAAAATGACAAAAATGGAGACGGAGGTTTACACTCATTATCCTTTTAATTTAGTGTACAGTAAAACCAGGTGGTGAGCATTCATGACTGACTCTAGAAGCAACATTAGCACAACAGTTGTGCATCAGGAGCTTCATAAAAAGCATCGCCAAGCTTTGTGTAAAGCATGCTGCCACTGGAACTCTGGAGCAGTGGAGGCAGAAGAATAAATCTGACAGTCTGAAGGATGAATCTTAGTTTAGAGATTGATAGCGATAGGTTTGGTGGAGAGGGAATCATGGTCTGGAGCTGACTTTAAAAGTGTAGGCTGGAGTCCTTAGTTCCAGTGAGGGGGAATGTTACTAGATAAATCAATTTTAATGACAATTATATGCTTCCAGCTTTGTAGTAACATATAGGTCCTATCCTGTCTCACCATTACTATGTTCCTGTGCAGCAAGCAAGGTCAGTAAAACCTTGATGGTTTGATTAGTTTTGTGTGAAGAAACTTCAGAGACCTGACCTCAATCCACTGGAATACCTTTGCAATGAATTGGAACATTGATTGCAAGCCAGGTCTCCTCGTCAAACAGGCGCCTGACCTTAAAAAATCTTCAGACTGAATGGGCTTAGTCTGTGGAAAGCCTTGGGAAAGTCCTCCCAGAAGAGTGGAGCTTGTTGCAGGTGCAAAGTGGACTGCAATTCTACATTAATGCCCAGAATTGTTATAATAGAATGTCCAGAAGTCAATGAAATAAAAATCTGCTTAGCAGGAATAGAATAAAATAAGAATAGTAATAGTAGGAAGTTTAAAAAATTTAAGAATAAAAGAAATAAGAAAATCTATACAAGAAGATATTTAAAATTAAAGAGCTCATACAGCCACCTAACAGCAGCTGTTGTAATGTTGTTTGATAAATTGTCTAATTAAAAAAATTGTAACAAAAAATATATTGTCAATTAGATAATAGTTCACAACAATGGTCATATTTTTGTCACCACTGTAATGCATTATAGTATTGAGCATTAAGCAACAAACAACGTAAAAAATAGTTTTAATCGTTAAATTCTTCCTTGGAATGCCCTTCTAAGCAAACAGCACCACACAAGTGAGGAATTTCTTTGAAAAGTGTATTACAGTGTTCCAAATAGGGATGAAAAGTTATAATGTGGCAGACAGTGTGCAGCATTTCCAACACAAACACCAACGTCAGTCATATTTAGTCCGATTCTGGCCCGATCTGTCCATCATTTTAATGACCTGTCTTTATGTGTCTCAGTGCCACCCATCTGCAGTACCAGTCCATGACTCACTCCTTTTGAGTCAAATTAGCCGGCGAAAGGGCTTTTCATGACATACATCAGTCTGACTGACGAGCGGCCGGCAATGTTATTAGAGCTGTCGTCGTTTACCATTTATGCACTGTATATCGGAGTTTTTAGGAGCTCATGTTTATTTGCTTCAGGCTGCATCATAAGCCAAGACAAAAGTGTCACTCACATTTTGGTGTGAAATATTCTCAGCTTTGAGTGTTCGGTCTGTAGTGTCTCCTGTTTACCACCTACCCATGGAATGAATATGTATACAATAATCCCCCGCTTTTCGTGGGGGTTACATTCCAAGAGCACTATGTGTATTGAAAAACCATGTTTAAACCCCAAATATGCCCCCAAATATGCTCCCAGAACACTTTAATTTCATTTTAAACTCAGTTTAATGCAAAGAAAATGTAAAGGTAAATAAATAATCATAATCAGAAAACTTTATTGCTAAAAATAATCGTTAGCATTAGCAGCATGCAAAGACTTGTACACAAAAGAAGAAGACAGCTCTCTGTGCTGATGCTCAGTTAAGTCAGGGACAAGGTAGGAAATATTGGTTTATTTGTGTGTGTGTGTGTGGGGGGGGGGTGCACATGTGTGTGTGGGTGTGTGAGAGAGAGAGAGAAACACTGTTAGCATTAGCAGCATGCAAAGACTCGTACACAAAAGAAACATTGAAATAACTCTCTACTCTCTCCCCTCTCTATGTTTAGACAGGGCACAGTTTGCTAATACTAAATGAACTGAGATAATTTGAAAACACTAAAATATGAGGACAAGACACAGAGCAGGCACTGCAGCAGCTTCTACTCCTTCTTCTTTTTATGGTGGTTGAAAACCTTTCAGTGTTGTGTTCAGTTCTCCAAAAAAAAAGGCAAGGATATTTGCAGTTTCTGCGTTATTGTGGGGAGTTCAGTGTAAAACAATGAATTTGGTTCTTTAAAAAAAATCTGCATGTGACTGAATCCACGTAAAACTGGGGGATTATTGTATTTACAAGGCCATCAATAGATTAAAAAAATATTTAATTGTATTTAGTCTCATGCTTGCCATAGTTAACTCACAATTAATCACACCTTTAAGTCTGTCCTAAACTGTCACGGCTAAGGGCCGTAGATGGCCACCGTGTTTTGTTTTGACTTTTGTTTTGCCATGTGTTTGCCTTGTGTCACATGTTTTTGGTTCCCCACCTGTTTCCTGTCTGTGTTCCCCAGCTGCTTGAGTTCCCACGTTGATTTTCCTCTGTATTTATACCTGCCTCTGTTGTCTAGTCCTCATGTCTCCATCGCCTCTTATCACCTCATTTCCCGGTTGTTTCCTGCCCTTGTCTGCTGTCTGTTTTTGATTCTGACCCAGGAGGCCACTGTGCCTATTTCTTTTGCTATTTTGCTTTTCTTTAATAAAACCCCTGTGCATGGATCCACGTTTCTCTGCCTGCTCCATGCCCCGAGGTAGCTCACGAGGGCCGGCTCCGTCCAGCCCTTGTGACATAAACATACTATTTTTAATACTCTTATCAACATAGGAGTAGACAAATATGTTTGCTTTGTGCAGTCAATACTATCAACGATATTTAAAAAAAAAATAAAAAATCTTGTAACTGTATTTACAATGAAATAAAAAATTGTGAATGGAACATTGCAATACAGAATTGCAGTTCTGCTATAGCTCATACTTGAATAAACATCTGTAACGGCGTCTTTCTGGCAGCTTAAATGAAACACAGTAATTCTTCAAACATATCTAAGCAAAAACTGAAATAAATGAATACCCTGAGCCCGTGTTACTTTTGTCTATTTGTACTGAGCAAGTTAGTCAAACGCGCAAGCATGTTTACGTTTTCAGATGACAGGGCAGCTCGCATTTTTTTAAAGAACATGCCCAGACAGTGAAAACAACCTCTCGCATGGTATGGATGTGGCAGGTGTTGTCAAGTGTGCTCCTTCATGTTTGGACCACCACCTCTGGGGACTTCATTGGATGAAGACTCGGAACCAAGCATAAGAGCCAATGTTTTCTTAGGTGGCTTTTCTGGCTGTGCAGGCCTCTCTAGCTCCCTGAGCAAGGCACCAATCAAAAGCCACACCTCAGCCCTATCAGGTTTGCTCAGACACTTAAGGTCCTTAAACCTCAGATCCAGTGCTGTTGCAACCCTCAGCCATGTGATGTTACACTACCCTCCCAACAGTTCAGTTATGTACCTTCAATAATAGATAAAATTTCATTTTAAACTCATCACTAACCTGAGACAGTGAGTTTGCATAAACATACTATAAATGAGAGTATTAATAAATTACCTGCCGTGTTCCAGCAGTGCCTCCAACTTTGTCAGTGTATCTGGTTCAGCTGTTGTTGGCATGGTGATGTTGGCATGGTGATGCTGGCATGTTGCTGTTGGCATGACAATGTTGGTACGGGGTTGTTGTCATGGTGACGTTGGCATGTGACGTTGGCATGGTGACGTTGCTACAGGGTTGTTGTCATGGTGACGTTGTCATGGTGATGTCATGGTGATGTTGGCTGCACGTAGGGTAGCGTGTCTCTCAGCAGTTCTTGATTTCTCAAAACTTGTTTTATCATCTTCAGGGCACTATTCCATCTCGGTGACACATCCTGACTCTTTTTTTACAATGTGCAAGTTGCTGCTGTTCAAGCTCTGCTGCGTTCGCTGGGCTATGCTTAAAATAACCTACTAACTTTCTGCATTTGGCAAGTGCGCTTTTCTGTAGAGAAACTGTGGTAGCTTGATAGATTCTATGTGCGACACAAGGCATATGCTTGAACAGGAGCTGCCTTGCTGCTGCAGTCGTGTTGTGTACACTGTCTGTGGTCAGTGTACTGCAGTCGTGTTGTGTACACTGTCTGTGGTCAGTATACTGAGTTCAATGTTCCACCATCTGACTACGTTTACGGCATTTAGCTGACGCTCTTATCCAGAGCGACGTACATCAGTGCTTAAGAATTCCACGACTGTTTCTT
>JBBPDC010000002.1:5225790-5240148 GCA_037974485.1 Hemigrammopetersius urotaenia
GTGTGTGTGTGTGTGTGTGTGTGTGTGTGTGTGTGTGTGTGTGTGTGTGTGTGTGTGTGTGTGTTTGTTTGTTTGTGAGTGTGTGTTTGTGTGTCCAACTTTTGTGGAGGAATTTTGGACTATGGCATCGTAATGGAGTTAACTTTGTTTCTTTTGAGCCAATCAGCGGTGGTCTTGCTCCTGATTCTAGATTGTTTTCTTGCTTCATAATCTCATTATACTGCCACCACCATGTTTCACTTTTAACTGCTGTTATGATGTTCTTATAGTGACATGCTGTAGTAGCTTTATGCCAGTAATGGTACCTGTCTTTTTCAAGCCCACCGGAATATTATTCCAAAACATTTTTTGCAAACCATTCAGTCCAGTGTGCTTCTAATGGTAAAATCATAATACTGACCTTGTCTGAGGTTCTTCTATGAGTCGTATATGAGAAATTTTGGTAGGCTGGCCACTTTTGGGAACATTCAGCACTGGTCCATGTTTCCTCCATTTTGAGATAAAGGCTTGCATTAAGTTTACTGGATTCAGCTCTGAAATTCTTAGCATACTGATTAATTCCTCATCCCTTTGCAAATTCCATTTAATGCTTGCTGAGATCTTTTGGTCTCAAACTCAAAGGTTTTATTTAAGTGCTGTTTAGGTTTAATATGGCTTGCAGTCCTGGGTGTGTCCAGTCAACATAGTCCCAGTTATCAATACATTTTGTGAATTAATTGCTCAGGTATTAAAGAAATTAAAATTCAGAGTTTAAAAATTGCATTTTGATTTTTACTCCTGTTGCCTTTGTGTTTTGTATGTCTTAAATTGTGTTTGAAGATTAAACAATTAAATGAAACCTCAATGATTCAGAACACACCAAAATTCTCACACACCACTCCACTGCTACAAACCATCACTATGTGGTTCTCCATTTGATTTAAAACTCTAATACTCGCCAGATCAGCCCTGATCTGTCACAGCTCCGTCCTCTTAGAGCATCAATCACATCCCGACTCCACCCACCTGTTCTCAAAGGTCCAAGACCGGCATCAAGACTTTAATCGGGTTTAGAACTTGGCTCACACAAACTTCACAAATGACTTTGGGATAAGATCATCTGCCAAATGACGTAGATGTAGATGTAGGGGGTGGTCCTTCAGATCCACAGCTCAGTTTGAGCTTTCAGTATAGAACTGAATTTCCTTATTAAAGATTATTAATAAAAACTGAAAATAATATAAATCTATTCACTTTGTCTAGCTAATAAGACAGAGGAATTGAATGCTTTGCTCTGGAATACAACACAAATATGTTAAACTCTTTAGGCAGGAATGCCCTATTGACTCAACTTCCTGCATTTTGTAAAAAAAAAAAAGTTGAAAGACATACAAGGTTTTGTTATGACAGTAGCAATATGTTTGTATATTAAAATGACTTTTTCCTATTACTATTGAGGGATGGCAATGATGCATTTGGATACCAGACCTTATCTAAAAGCCTTAAGCTCCAGTAGACTGTCATGAGTCATAGAATATTTAATAGCTGATTCCATGCACACAAAATTAACCTTATGCTTCAGTGTAGGCGTCTCATCTCGCATCTTCCATTTTTGTAGAAATTATGACCCTGCAGTAGAGGCACATCGTTTATATTCATGTGCCTCACATGCTTAATGTTTTTTTTTTATTATTCCTTTTACTGTCAGTCACAGTTTCTGTTTCTGTTGAGATGAATGTTCCTGTGTATTTATATATTTATATATGGTGTATATATGGTGGTCCAACTGGCATCAGTTTGCTTTGATAAGTGCTGAGCACACCTCATTATTTTGTTGGGGAGTTGCTCAAGCTCCTTGAATCAACCAACAAAGTGCATCTCCTTAAAAAGCCCCTTAAATACAATTCTATAATTATATTTAACAGCTGAAATAGATACAATGACAGGTTATATCAACCTATTCATTACTGAACAAAACACAAATGTTTTCTGATCTTCACACCACGAGAGTCCTGATCACAAAGCCAGACTTTCCCATATTACCCCATGTAGCACTCTTCCTCAACCTCATCCTGGCTGATGGGCTGCTTTTGGCCTTCACTGTTTTTACACCACTTACTACTTACATTAATAAACTATACACAGAGTAAATGATCCCAAATGATGTTGCTTTAACTCATGCGAAGTCTAAAATGTCTAAAACCGGTGCTTGCTCTCATGCTCAACATTTGCTGCACTTTCACTTGGTATTCTGCAGCTCAGCTACTCTCCCAGTCCTTCACTTTGCGGGTTGACCCCACCCACTCGTGGGTGGAAAACATTCTGAAATTTCTCCCGGGTTCAAAGATCTTCCAAGACCTATAATAGAAGTACTTTTGGCCTTTTGGTTCTTTATGTGAATTGCATGTGACACCATTTTTAAATCCCCAGGAGTGGTTATTATTATTATAGCTTGTTTTAAATAACAGTGTGAAGCACCAAACCAAGCTCCACATAATGAGAGTTTACCATTTGCTGTGCTGCTGGCAATGGATCTGTGTTGCTTGCGTTCCAAGGGTTCTCAACAGACTGATGCTATTTGATGTGTCTTGGAGAAAGCATCTTTTCTTTCACCTTCCAAGGTTAGCACCGTGCAGGAGCCTGGCTGGGAACTGAAATCGAAATAACTTTGGACTGTTTGATTTCACAGTTATAGTGTCCTAATATTTCTCTACTCTTATCATATCTTGCCTAGAAATTGATGGACTAAACCTTTGTTTCCCTGCTTCAGTCCTGGACGACCCTTGTACAGCACATTTTCCCATTTTAATTAGTCCATTAGCAGAGGATGAGGTGTGTTATAGGCACTAAAATGTGACAAGGAACACTCCTCCAGGACCAGAGTTTGGAACCGCTGGACTAAACCTTTGAATTACTCCTTGCAGGTCTGGATGACTTTGGTTGAAAATTCAAATCCCACATGGTGCCGCTGCGAATGCGCTCCGTTGGAGAGTGTGAATGCCTATTAAGCTGTAGGCTAATGAGTGTTGGAGCCTGTTAGCGTTCAGAGCCAACCCAGCAGAAGCACTCAGAGGAGAATGAGGTCAACATCCATCACTGATTTAAAGACAGATGCGCCAATGCAATTCCATTCCTATTAAGTGCTATTAAGTAAAGTGGCCCATCGAAATACACACCATGCAACCATCTCTACACTAATGCTTATTTGTGTAGCTACTGGCAAGAACACATGCAGGGAACAGTTTCCATGTGCTAGTGATGTAGCTCAGGTGGCGAGCTGTCTTCTCTGGTCTCTCGCTCCGGCCCATTGATCTTTCCTCCACGTTTAAATGAGTTTCAAGGGTGAAGTTTCCGAGGAGCTTTTTTATCTCGTGTCATTTGCTGGGGCTTTTCGCTGATGTCCCTCGCGGTTCTCCCACTGTACTCCTCCCGGGCCTCCATGAAAACAGGAGCGACTGATCGATAGCTTTCCTCATTGCTTTCCGGCCCATGTGAAATTCAGACAGGTTTTAAGAAGATAATGGTGTTGAAAAGTCACTTGAAGGTACTTGGAAACTTATTCTGTCAGGGATTGGCGACTGTTTGACAGTGAAGCTTGATGGGGCCATTTTCCTCTTTTCTGTTTTTTTTTTTTTTTTTTGCCAAGCATTTTCTTATCCTCGTGAGAGACGTGTCCAGGGCTTGAGGGTTTAAGTCACTTCAGTCTGGCTATATCTAGCAGTATTAGAGAAAATCTGAGACTTTACAAAAAAAATGTACCAGCAGTAACAGAAACTGTCATGAAAAGTTTTGTTTTTCTTCTTTTAATACCATTTTTCTGTCGGTATTAGTCTGTTTTAGACTTTCTCTGCCTCAAAAAGGGTCTCACTGGAGTATAATAGAATTGTAATTAATTTAATATAAACAATTTCTTTTTGTAGTCGATTGGTTTCCATGCCAATCTTTTTCTGAACTAAATGGATGATATGCCTTCCATGCCATTATACTGTGAGATTGTCCCACATTTCAGTTTTAGTTATATTTTTGATGTATTTGAAAGATAATGAATATTATATCCATTATACAATTATATTATAAAGGTCCTCTTGTTGTCAGGGACATGTACAGGGACATGTTTCCAAGTGAAACATGATATCAGGGTGGATCCCTGTACTAGTGTTTCACTCTATGATACCCAAGAGTGGTAGGAGAGCCAGATGAAACACAATATTATTGATTAATATTATGTTTCTCCCCCTGCTGGTACAGAAGCAGGCAAAAGTCATTACAATTTGATAAAAGAAAAAATTGTTTCTCTTGAGTGATGACATGAAAGGCTTCAGTTCATTCAACATGAGCCATCAGGTTTTATAACCTTTACAATAATGACTTTTAGACTTTCTCTACCTCAAAAAGGGTCTCACTGGAGTATTATAGAATTGTAATAATTTAATATAAACAATTTCTTTGTTCAGTCGATTGATTTCAATGCAAATCTCACTATATAACCTTTACTTTGTACTATATAACCTTTATAACCTTTACTATAATGACTTTTAGACTTTCTCTACCTCAAAAAGGGTCTCACTCCAATAATGTAAAGAAAATTTGGGCCAAAATTCCTGCACGAAAGTCAAAGTAAAAGTAAACTTAGCCAGAAACCTGTATTCAGTCAGGCAGACGTGGTTCCGTATTTTACAGTATACACAAAGGCACAAAAAGTACACATATATAAATAAAATATAAATATAAACTCCAAAAATGGTGCAGATGTTGCATCAGCAGTCAGGCATTAAAACTGAAATGTAATTATGAGTGCATATCATGATTAGCAAATCTGCTCCCATGATACCAAACCATGTCAATGACACCACTGTGCTGGGAATAATCCACCTCTCGTGTGAAATCTGGCTGGCATTGGTCCTGTGGTCAGAAATTGACCCGTTATGAACCTGGTAAAGCTGACAAATGCATTACAGCTGATTCAGTGCATCAGTTTAAACCAGCAAAGCCAAAGTCAAGCAGAGAACACAAACTGACTGAAGTCATTATAAGCCCCACCCACTGAGAGGTAATGATTCATTATTATCCTCATTGAGGTTCTTGACCTCCATGCTCCTGAGATGTTCAGATCTGTTTCGGTCCTAAACGCATTACAGATCCCGCGATGTCTCCCGGTGAGACCTCCACCAGTCAGTCATTCACTGTTGCTTTTATCTGTGTCACCGTGCCTCGTTCCATACAGGTCTTACTTCGAGAAACTTTGCCCCCAAAAGCCTTTGAACTGAATTTATTAGCCTAATCGCAGCTCCTGTATATGATTTTCCAAAAGGGCCTCTGTAAATTAGTCATCCCTCTCTGTAGAAATGACAAGAATGCTTACACAACATCTCTTTGTCGAGGAGGGAAGGTTCTATTAAGAGCCCTTCAGACAGAAAAAGGCATGGCGAGGAGGCGAGTGCAGTCCATCTGGATGACTGCATGCCAAGGGGTTTGAGTCGGCAATTTCTTGAAGATTTAAATGCCTGATAAAGGTGTAAGTGCTTGAGTGAGAGAGTGAATGAATGCGCATATTTTCACTTGTTTTGTTGGACTTTCATGTCTGTGGGGATATTTTCAGAGCCCTGTCTGAAACAGAACAAACAAAGCTAAAAAATATTGACTCCTCGAGTGGCCCAAGCAACCAAAATGTGGCCATGTCTTAATATACACTCACGCCTCTCATAGCTCCATCCTGCTGGAGAACCTTAAATTATGTGTAGGTCTTCTTTCGGTGATGCTTTAGGTCCCAATAGAATTATTTTAGGTTCCTAAAGAATGTGGAAAGAACTTTAAACATAACGTCCCTTTCCATTATGATAGGGTTCTTCAACAGCAAGCCTGGCCTTTTCATTATATATTCATTTTATTAAAAACCCATACCTTGTAACGATCTTGCCAGAAAATAAGAAGCTTAAGCATCTAAAAGGCAAAAAACATTTTATATCTTTATTTGTTTTTTTAGCTTATTCAGGGAGAAACACATAAATATGGCCTGTGCAAAAATTACATAACAGAAGTGGACAGAAAGTGAAAGTGAAAGTGATCATTCGGTCATACTGAACACACCACAGCACACAGTGTGAACAGCATGAAATTCAGCCTTTGCATTTAACCCATTCACCAAGTAAAGCATAACATGTTCTGTTTTAATTAATGATTTGATTATGTTAACATTTTACATTTTTACAATGTGTTTTACTCAGGCTCAGTAAATACAGCATTATAATTGCAGACAGCTGAGCATGGTTGTGTTAGGTCTATGTTGGGGGTCTGAAGCCCCCACCAAAATGATCCCAAGCCACCCTAAATATATAGACATAATTCTACTATTTTTAAATTAGATATCCAAACATTTCATACAAGATATCACTGAGTGCAGATACACAATTTACAAATAGAAATAAGACTATGAATTGAAATTCATATATATCATTATTGAATTAAAATTATGTACTGGCTGTTGAAGCTGCTGTAGGTAGCAGGCGGGCATTAGGACCCAGGTGGAGCTGTCCCTGACAGCATTATAATTGCAGACTGTTCTCGGGAGCATGTATGTTGGTTTTTTGGAGGGTTTTAGCATGTAGCTTTGCAAATGTTTCAGATAGTTTTCTGCAGGTATTTCCCAGACATTTTCAGAATCTGAATCAGAAAACTTACTGATACTGATCCCAGAGGAAACTGCTTATGTAAAGACTGCAGAGACAAGAACTATATAAAATGTAAATAAAATGTAAATAAAGAATCTGTAGAAAATAGCTCAATATAAAAATACACTATGCTAAATCCAGAAATGCTGGTGTCACGTCCCCCCGAGTTTCCCCAAAGGACACATGACTGCAGGCGGGCTTCCATGAATTTACTTTTATTCAGCACAAAACTATAACCAAAATGGCACGTGGGCCAAAACTCTAGAACTCTCAAATAAAAGGCAAAACAAGATAACTGAAAGCAACTTCTACTACAACAATGCACATAAGGTTTAAGGAGACATAAGTGTAACGGTTGACCAGTTTGGTGAGGTCCACTAAAACAACTTAAATAGTACAATCACTTAACCCTGAGTACCTCCTACAGCTGATGCCAATTCTCTCACAGGGGTACTCAGGGTGTCAAAATAAAAGACACAACACAAGAAAACACACATAACCCCAGGAAGCCCTCTAGCGGCGCCCCCTGAACCTAACCACTCAGAGGTGTAACAGTACCCCGCCCTCTAAACCACACCACCGGGGCAAAAAAAACCCCACCAAACAACACCCAACCAGGAAGGCCGGCCATGACGGTGGCGGCAAGGCCAGCGTCCCTCAGTTCTCCCCTTGCAATCCACCCCTAAGTGTCCTGTTCTTGGCTGCCGTTACCCCAGCCCTGACGGTGGTAGAACCTTTGGTCACTTCCCTTGTCCATTGTTCTGGTTCCCTCTCCCAGGAACCCCTCTCTGTTCCATCCGGGTTCCTCTCCCAGGAACCCCTCACTGTAAGCGGAGATCTTGCTCCCTCCATGGAGCCCTTCCGCAGGCAAGGTGTCCACAGTTCCCTGCTTGAGGCTCTTCCCGCAGACCCCCATGAAGCCCCCTGGCAAGCAAGGCCCTTCACGACCCTCCTTGAGCCTTGCCATGAACGTAGGCATGTCTACCCCTTCGTGGGCTTCCTCTTGGTTCTCTCCGAGGCCTGTGGAGCATGCTGTGTTACAGGCCCCTTCGTTGGCCTCGCTTTGGTTCTCCCAGAGCCCTGTAGTGCATGCTGTGTTGCAGGCCCCTTCGTGGGCCTCGCTCTGGCTCTCCCCGAGCCCTGTAGGGCATGCTGTCACGCAGGCCCCTTCGCGGGCCTCTCTGCCGCCTCCAGTAGGCCTTTCTTCCTGCAAAGCCCCACTGTCGCCCTTGGAGACTCCAGGACACCCCCCCAAAAGAAATTTGGAAAGGTCCTCCCCGTTTAGCAGCGATAGACCCCCTTCCCCTTGCTTCCCTAAGGACCCTTCTGCTACTCCAGAACCCCCCTTAATAGGGTCCTCCATAACCCTGGGTCTATCTATTGGGTTTGTTATTTCAGCCAACCCCACTATGAACCCTCCCAGCCATGCTAGGCCTCACCTGGCTCTAGGCTGATCTGGGCTATATGGTTGTCAGACGTAACTGTAGCTATGGGTGCTGCTAAGGGAATAAGTGGCTCAGCTAAGCTACACTGTGGCCCCTCTAATGAGCCTAAAAGGTCCTGCTGCTTTACCACTTCTATTTCCCCTCCTATGCTAATGGCTAGGCTATTAGCTGTTAGCTTGTAGCTAGCTACAGACCTAGCTGTAGGAGTTTCTGCCGGGGTGCGGGAGTTGGGGGTTGCTGCGGGCTTTTCCGTGGCGCTGGCACGGGTCGCTGGCGATCCTCCTTCTCACCAGAGCCCGTGTTTGCAACATGGTCGCGAGGGTACACCGCCTCCTCGCGTGTCTCTCATGCTGCGGTGTTGGTGCTGGGCTGCGTAGCACGGTCGCGAAGGTACACCGCCTCCTCGCATGTCTTTCGTGCCGCAGTGTTGATGCTAGGGTGCGTAGCACGGTCACGAGGGTTCACCGCCTCCTCGCTTGTCTCTCGTGCTGCAGTGTTGGTGCTGGGGTGCGTAGCACGGTCACGAGGGTCCACAGTCTCCTCGCGTGTGTCTTGACCTGGCCCTGGTGCCTCGCCTCCACATCTTGTGGGAGCCCACACTTTCGACCCAGGTCAGGAGCGAGATATGCTGCCCCAGCAGAGGGCTCACCGGAGAGTGTGAGCCAGTCACTGGCTGGTATGGAGGAGAGTCAGAGGAATGTTCTGGAGCTCTGGGCTGCTGGCTACTGGGAGGGAGACGCTTACGACATGGACCCCCACGCCGCCTCCGTCTCCAGGCTGCGGATCTCCCGCCTCGCCTTCCAGCGAATGACAGCGGGAGCTCCTCCACGTCCGGGTCGGGGTCTGAGGGGTCTATGATCGGGGATCCATCGATCCACCCGTCCCACCAGAGGTCCATGCCCCACTCCTCATCTGACTCCGACTCACCTCCACACAATAACTCGGCCACTGTAAACCGGCACTCTCTCTCCGGCTTACGACCGAGCTGGAACCAGCTAGTCCCACTCCAGACTGGGTCCTCCTCCTTACTGCTCTCACTCCAGGCGAGAAGTTGGCACCTCCTTGTGCTTTGCCCATGTATGTTTGGTAGGTCGGTCAATCTGTCATGTCCCCCCGAGTTTCCCCAAAGGACACATGACTGCAGACGGGCTTCCATGACTTTGAATTGACTTTTATTAAGCACAAAACTATAACCAAAATGGCATGTGGGCCAAAACTCTAGAACGCTCAAATAAAAGGCAAAACAAGACAACTGAAAGCAACTGCTACTACAACAGTGCACATAAGGTTTAAGGAGACATAAGCGTAACAGTTGACCGACAATGAGGTCCACTAAAACACAACTTAAATAGTACAATCACTTAACCCTGAGTACCCCCTACAGCTGACGCCAATTCTCTCACAGGGGTACTCAGGGTGTCAAAATAAAAGACACAACACAAGAATACACACATAACCCCAGGACGCCCTCTAGCGGCCGTCCCTGAACCTAACCACTCAGATGTGTAACAGCTGGGTATTAGTAGAGAATCCAATAGTAAAATTAAATATTAATAAAAAGTAATGTTGATATATGTCCTGTGATATTGCATATGAATATTGCTCGTTATGTACTGCACATAACGAAATGATTTCGCATGCATTTAGAAAAGGTCACATGGTATTGCACATGGTAAGACAACTGTACATGTGACACATAATGATAATGTTTAACACCCAATAAGAATATTGCACTGCGGCACATCATAGCAAAACTAATGCACATGATGGTTATTTAACCCAGTAGGAAAACATACAAGAAGCAACAGGCTATTGCACAGATTATTGTGGGAATGTATGACTGAGGGAGGAGATGTAAGAGTCTGATGGCGGTGGTAAGGAAGGATTTTCTGTGGTGGAATACTTTCAGCTGGTGAGTCTGTGGCTAAAAATAAGGGAGCATGAAGCTGCATAGCAGACAGCTTGGCTGAATGGTGTTGAAGGCACTGGAGAAGTCAAAGAATGTAATCTTTGGGGATGCACTTGGCTTGTCAAGGTGTAGGAACAGTGTAGCAGGTAGATGATGGCATTATCCACTCCAATCTTAGCCTGGTAGGTGAACTGAAAGAAATCTTGCTCTGGAGAGTGTCCAGGACCAGTCTCTCAAAGACCTTCATGCTGTTTGAGGTGAGTGCAACTGGCCTGTAGTCCGGTGGGTCACGCCTTCTTTGGTACAGGAACCAGAGACGAGGTTTTCCACAACACAGGTACTTTCTCAGTACTCAGCCATACTCCACATAGCAGAGTACTTGTGGGCTTATTCTGTCTGAGTCTGGCACCTTGGCAGGATGGAGTCTCTCTTCACTAGAAGAGGTGACGAATGGTCTATCAGCTGTCATTAGCAGGTGAGAGGGGGTGAAAGCTCTAGCTGGTACGATGGTGGGAGAAGGAGAAGGAGAGAGTTAGGACAGTGGCTGCAATTTGGTGTGACACTGATGGAGGGAGGAGGTGTGCTGGTTGCAATGAGGGCTGTGCTGGCGCTGGATGCAATCAGGGCTTTGATGTCTTTAGTGACCCATGGCTTGTTGTTGGGGGAGCAGTGTATGGATTTCACTTAGCATACAGCAAGTCCAGTGTCTTGTTTTCTCTGGTGGGGCCGTCTGCAAACTGCGAGAAGGTTTACAGTGTCTTGTTCAGGGAGACATGGTTGAAATGGCCAGAGATTCGGATGAAAGCCTCCAGATCTCTTGTCTGGTGTCTCGTGGTGGCAGAGTGAATGACATAATGACAACTTTGCTCTTCCATGGCATGCTCTCTTCGTCTTTTGCCTCTGTATCTCAGCTGTGATTGCAACAGGTAGTTGCATTAGCGAGCTAATAAACAAAGAGCCGTAAACAAAAGAAACAAAAATAACTCTCTCTATCTGCATGTTTTAGAGAGGGCACAGCTTCATAATACTAAATAAACTGAAATAGCTTTTGAAAATGAATAAAGTAAGTTTATAAACACTAAAATATGAAGACATCACAACATGCTGCAGCAGGCAGATTTAACACTCAATCATTTAATATGGTGTTTTCTGGAGAATATTGGTCATATCTTATCTCCTTACACAACAGTAACTTTACATGGGAGAAAAAAAACATTACAATAGTTTAATATATATATATCTACAGTAACATGAGGCTGATGTAAAAAAGAAATCCAAGTAAATTTGGGTCAGTTCTCCATTCATTTTGAAAATTTACCTAATATATAGGTTAAAAATATTTACATTTACATTTACCAGATGCTTTTATCCAAAGCGACTTCCATTCCCTAACTACAGGGGCAGTCTCTCCCTGGAGCAACTTGGGGTTAAGGGTCTTGCTCAGGGACCCAGCGGTGGAGCTGAAGGTAGAATTTGAACCCATGACCTCTTGGTCTGAAGGCAAGTATCCTACCCACTGAGCCCCTCCACCTGGTTTGATATGACAAACACATTATGAGAACCTCATTTACACAAACATAAAGTCTGCATAAACACACAAAATAAAAAGTTGCGCAGTGAAACAGAAGACAGGCAAGATTGCATGATGAACTACTAACAGGCTAAAGGTTATGGTTGACCGACAAACATGGATTCAAACATAGGGCTATTCATACAGGGGAGGATGGAGAACACCTGGAGGAGTTACAGGTGAACACACTGATGTTGGATGTTGGATCTGAGAATATTGCACTGGTTTCCAGAAAATTATCGTTAATAAATGAGACAAAAGGCAGCCCAGGTTCAGCAATAGGTGGATCACAATATGTACTTGTACACCTGTACAGTAAACCTATGAGACCGTGGTTGACAAGTCCAATGTCCATGTTCAAAGCAAGGCACCTCAGCAACTACTATCTAAGTCATGCTCGGACAGCACTCAGTCAAGGCGTCTCCCTCACCTGCTGTTTCGAAGAGGAGTGCTAATTAAATTCAGAATCCAATTACAGCAATGGTAATGAAATTTCCAAATGGGGAAACTCTTAATCTGTTCATTGAGGTGTTTAATTACTAGCGGGTGTGCAAGTTGTAGATAGGGTGCATTGCTGGATTTGAAGATGGATTTGAACAAAACAAACCAAAAAAAAATCGTGAGAAGCATGCATGGGCCTGGGTTTGGACATGTCACCAAATCCAAACAAAGGGCTTTAGCGGAACCTCTTCTCGCCAGGGATCGCCATTTGGCTCACAGCTAATTTGAGAGCAGAGGGAAAAGGAAGAAATGGATGAGCTGGTGTAGGAGATGAAAAAAGGGTGAAAAAAAAGAAAAAGGAAACACACCAGGAAGTTACGGGACCACTTGGGACAGAGGGCCGTCATTCACGCTCGAGTGGGCTCAGTCAAGCATTCTTCCTTTGAAAGAAATGCTGTTTTTATGGGATGGCCCTGTAGCCACAGTGGTGCGGAAGCTTGGATTATGTTTTTTTTCTCACTTCTCAAAGCAAAGGAGATGCAAAAGGATTCATGGACTGTGACAGAGAAAGCCCCTTAAAGCAAAAAATCTAATTGACACAATATTCCCCCTACAGCAAATGTAGCCGAGGTATGGTTGGTGTCCAAACTGTGCTTCTTCGCTCTTGAACTGGAGCCACAGGGCTAATGTAGTGGGATCTTATTCAAAAACCAATTTACATTGTACTTCCCATTTTTGCCTCAAACTGCACAGAGCTGTTAATTAAAAATTTCAAATACACTTGACATCTCAGGCCAACTCACTCATATTTGGGCACATCACGAATTTCCATGATAAAAAATCAGTGTAGTTACTGCTACTAACTTATACTTCAAAAGTTATACTTTGAATAGTTTTTTAAATGGTTGTGATGTTTTAAAGATTGCACTTTATTTACGAGTTTAGCTGCTTATAGAACAACCGAATTGATCTGAGGTTCCTACCAATGTCATGCATGTCTGTATACAAACCAATTAATGTCATGTACAGGGAGACACAACACAATCTGGATTATTTCATGCCTTTGTTTATTACATGCTTGTTACTAATCTCTGTTACATGCAGTAATATACTCCTTGCCACTATTGGTATTATTAGTAATTCACTTAACTGTAGGTTTTATCTATGGTATTAATACACCATCATATTGTATTTCATATTGAGTATTTTCTGCATAGATTTTATTGGATGTATTTAGACTTTATATTTTATTATGTTCTTGTCTCTGTATCTCTGTGTGTCTGCGAACAGTAACATAACCATTACCCTCCGGGATCAATGCAGTTTCCTGATTCTGATTTTGATTCTTATTAATGCAGAAACACTTTAATAAGTAGCTGTGTAAGAAACCTTTGTGCTTGTAGCTCTGACATTTAACAGCTTGTAACATTTGGGTAAGATATAAAATTGTCAGTAAGAACTTAAATCTCATCACGTTTGGCTCATGTGGTGGATAAAGTGCAGAGTTAGTGTAAAATACACTGTGAACAAATCAACATAAACACGCAAACGGTCTCACTAGACATCTCATTTCATCGTTTCATTGCTGTAGAAGGTGTGACGTGTCAAATGTAATCACAGATTGAAAATGCAAATGAACACTTGTGTTGAATAATCACTAGGCATGTTGTTTGATGAAATTCCTCGGTAGCTGCATTAAATAGTATCAGATTTTGTCAGCGCTGTACCATGTTGACAGTGTTTCTGAACAGAATGCTTGCTGGGTTTTTTGCAATAAATGTATGAGTGAATGAAGACATTTTTACTGTCATTTTTGCACCCTGCTATAAATAAGTGGGGAAGGTCAACTGCCTGTGAAGGTGTCTTTATTCTCACAAGGTTCTCGGAGCTGTTGGTAAAAGGCTTCTCCAGGATATGCCTCGACTTTTACAACAGAAGAGTCATAGAATAGAATGAGATTCCATTTTTGTCTGGTAGTGACGAAAACGTCAAGTCAAGTAGGTTTTATTGTCATTTCAGCAATAGACACAGTAGAACCAAACAACTTTCCTCCAGGACCACAGAACCCTCTTCTCTTGAGCAGCAGTCAAGTCTCAAGTCTTTGTGCTCGAGTCCAGGTCAAGTCTTAAGTCTTTGAGAGGCAATGTTTACAAACAGCGACTCTAAATGTGAGATGTTTGAGCTGTAAATTTTGAGCACAAAATGTTCAGAAGATATGGTAATTAGCCACGATTACAGTTGGCTGTTACTTAGCAGGGGGCGGAGCTGCGTGCTGTGATATGTCCTCACCAACATGGAGGATTTGCCTTAAATGATCTTAAATCTAAATGTTAAATATGAAAAATA
>JBBPDC010000002.1:5265454-5289169 GCA_037974485.1 Hemigrammopetersius urotaenia
CTCTCTCTCTCTCTCTCTCTCTCTCTCTCTCTCTCTCTCACACACACACACACACACACACTCTCTCTCTCTCTCTCTCTCTCTCTCTCTCTCTCTCTCTCTCTCCAGGAGCTTCAGCTGCGAGGCAATATTAACATCCTTATTTTCTATGTTTTCTGTTGCTCTGCGGTCGCTTTTCATTCCCTGTTTCTGTCATTATCTGTCACTGTGAGGCTCCTGCCACCTGCTTTGTTTTTCTAGATCCCGAAACTCTTTTATATAAAACAGGAAACAAAAGTTTGTTTGAGATGAGGAAGGCGGTAAACAAACGCAAGTGACCTCACGGTTATGCTGGCATTGATCCGATTAATGAGTCTGGACTAAGCCCGGACGTTACAACAGGACTAATCAAAATCGTTTCACTCAAACCTTGAACAGTTACTTCAGTACACCTTTTACTCATAGACTTTAGAGGAGAGAGATCTAGCCATTCACTAGTGGCACAATTATCAGAGTTAGAATAGCTTTTTCATCAAGGACTAGAAATAGACTGCTTCTCTAGGCAAATCCAGATTGATTTGATATTCAGTTTTTCCCTAAGCCTGGATGCCCCACTTTTCTTGCATCCACTCTGTTATTATTACCTCAGTACACTCTCCATCCCCTTTAAAGTCAACATGAAACGAGAACATACCTTGTTATGAGGTCATATTTGGTTTGATGTTTGATATAACGTGATTTGAAACCATGGTTCTTCAAAGTGAGCCCATCTGTCATCATGCACAGTTCGCTCCCCTCATTCATCAATAGTCATTTTTATGACCTCAGGACCAACATTGACCAGATATTATTTGGGTAGTAGGTTGAAAATGAGCTGTTGGGAAACAATGATCTGTGGCTTTTTTTCTTGCTGGAGTTACTGAATGTGAAAAAAGAGAGTTTGAGGTAAATAGGGATAGAATGGGGGTAAAAAAAACAAGTTTGTGCATTTTTCTAAATCAGATGGAACACATTAAAATACAAGAAAGTCTGGATCTTTGGAAGCAAAATCTAAAGAAATGATGAATGGCTCAGTAGTTTTACACAGTACTGTAGTTAAATTAACCCTTCACAGTTCACTTAGCCACACTCGTGCCAATGCACAGCAAGTATTAGGGTTTTAATACTTCGTTTCAAGAACAGTAACATAATATACCAGAAAGATGGCATTTTTTTATGTGTATCATTTGTTTATTGCGACTATTAATCAAAATTTAATGTTGCCGATGCAAAAATCCCTTTTTCATCATCCCTTTCCATCTTTACCATGTTTTTGTCATTGAACCAATAATAAAAAAAAAACCAGATTTACAGCCATTACATGCGATTACAAACCCCAAACCTGGCGATTTACAGCCATTACATGCGAAACAAGGGGCGGCTCTGTATGTATCTGTAAGCATCTCTGTTAAAAGAGCATTACATATTAGATACAGTGCACTTAATATCTGAGAATGCTCCATATTTGATGCTTATGAGGTTTACAGCCCTGAAGAAATACAGCAGTCAATGAATGTTAAGTGAGGCTTTAGGCTGAAAAATCGGCGCTTCCTAACAGTGGAGGTCGAGATGGAGCTGGCAGATGAAGGGAAGATGATGAAGCTGAGGAGGGAAGAAAAATTGCAGACAAAATGGACAGGAGACACGGTGAGCATCAATAAAATGGGTGAAGAGAGAGAGAGAGAGAGAGAGAGGTAAAGTAGGGATGAGAAAGGGCAAGAGAGGAAAAAGCAAAGGAGAAAAGAGGGTAAGCAAGAGAAATAGAGGTAAACAAGAGACAAAGAATGAAACAGGGAGAAAATTAAGAGAGCGGAGGAATGAGTGAGTGAAGGATAGAAAGGAATGGCGATAAAGAGGAACGTGTTTGCTTCGGAGGAGGAGGGGTGAGAGATATGGAATGATAAGAGGTAGAGGGAGGTGACAATGGTGAGACATGGGCAAGCTAGCATGGAGAGGAGGAGAGACAGAGAGAGAGAGAGAGAGAGAGAGAGAGAGAATTGGGTAAAGCACAGCAGCATTGTGGTGTGATAAAAATCAAATGTATTTTAATGGTGTGAAATAAATCATAAGAGACGCTTCACAGCCACAGAGGCCTTTAGAGCTCTTACAGACGAACACACTTGGGGACCGGAGGGCATCAGGCACTTATACACAAACTCGTACAGGGGCTGTCACTATCAATTATAGTAGTACTCATTATTTGGTTTTTAGCTTTACTTAAAAATATGAAGAAGGGAGCCTTTAAAAGGCCTAAGGTTCCCATTTGTGTGGTTTTACGTACCGTAAAAATGTATTTTTCTTCATATGATCGTTATCCTATCTCCATGTCTTAGAGACTGTTTTGGTGACCATGCCTTCAAAAGTGATGTGTATGCAAATTAGCCCTGTTCTGATTGGTTACCCTCTAGGGCTGCACAATATATCGCAAATGTACAGTCATCGCGATATCAACATGTGCAATATCCATATCGCGAAAGACTGACTGAACTGCAATAAATGGTGTTTTTTCAAAACTCTTCACCCAGAGCCACAGAGATGAGGACAAAAAAATCACTGGGCAGTTTCTTCATCTTCTGTGCTGCTGTTATAGATTTTTAATATATTTTTTGGATAAGAACTTACTATAATTTAAATTATGTTTACATTTATTTAAGATTTAAAATTATTTGAAAAATATTTTCATTTTATTTCAACAATGTTCAGTGGTTCAAATGTTTTATGGGAGGCATTAAATGCTCTGTTTAAGTAAATTTTTTAAAAAACACGTTGGAATGAAAATATTGCATTTAATTTTTTCTGCATAGACTAATCAGCGTCTGGAGTCTATATCACCAGCAAATCCAGCGCAGAAAAACATTAACACTATAAAGGCTAAGTTTTTACTCACTTATCGCATGTGATATTGCCATCGCAACACTCAACAACATTATCACATATCGCATGTTTTCCTAATATCGTGCAGCCCTTATACCCTCTATAACTCTTGAGTAATACAGCAGTGGGGGCTGTTTAGAACTAAAGTTTAAAGGGACAATGCTAAACTACAGAGGTCAGAACAGACAGCACATATGTAAATGTGTCAATTTGTGATGGGCCTGTGAAAGATTTGAATATGCATTAAAATCAAGCAACTAATCAAGGCTTATTCACAGAGAATGTACATTTTAATCAAGAAATCAAGTTTAATTAAATAGTGGCCTCAGCCCTAATTCACACACTGGCACTCCCCTACACAGCCACTTGGGGAACCTTCACACTCGTATAACAAAAATGGCTAATTGTGGTCTATTATGTAAGATGCGATTTTAGAAAGTGCAGCCACCAGTTTAACTGCTGCAATATGGAAAGCCATCAAGGGCCAGAAATAGACTGCTTTAGTAAGCAAATTCACATTGATTTGATATTCATTTTTCCTTGAGCCTGGATGCCCTACTTTCCTTGTATCCATTCTATTATTACCACAGAACATTCCCCTTCCTTTAAAGTCAACATAAAATAACACATTTTTAGTTCATGTGTCTGGTCATATTAAGTCTAATGTCATGTGATTTAAAACCATGGTTCTTCAAGATTCAAGATTAAAGTTTATTTGTCAGTTTTTCATGCGCAATCTGAAATGTAACCCTGAATTGCTCCTGAGACACAAATATAAACAATATAAAAACAACAATTCACACAAACTATAGACTAAATGCATCTGAATATTTACAATGGGGAATAAATAGATGTGTAAACTGACATGTAGACAGTGAATAGTTGTGTATTATAGTAAAGAAAAGGTGCAAAAGGCACTGTGGAGTGAGGAGTATTATGATATGAGGAGTATTATGGTGTGAGGAGCATTACAGTACAGGGATTATTGTGGTGTGGGAAGTATTATGGTATGCAGAGTATTATGATATGGGGAGTATTATGGTGTGAGGAATATTGTGATATTAAGAGTATTACGATACGCTGAGTATTATGATGTGGGGAGTATTTTGATATGGGGAGTACTATGGTATGCAGAGTATTATGATATGAGGAGTATTATGGTACAGGGAGTATTGTGGTGTGGGGAATATTATGATATGCAGAGTATTATGCAGTGTATTATGATATGAGGAATATTATGGTATGAGGAGTATTATGAAATGAGGAGTATTACAGTGTGGGAAGTATTATGGTATGCAGAGTACTATGCAGTGTATTATGAAATGAGGAGTATGGTACAGGGAGTATTGTGGTGTGGGGAGTATTGTGATATGCAGAGTATTATGCAGTGTATTATGATATGAGGAGTATTATGATATGAGGAGTACGGTACAGATGGTATTGTGGTACAAGAGGTAATGGCATGAGGAATATTATGGTAGGTGAGAAGTTAAAGTTAAAGTGAATCATTTCACAGAGTTCAGCAGGTGGAACAGATAGTTGCTGAGATGGAAGAGTCCCTGATAGTCTGGATTGCTGTGGTCTCACAACATCTGGTGTGGATGTTCTGCAGGGAAGGTAGAGCAGATCAGGTGCAGGGTTCTATGGCACTGATCACTTGCTGCAGGGTATTACAGTCCTGAACAGAGCAGTTCCCAAACCATGAAGTGATGCTCATGGACAGGATGCTCAAAGTGGGCCAATCTGTTTCTTTTTCTTAGTCATTTTTGTGACCACAGGACCAACATTGACCAGATCTTATTCAAGTGGTTAGCAGGGACTCCTAGACATTGGTTGGGACACAATAAGCTATGGCTTTAATAATGTCAACAGAGTCTCCAAACACACAAAATCAAGGTTTCCAGGTATATAAATAGTGAGTGCATTTTTTCTTAAATCTATTAATATTCCTTTTTTTCAGAGTACATGTAAAAAAAACAGCCCTTAAGACTTCTAGAAGGTCATGATATGGTCAGAATGGTCGTTTTTGCTTGCCGATATAAGGAGGATTTGCATTCAAATAGCTTCAGGCAAAATGGCACACATGAAATATAAAGTTTTAGTTATTCATACGTTTGTTTATATGCAGCCTCCCCTCCAGGGCGGGTTTACAGTCAGCCTCTCCGCATGCCTGACCAGAAAAAGCACCTGAGTGCTCAACCCACAGCAGATATACAGAAGCTCTATAAACATCTATACCGCTCTGTGTCCAAACAGCAGCCATATTTATTGTCGTGACCAACGGTGTGTCAGAAGAGCTGTAAACCATATTTAATGAATGAAGAAACAACAGTGTATTTGAAAGCCAATGCCACAAACCTTTTAAAAGAAAGTACTATGGAAAAAATTACATTTACACCCCCTGACCTCATAGTCGATCAGGAAATGATCTTTCACTTCTCACTGCAGCTTTCACTTAGATGATAATAAGTAACGAAGGTTTATGTAAATGGGGATGATTGTGTCAAATTGATTTTTATCAAGCCTTTATTTGGTGAAATGTCATCTATTTTGGATGGGGCCCAAGCGAAAGGGGCTTTTATTCTCATGATGGACAGTGCTGTAAAGTGCAGTAGCCCTTGTGCCATGATTTCACCCTCACGCCGTAAAGCTTTTAACGATCACTTTGCAGATGACTTGGACATTCTTGATCAAGAACCTGCTTTGGTGTGGACTACCAAACTAACGAGTTTCTTCATTAGGCTGCACACACCACACGCCCTTCCCCTCTTCATTTAAAACACCATTTGGCGGATTTTAATTACAGTCCAGAGCTTTAAAGACGCATACCCGAAGAACCTGGAGACGTGCAATAACCTCATTATCTTGGTTAAGAAAGCATCCCCCTTGGATGTCAACCTTCTTTTTCTCTCCCCATTACTTCTTTTTTCCTTTTTTCTCTACTCCCCACCCCCACATGCCTGCTCATTAAATAATCCAAAAACAAATATTATTCGTTGTATTACTGTAAACAGCGACGTGGCCTAATTGCGGTGATTAATCGCACTACCTTAGCAATCCTCTGCAACGGCCTGCTATAGATTTGCAGGCACTTCATTAATCCTGATTACTGTACTAAGAAATCAGTTTACTCTACAGCCAGGAATCCATATAGAGGACCAATTATGTATTTAATGTTGTTAGATTTTCTATAATCAATGCAGAGTAGAGGAGCCAACCACAGAAGGAGAGAATAGGTCTAAAGCCGTTACTTGGGATGGTCATTTTCATATTTTATTCATCAGGGTTGTGCCCTATAGAACTTTTTGATAACCTTTACTGTTAGGTTTAGGTTTTATTCAGCATAAAATCTGTTACATCCAGCTTAACCTTGTAGAAAGATGAGCTTTTTGGACAAGATCCTGTTGTTGAGGTGAAAAGGCTGAAAATGCAGCCAATTTTCTATTAAATGCAGCTTTTGCCTATACACTCTGTTGACCCTCTACCAAATGAAGCAATATGTGTGTATACAGAACTGGGCAAAAGTTAAGTCTCATTTCTTCATATTTTCCTTCTAAAGAGATAGACTTGCTTGTATTTTTAATGTAGACTTGATGAACTATTATCCAGGCTTCCTGAAGGACTTATTTCCAGTCCAGTGTCATGGTGGGTGTATAAGGGAAAGGGGAGGACGCAAACTATTTAAGAAGGAAATACAAGATTTAATAAGGAAACACACACAGATAACAGAAACAATGAACAATTCATCAACAAGAAACAGAAAACAGAATAAACAAAACAGGAACAAAACCAATAATACAAAACCCAAGGCTCATGCTAGCTACAACTCAGGATCACTGTACGTTAGTAGGGCCATCCACGCCAACAGGCTAGATACAACGCGGCTTATAAAAATCAGGATCCCACAGGGCGTAAACGCCAACTCAAAAACGCTGAGCACGAGCCTGTGGACAAAAGAACAACAAACAGACATTAATACACAACAAGAAACAGTCCATGAACACAAGGGGAACATACACACACAAAGAGAACAAATACCGGCACGATAAGTCGGGGTCAGGCTGGACGCTATATAGTGCGAGGGGAAACGAGACACAGGTGAAACTAATCGGGGCACAGGTGAAACTAATCGGGATGGGGCGTGATACAAATGAAACACGGAGACCTGAAAGGGAGGAAGGGCAGAAAGGAGGAAGGGAGAAAGGGAGGAACGGAGGTGGATTGGGATACGGGCAGACACGGAGACAGAACAGTACAGAAAGGAAAACACAGAGACATGGGGGCAAAATAACAGAAACACTAATATTCAGGAGAGGGGGAGCGGTGTCTATGAGGGGAGGGCGAAGCGACCGTGACATCCAGTCCCTGAACCTGACCAGTTTCAGATGAATGTTTTTGTTTGTTAAGAAACACAGTGTATGAATCATTCAGGCAGAACTTAATTATTCGAACCTAAGGATTGAATACTATGAAACACTTAAAATGTGCTTTACCCTTCCTTAATTTACACCTGAAAATACACCAAACCCCTTAATTTGAATTAAGTGGCCATGCATTTGTGAAGCGATCCCTTAATTTTGACCATAAATGTGGATTTAAGGCTTGAGTGTGAAACCCCTTAATCTTAAACATAAGGCATTCATTCAGGAGATTCTATTATTAAATTTTGAAAAATTAAGGGGAAAATTCACTAAATGCACTTAATCTGTGCATTTTTGCATTTCATTTTCCTTAGTTTCCTGGAAATTAATGCCAAAATTTTAAGGGGTAAAATTAAGGGGGTTGGTTTCATAGTGGAACCAGGAGCAGATGATTCCAGATGATCAGGCGGTGATCAGTATACTGGTGGTGCTCAATGCTGAGTGGCTGAAACTAGGCTTCCTGTATCTTTAGGTGCTTTGCAGTCTGTTGCAGAAAAACTTTTGTTCCAATTCATTTCATTTAATCTACTCAGTGTGCTGAATTTTGACCGACAGAAAAAAGTATTTTTGTTCTCTGGAAGCAAAATATGTAGAAATGAGTGGAGCTCAAGAATTTTACATAACGCTGTATGTCAGTCGTATAAGAAAAGCAACAAAAGTAGCCTGAGAAATGTATTAGTTGGACTTGTTTTGGCTTACATTGGGGGAAATAGAGCCCTATAACAGTTTATAATAAAGTATAAGGAGAATCATATCATGAGAATAAAAGGCTGAATGTTTGTTTGTGGCTGGTCGGCTGCAAGTGACCGCACTTTGGTCGTTCACATCAAAGTAGCCATCGCGTCTGGCCTCAGACCTTTACGGAAAACGCTCCGACATGACTGTTACCAGGGAAAATTAATGACCTCACCTTGCTGATGCGACGACAGCCCGCTTCGCCAGCCTCTCTGAGGGCACAGACCTTCCCTTAGTCGCTGCGGTGTCGCCATGGTAACAAGGTTAGGGAAGTTGGAGAGAGTAAGTAATCTAATCTCTGCCGTTTCAGCCGCTGGTCTAGAACGGTCAAGCAGGAGCGTGGACTCAGGGAAAGCGCCGGGTCAGACGTTCAACACCACGGAGTGTGTGGTCTGACCCCTTCCAGCCCTGTTTTGCATGCAGCTTTCGTCGGTGCCAGGCTTGTAGATGCGAACTTTTTTCATTTCAGAATAAAAATGAAGCCATCTATGCTATAACACATGGAGTTTATGCTGGGTGGTGTTGATCCAATTCAGTATAACACTATTTTCATCACAATATCTCCAAAATATAACGTCAATAGCCTTAAGCTTCCAGCCCATGTTGACCAAGGCAACCTTGCACAGTATTATAAACATTAATCACTGTACTTAAGCACTGATGTATGTTACTCTGGATAAGAGGGTCTACTAAATGCCGTAACTGTAAATGTAACCAAATCATTTTGAACAATCTGAAGCAACCAGTAAATATATAGACTGCAATGAAGGTCATGGCTATAGGGTTTAAAAAACAGAGAGTAAGAAACTGCTAGACAGCAGCTCATTGTCTCAGAAATATGACTTTAATCAGTCATGATTTCACTGCTTGAGTTGTTTGAGAGCGTCATAAATATTGTTTACATGTTTAAATATATTTACCTTGCTTGCTCCGCTGGATCTTTTTTTTTTGTGGAACGTTTGAAATGTTGATGTGCATTAGTTACTAGGCTGCAGTACAGAGCAGCTCTGGAAAGAAAAGTGAGTCAGAGAATATTTATATATTTATTTATCCAGTACTCTGAATGCATATTATTATTATTATCATTATGATTGGTGTTATGAAACTGGAGGAATTATGCAATCCTGACATGAAAAAAAAGTTCTTATTTGAATCAATCCAGCTTTCGCTCGGTGGAGAGGGCAGCTTCATCAAAACACTTAGTCTGTCCATGTGTGAATAATTCATTAGTCCCTTATTTTTCACATAAAATAAAGAAAACTGTGCATTCCTAATGCCTATTTATCACAGGTGAGGGACCTTAGGTTTGGCCTTTGCTACGTTTCAGGGGTCCAAACACATTGCGCTTCATTTTCCCTGATTTATCCAAGGAGATATTATTGGTGCCAGTGTTGATGAAATGAAATTCCTGTCAGACTCGATGGGATCTGAATGAAATGAAACAAAAAAAAGAGAGAGAAAGAGATAGATGGATGGATGGATGGATGGAAAGGGGCTTGCATTAGAAAAAAGACTACAGGATGTGGCGTTTTAGTGTGGGTCACGCTTGGGGCAGAAGAGGATTTCTATTAAAATATATTTTGGGAAATATGAAATAATGACTTGAGCAGGTGGGTGGGGGGAAGGCAGGGATGAGCATAGACTGCACTAGAACTGCACTAGACACATAACCATGAGCCATTCGCCGTAATGGCAGGATTATACCTAGATTACCGGAGCAGAGAGACGGGCGTCTTTTTTCATCAGAGGCTGAATGAGCCGCAATGGCCTCAAGGTCGAGAGGGACAGCGTGAAAGTGGAAGAGACAGAGGACAGCCAGCGAGGTGAAGGATGGAGAGAGTTACAGTTAGAGCAGATTGCCATCAATAGCCTTTGATTAGTCGTCACAAGTATTGTTTTCTGTGGTTGGCTGGTTGCTTTGTTTTGGGAGCAATAGCATAACTGTTAGTTTGACCATTAAAGGGTTGGGGAAGTTTGGCAGAATTCAACAGTGGAGTCGATGTTTGTGCACATTCAGTCAAATAAGCATTTGTGAGGTCAGGCATTGATGTTGGCTGAGTAGGTCTGGCTCGCAATCAGCGCTATACTTCATTTCTAAAGTGTTTACGTTGGTCAGTGCTCTAGTGCCTGGTTGTGTTTCAGCAAGAAACTAAACCGAATCTCATCAACAAATTTAAATCACTCGTTACTCCACTCCATACCAGAGATGGGCACTTGAGTCTGAGACTCGAACTCGAGTCGCACTTAAGTCGCACAAACAAAGACTTGTGACTTGACTTTAGACTCCCCCTCAACGACGGTGCTGTGACTCGTGAGTCAAAACTCGTAAACAATGTTCATCTCATGGAATTATTTATTTATATCTTGCACTCTTTCCAACGACCCGAAGACCGCTCACCTCGTCTTGGTGTCCCATTACTTTTGTCCGAAGTGAACGGTTTTCATCTAATAGCGTTTTTCGAGGGTTCGATGGAAAGGGGTCACCGAGCCCCATCTAACTGTAGAGTTTCACATTTAGAGTGAGAGATATATTTTTCATATTTAACATTTAGATTTAAGATCATTTAAGACAAATCCTCCATGTTGGTGAGGGCATATCACAGCACGCAGCCCTGCCCCCTGCCAAGTAACAGCCAATTGTAATCGCGGGACGTGGCCAAGTAGCATATCTTCTAAATATTTAAAACTCAACATTAAACTGAAAATATTTGCCATCTTCCTATTAGATAAACCGAAACAGCTGCATACAGCATTTGACAAAGCAAAATACTGCCAACACCCACCCATTCAACAAACTACAATCACAGAATCACTCACCACTCTTCATTTCACAGACCGAGATTGCTGCACACGTCCTTTGTGTTTGACAAACCAGAATTTTTTAACTGGATATATAACTGATTTTTTTCTGAATAGTTTTCCATTTCCACTCCTGTTTTGATTTAGGGCTGGTCGGGCAGGTTTTGAAAGCTCTCTGAATGAAATACAGAATATCGAAAAATCAAATCTTGACATCCAAATTCTTGTGAAAAATCCTGTGATATCCAGGGTGACCACACTGGTTCAGTTCAGTTCAGTGTCAGTACTGAACCAAGTTCACAGCTCAAAAAATGAACTAGTTTACATTCTTTTCGTTCATTTTTTTAATAATACAACGTCCTTCTATGTGAACCTCCTTCAGTCTTCTCCTTCTGTCTGTCATTTCACTGAACAATCACAGACATAAATTACATTAAAAAACAATTTTGAGGTTGAGAATAGATTTCACCACTTAAACTACACATCATTTTATGCTGAAAGCGGAAAAAACGAGGTGCAAGTATACTGTATATGGAATTTTTATACAGACAATATTAACGCTGAATGTAAACAAAACATGAAATGCAACATTCAGACAATAACTTTTAACGTGCTCAGAAAAGAACAGAACTAAAAGTAAACAAAATGTTTGGTTTTCCCTCTAAATCTACACTTCAAAAAATGTTTTAAACTGCCTTCTGTAGAGGCGCCCAAACTCATAGCACCAACCACTCTAGCTTGTAATCAGTAGTGATGTGTCCTGCGCCCTAAGAGTGAAAAGTGTGAAAAATATGGAGGATAAACTACAAAACAGTTCATTTTCACATCACAGCTTTTGTGATGTCACATAAGCAGCACATTTAAATATATCTCCTTCTTCTGGCTGCAGCAGTTTACCATTCACTGGCCTATTTGCCAGTAACTCACCTGGAAGGGAGGATTCACCTTGTCAGAAATACTATGATTGGCTAGAGGCTCGTTTGCATTTCTGCCTTTTATGACCAATATTGCGATAACGGTTATCAGATGATATACTGTAAAACCCTAATAGACTCACAAAAATACAGAAATACAGAATCAAACTCTACACACCGATGCTGCGGACGAAATCGCACACTACTTGAGTAGGTACTACATTTGAATTTGAACGTACTGCTCTACCGTTAAAACAGTATGTTCTGTATAGTATGAATAAGGGTAGTATGAATGGAATTCGAACGTACAACAGCGCGAAAATTTAAAGAGCCCAGTCTTATTTTCACACATTATTTTTGACCTTTACAGAGGGCATTTTCTCACAAGTGTAATTTAACCACAATGAACAACGTTTCCCTTAAGATACTTACACTTGAAAAGAGCTGTGTCTCCGTTTTTCGCCATTTTTCGAATATGACGGCGCCTCTCCCGCTGTCTTATACTACAGAATTCGGCTGGAAGCAGTAGGTCATCCGGGTACTTCTTGCCTACTGTTTTTCGAATACTATGAATTCGGATATAATACTCGCCTCGCGTACTGTTTTTCAATTTCGGACGCCACACGTCTTTGCTTGACCACAAATGGGATCAGAGGTAAATTGTGAAAATCACCAAGAATGGCATTAAGTGTTGTCTCTAACTAGACAACATGAGATTTATGAGCAGGCTATTGTCTCTCTCTCTCTCTCTCTCTCTCTCTCTCTCTCTCACACACACACACACACACACACACACACATTGCTGAAGGTTCTGTGTTAGTTTCAGAAAGAGTAGACAGAGAGACACAGAGAGAGAGAGAGAGAGAGAGAGAGAGTGTCTGGCCTAATATACGTGTGACTCTGATGCAGTGAAGCATCGAACCACATCTATAAAAATCTCTGTATTGGCATACCCAGCATGCTCGAGCCTCCAGCCTCCAAATTACTGTAACCTAGCAAAGGCTGGCCTCCCTGGAGATGGAGCGCAGTGTTTTGAAATGTAAACATCTGAGAAGCTTGTTTGTTTATCTGTGGAGCTTTCGATCCTGAAAGGCTCATTTATCCTGGGATGTGTCTGCGAGCTCCGCCGAGGTTGGCGGTTTGTTTGTTAGCTGGAAGAGAGCAGGCACAGGAGCAGAGAGGAGCTCCGCTGGGCCACAGCCGCCCGCCTGGCTTTCAGCTTCTGAAACCAGAAACAATGCCGACTTTTCTCACAGGCCGCTCCGTCTCTATAGTCAAGGGCTGAAACTGGTGACACGCTCTGTTTGTTTGGGAGCAAAAGGCTGCGACTGTGACTTGCAGGAGGGTCACTGCCTTCGTCCTTTATGTCTACTTCTACTGTCTGTCGACCTCTGCAAGTTTGTGAAGCTCATTTAAAACCGAAGCACCACAATCGCACACTAAACCATGCCATTTATTTCCAGTTTTAAAACTTGGTTTGCTCCATTAATCTGCAAATGCTCCATTTATAAATTCCCAAATGGCTAACACACACTGACTTGTGCACGATTTTAGTTGAGGTGTTGGGTTTTTAGCATTAACCCTTTGCAGGAGACAGGTATATGTTCAGTAAGTGCAACAAATGGTTGTCATAAGGCAAAACAACTCCTTATATCGAAGTTCCTGTGGTTTGTGTTGATGCTCTTGCTGAGACGTCATGCTGAGCTCTGTTTGGTGTCCCTATGTCATGTAGAACGAAAGGTATTATAATTTTAAAAAATGTAATAATAATAATAACCGCTACTGGGGTTTTTTTTTTAAAGCGTCACCTATAAAGAACGAATGTACATAAGATTGAATATCAATATTGCGGTTTTACTGCTACGTGTTCTTACTGTGATCTCTTTCAAAATAGTAAAGAGTCCATATCTTCACTTTTATAAAAGCTTATAGTCTGTTGTTTCAAATGGTATGTTTATTACTTCCATCATCTATACACAGCCTGTGTATGGAAAATAAGATACAAAAAACAAGTTTGTGATGCTACAAAACCAACACATTTCAATGTTATTCTGCCTACAGCAGTTTAGCCTCATGTACCGATTCACCAACGATTGGTGAAATTAGACTTTTGTTAGATGCCATGAAGACCATTCATCAGAACATCCAGTAACTCTCCTCAAGCTGTGATTGGTCACCTTGTCAGAAGCACTGTGATTGGTATAAAGTTCATTTGCATACTGTAGCCTTTTGTGATGGAAGTATTGCAGAGACTGATATTGCAAAAGCAATTATCAGACAGTATAGTTTGCAGCTGTTGTTTGAACAAAACTTGCTTTGTCTGATAATATAGTCTAGATTGTTGTACTCTCTAGTGACTAAAGCACACATTTTGCACGGTTAGATTTAGCTGTTTGTGTTTGATGGCACTGGTTCAAAAGAAATTCTCATGTTGATGAAAGGGATTTTTGTTAGTACAGCCTTAGACTTTAAAAGGCCCCTTTGGGCCCAGAGTGCGAAAGGCCGGCGACTAATTTTGGCCTAAATAACTGGAAAGGGATAAAACGTTTCTTCTGAATGAAGTGAGGTCTCTCTAACGAAAAATCCACAAAACGTGACTTTATGAGAGAGATTACAAAGACCGTTTAAAAGACACTTGATCAACATGTGGTTATAAACGTAAAATATTTTCGGGTATATTTTCTCCACATTATGTCTAATTTCACCTTTCCTAAACCTCCAGAGAGCATGGGGCCAGCTAGTGTCACTTTTTTCTGCTAATGTAGTTTTCATTCAGCTTTCCTTAAGGGAAAATTCAGAATTAGATACTTTTTGGTCCAGCCTGTTTCTCCTAGACGTAACAGAGCTTAGTTTAACAGCTATATGAGACTCTGATCTTTATTTGTCTTCAGATTTACGGCATTTATCAGACGCTTTTATCCAAAGCGACTTCCATTCCTTAACTACAGGGGGCAGTCTCTCCCTGGAGCAATTTGGGGTTAAGGGTCTTGCTCAGGGACCCAGTGGTGGGATTCTGAAGGTGGGATTTGAACCCATGACCTCTCAGTTCAGAGGCAGTCCAGAGGAAGCATCCTACCACTAGGCCACCACCCACAGATTAACTGGAAATGAGCCTGAACAAAATCTGAAATTTGTCTTAGCGACCAAATGACACACAAAAATCAGCTTTGAGATCCATAAGGTTGTTAAAGAGAAAAAACTGAGAAGCTGAGAACTTAAGAAGAGCTTCTGTTGATTTTATTTCCTCCTTTTATTTCCTCGAAGGTGGAAACAATACAGACTTTAATAATTTCCAAATAAGAAAATTATGTGTCAGTGCATTGAGATTCAGTGCATAGTGCAGACTGCCTTCTGTAGTGCACACTGCTGTGGGTCTGTGCTGTCCTAAACGGAACACATACATTTTGCACTTAGCGGAAGTGACGGACTAACATTTGCTCGCGATTCTCCAGCCGCCAAAATATCCGGGTTCTTTCAGTGCACTGAGTTTTAGCTTGGTTTTCAGTGTGAGCGCACTACGCACTAAAATCGCGCATTAAAAGTTTCGGACACACTCATAGTCCTATTTATCAAGAAGCTACACCCAGGTTTGAACTGATTGTGTTAAACAGGAGCAGATGAGTCTGTTCTAAGGTCACTATAAACCTTCAGACAACGAGCTGAAAAGAAAGAAGAATATTTTGTATTTGATAGGTTGTGGAAGCCATTACTTCCAGCGACCTCTGCTTTCTGACACCGCTTGCCATAGCAGAGAGGATTAGCCTTTAGCATCCAGCTCTGGTGTTCCCAGCAGCTAACTCTGCACTGCTGACTTGGACCTTCAGTAAAAGCTCAGCCAGCAGGGCCTGGGCGGAGGCAGGAGAGTGTGAAGCCAGAGGGATTAGTGGAGTTTGGTAGCAAACGCTGGCACTCAGCACTGGAACAGCTTGTTTCCGCCCTGCGCCTGGTACATTAACTGGAACAAAGAAAGGACCCACCTTTTTACTGAAGGAGGAGTTGCTGCTGTTTGGGCGCAGCCAGAAAATGCTGGATGAAAAAGTGCTCATGATTGAAGTATAGCTACCACTACGAGCTTATTTACTTTAATTGGGTTGTTTTCAAGCCCTACCTGCTGTTTGTGCTGCAAGTTAATAGGTGTCAGTACCTCATACGGCCCATTTTGAGGCCATGTCCACACAACCAGTAACTGATGACTGAATTGCCCTCCGTCCAGAAGGCACCTGTGGGTGTTTTGAACCAAGTAGGAACCAATAGAAAAGTATTGGTCAGCCTACATAGGCTGTATTTTCATGTGAATTATCCATTGGACAAAATCAGATTTTATTGAATGTCCAATTCATGCTCCACCTTATAAGAGTCCAGAGTTAGCAAGCGTGTTTGTGTTTTGACGGCATTTTATGGGTGTGCTGTGTGTTAAATAGAGGATAAATAAGCAGATAGTGTTTGTCAAAAGAGGTGAACCCAAACTTTTGACTGATAGGCGAGCGTGCGTCAATTAAAGGACGCTCCCTCTCTGCCTTTCTCTCTCTCTCTCTCTCTCTGTCTTTCTCTCTGTCTTTCTCTCTGTCATGTTTGTATATCACCCAAAAGAAGTGCCATATACGCATCTACTTTGGGAATGAGACGGAACAAACAAAAGCTCATTTCAAACCTCTCTCACTAACACCATCCGACCGTTCCCTAATTCAGCGGTTCCAAGACCCAAGACATGCCAGGCCACCCAACCCCAGCTCCACAAAAATACACACACACTCATACACACACACACACAGAGAAACACACACACACACTTTTACGTTTCTCAAACATTGGGATTTTATTAATGCAATGTGTACAAATATAATTTTGGTAACCTCAGTGCAGACAAAATTGTGCCCCCTGCGATCTCACCCCTTAGGTGGTCTCAGACCCCAGGTTGTGTATCGATTCATTGTTGGACCGATCCATTGCTGAAACAGTGTGAATATCTCAAACAGCCTCACAAGAAGCTGACTGATCAAAAGCTGGAGGATGTTGTGTTTGAATCTCACTATGCTGTCATCTGGGCACCAGCCATGAGAAATCCCACCAATAGGACCATTTGAGTCACTGGGTGTTCCGATGAATCGAGTCTTTGTGTAATCAAATTAATTATTTTTGTCTGATTTTATATACCATCACAGTATCGCAATTTTTGTCCATATCGTGTAGTAGCAGGATACAGTGTCTCCAGGGATCAGCAATTGGCTAAACCCTTAAACTATGAGAAAAAACCCTGTTCTCTACACTGATTCCTTTATTCTGTGTGTTTGTTCACATTTTCAACAGCCTTTCGTGTTTGTGTTCATAAAAGCTGATATAAAACAGAGATGGGTGATGTTCTGCTTCCCCCTCGTCCAGGTTGGCAAATGTGAGAACTGCAGAGAGAGCCGGGCGTCGAAAGGGCGAGACGCCAAGCTCTGCAGCCGCTAATGCGTGGTGCTTTGGGTTCAGTCCACGCCCTCCCTGAGCCTCCATCAACCCTGCTCTCCATTCTTAGCCTGCAGAAAGTGACACTTTATTGACTGACCATCGACCACTTAGGTGCTGGGGATGGTGTTTCTTACCCTCTATATATCTCTGTTTCTCTTACTCCCTCTCTCTCTCTCTCTCTCTCTCTCTCTCTGTCTCTCTCTGTGTCACTCCCTCTCTCTCTCTGTCTCTCTCTATCTCTCTCTGTGTGTCGCTCACTCTCTCTCTCTCCCTCCCTCTCTCTGTCTGTCTCTCTGTCTCTGTCTCTCTCTCTCTGTCTCTCTCTCTCTTTCTCTCTCTATTTCTCTCTCTCTGTCTGACTCTCTCTCTCTCTCTCCCTCTGTCTGTCTCTCTGTCTCTGTCTCTCTCTCTCTCTTTCTCTCTATTTCTCTCTCTCTGTCTGACTCTCTCTCTCTCTCTCTCTCCCTCTGTCTCTGTCTCTCTTTGTCTCTGTCTGACTCTCTCTCTCTCTCTCTCTCTCTCTCTCTCTCTCTCCCTCTGTCTGTCTCTCTGTCTCTGTCTCTCTCTCTCTCTCCCTCTCTTTGTCTCTGTCTGACTCTCTCTCTCTCTCTCTCCCTCTCTCTGTCTGTCTCTGTGTCTCTGTCTCTCTCTCTCTTTCTCAATCTATTTCTCTCTCTCTGTCTGACTCTCCCCCCCCTCTCTCCCCCCCCTCCCCCCCTCTCTTTCTCTCTCTCTCTCTCTCTCTCTCTCTCTCTCATTGTATTATTTTGTATTATGAATGCTGGCTCATGATATCCAGGCCTCGACCAGTTATCTCAGGCTATTTTTAGCATGTTTAGGATTTTACATGGACATATCATTCAAAACTGCTAAAATGCTTGAGTGTGTTTGAATACTTGCTTTTTATTGCTGCACATTTATCATAATAAATAGTTTCTAGCTGCACACAAAATTTCATGTACACAGTTATGTACCACAAATATAGAAGAAATATAAGGTCAGATCATATAAGCCTTACCAGGTAGGGAGGCTAAGAAAACCTAATCTGTTCCAACCTGCAACTGAGAAAGTTTTAGACCTCGATTTTCCCCCTAATCCTCCCTCCTGTAATCTGGTGAAGGAGGACGTCCCACATTGGACCCTCTTTCCGGGCTTTGCCTCTTCCTGCCCGTTTTCAACCCTCGCTTTGCTGTTTTTGGAGCACTCTTCAAAAGCCTTCAGCCGCTGAGAAAAGGGACCTTGGGAGCACTCCACAAAATGAGACACCCTCACTCAGCACCGCTCTCGTCAGCCGATCGCCGTAATTACATGCGCAAATGGGTCACTGGCAAGGTCCTCCTGCTCCGTCAGGTGTGGAACGGAGATGAGGCAAAGTGCCGAAAAACAGGCTTTTCTAACGTGTCATTTGTGGAGCACTTGTGGAGCCCCTGTCTGAGAAAAGTAGGATTTGTAATGGTCCTCCTGGGAGAATTAGTGCTAAGGATGTGATTGAAGCACAGCGAGAACGGCAGACCCCTGTAGGAGGTTTGGTCACTGCTTTGGTCTAGAGGTTTTTATTTCCTTTCTGTGTTGATTTCTAAGTTGCTCGAAAGTTACACTTTGTCCTCTTTGTACAAACAATCTGAACATTAATATACTTTCAACCATGGTTCGAATTATGGGGGGTATTGGGGGGTACTGTACCCCCTGTGTTATGAAGTTAGTACCCCCCAAAATATGGTGGGGTAATTCACACTCTGCTTTCAACGTCTAGAGTCAACAATAATTATCCAATATAATTTAAGCATGTTCTCTGAAATTTACATATTCATTCCCAATGAATGAGGCTTATTTTTGAAAAGGACATCTTCTACGATGCATTGCAGCAGGCAACGCCTTAACATCCCAAAGACTTGTGCAGAGTTTGGCAGATATTTAAAAAATAACAGCACAAGTTTGTTTTGTGGTCCTTGAGAGCAAGCATGAACTATCCGCAAAAACAAGTCTTGAATGCTACAGTGGCTACAGGATATTCTAACACAAAATGCCTACATAATACACAAAGAGGGCTCTCTGCAGCCAGAATGGGCATCAGTTTGCTGGGAACAATGGTGTGGGGGACGTGGCAAGGCTTGGTGCAGTAGAGAAGTCATAGCATGGTTGGCTAATTAGATTTACCAATCATTAAAAGCCTCAGAATAAATAACAGTGCATTTAATACAAAGCATTTTCAGAGCATGTTATGGAGTGTTTTATTTTTTATTTTGACTCACCATACTGCATTGTGGCAGCGATTTCCTCCAGGATCAATGAAGTTTTCTAATTCTGATTCTATTTATAAAACACTTGGGACTGTAGCCTCAAAAGATTCAACCACTACACTTTGTGTGTGTGTGTGTGTGTGTGTGTGTGTGTGTGTGTATGTGTGCGACTCCTTTAAAGATTAGGAAGTGAGTTTCCCCTTTTTGAACACACTGCCCCTCATTAAAGACTCTCGTTTGAAGCAGATCTGTTTTTACTCTTGATTATATCACAGAAGTCAAAATTTGACTGAAAATAAGGCAATTTCTGGATCCATGGGGTGCATCATTACTCTTTTCATTGCTTTTCAGTCAGAAATTATTTGCTTTTGATGAAAACATTGATGCTAAATCAGCTTTCTCTTGAAGCAAAATTATTTGCAATGATATGTCTGTGCCAAGTTGAAGAGAGCATAGAGTCTATTTTCCAGGCTGGATTTAATTCTACTGCTGGGGTTTGAAGGTTGTGAATAAGTTTGAAATCAGTCCCACAGCAAAGTGTATGTGTAGCTGTAATCATACTGATATTGGTATTGTTACATTGTGCGAATTAGGTCATTTTTGACTTTAATGTTAAGGTCAATGTTGGCTAACTTACTAATGTGTTCATTTTTTCATCATTTACTCCAGTGACCTTAAATGGCTTAAGCTTGTCTTAAGATGTGTTGAGACTATTGGAAGTAATTTTTTATCATTATGCCTGTAGTATGTAGTATGCCTGTATGCCGTTCACCCAGGCCCTGATTAAACGAGGGAGTGAGTCCAGTCAATATAATTCTGTAATTTTCTTCTTCAGAATCAGCAAGACGACGGGACATCACACCTCCAGGGGTCTGGTCCAGTTTCTTCACAGTAAAAGCTGGAATTTTTCTTGCTGATTAGGTCTAAAATTCCTGTCATAAATCGAGGCATTGGAGGCAGGATATATGTGCAAGTTATAAATGAGCTTTACTGAAGATGATACAAACGAAATAGCTACAAAACTATTCAAATACAAGACCTTTCAAGAAACCAGTAACACAGGTTAAGCACGGCCCTCCAGGACTGGATTTGGACACCCCTGCTTTAGATTAAAGACACTTTAGTTGTTAACAAACTGAAACTAATTTCATCATCAATAGTATTAGGTTTAGATACTGACCTGAAATTAAGGTTAGAGTTGGATTTAGGGGTAATGTTTAGGGTTAGGTTTAAAACAATCTGTTACACATATTCAGTTGTATTTAGTTGAATGTTAGGTAAATAAAAGGTGAGCACCTCAGAGTGGAAAACTGACCAAAAAACATCAATAAATGATTTTTTCTTGCTGATTGGGTATAAAATTGCTGTCATAAATTGAGGCATTGGAGGCAGGATATACGTGTAAGTTATTAATGAACTTTATTGAAGGAAACGAAATGATGCAAACCAAATAGCTACAAAATTATGTAAATACAATACCTTTCAAGAAACCAGTAATACGGGTTAAGCACGGCCCTCCAGGACTTCAAGACCCCTGCTTTAGATTCAATTAAGGTTAGAGTTGGATTTAGGGTTAATGTTTAGGGTTAGGTTTAAAATAATCTGTTACACATATTCAGTTGTATTGAATAGACATTTGAATGTTAGGTAAATAAAAGGTGGTCACCACAGAGTGGAAAACTGACCAAAGAAAACATCAGTAAATGATTAAACATGAAAATGGAGTACAGGAAGGTTTAGAACAAGGAATCCATCAAGCAAGCATGACCTGCTAGCATGCTATCCTCTTACATTTGTCAGCATCAGGCTTTCTCTCCTGACTATTGATTGGCCAAGCCAGCCTTCCCCCTCAATCTTTAGAGAAGCAGTTGACCTGTTTGTCCCCCAAGTGCCCAGTAGATACCTATTGGAGCTTCCTTGCTGTGTACATTCTTCTTTTCCACCAGTACATACCACAGTACCCTATATATCATTCTGAAGCACTTCTACAGTCCCCTACAATCCCAGCTCTTTAAGAATAGCTATAACTGTATACGTAAACAAGTCACCTTTATTCAGTTTCAGCTGACTTGGAGTCAAAACAATAACAATAAGAAATTGAGCTGCTTGAGCTTGAGCTGCAGAACCAACAGACAGAGACAAACGAAAATTGCTGTTAAGATGTTAAATTTATACATGTATACTTCATAGCATTGAAATAACCAAACATCACACTTTATTAACTTTCAATTCCACCTTAAATGGAACCTGATTTTCTGCCTTCGATGGAGCAACGTTACATTTTTGTGGCTGCACGATTTTAGGCGAAGTGGAAAATTTCAGCAAGTTAACAATAGAACAGGAACATGACTCTTCTGTAAACCAGTTAAACTAAGAATAAAAATGTGGCACTAAATAAAGAGGTTTAAAGAGATTTATGCCTCAAACATACTCCTGTATCATCGCAGCTCTCCAGGTAAGCAAAAATCCAGCCAGACTCATCATGTCTTAATCTGTCTGGACATTAACTTACAGCATAATGTAATATTTCTCTCAGCATCTTTGTAAAAAAGCAGAGGTAGGAAAAAGTCACTGAGCTGCAAACAGCAAGTAAAGGGTCAGGTTTTTACACTGCAGTCCTGAAGAAAGCCCCAAATCGGTGAAGGCGAGACTCAAGTCAAGTCCAAACAATCCAGCATTCTTCAGTAAATAAAAAAACCCAAAAATAATTATAGTATTTAATCAATGTAATTAAAATGTATCATTTTTAATTATACACATAATGACTCAAGAAAACAAATCTGTCAAAAAAAGGAGGTACACTGATCAGCCATTTCATTGCAAAAGCAAGTTATAATAGGTCTTTAAACATGTTAATGAAGTTCTTTGCACAAAATCACTCTCACATATAAAGATCTCACCAGCTTTATTTTTCACGGTTTTGGTCTCTTTCGAAACGAGCCATTTCAGGGCTCTGTCCTTTTTATGCAAATTAGCTGTTGCTGGCCACACCCCACCTATCCCATGCTTACGAAACAAAACGAACAAGCTAGTTCATACTTAACTGTGATAGAAAGACAAAAGTTATATGAAAGTACTTACATCTCCTTCATCTGCAGACTTGCCACAGACAGTGTATTGTCCGAGGTTCACAAAGCAGTCTACCTTGAAGTGGTTCGCACACACTGCAACATTATTCTCGAGTGTTTCTCGATAATGGCCATCGAAAATGAAATGGAGCCACGCATATCTTTGTTTTTCTTTGTCTTGGAGAGACTGTAGGGATTTGTGCTGTTCCTTGCATCCACAACACAACATTTCATGAGTGACTTGCCTCTGTCTGTAGACACAGCGCTCAGCTTCTCCGTGCTCATAAAACTAATAGACAAAATGGCAGATTCAACTAATCTAGTGGGCCCCCCGTCCAAACGGCTCATTTTGAAAGGACTTGAAACTGTGGAGAATAAAGCTGGAGATTGAGAGTGATGTGAGAGTGATTCTGTGTAAAGAACTTCATGAACATGTTTTGTAGCCCATAGACCTTTTACTAAAGTGAGTTTAGCATCACATGGCCCCTTTAGAACCACCTGCCTAATGGTTGTTTCCCATTGTGCCACCGAAGCAGCTTTGACCTGTCGAGGTCTGTACTCCACAAGACCTCTGACTAGTTTGTCCAGCACACTCACGGAAGCTCGATCATATTGAGATCTAGGGAATTTGTAGGATAAGACAAAACCTTGAACTCTTTATGGTGTTTCCGTACTATTTTTACTGCTGAACACTGCCATTAGGAAAACCTTTCCCACAAAAGGGTGATCTGCCACAAGGTTTGGGGTGGTGGTACATGTCAGAATAATCATTATATCCATTATTCCACATAGTTTATGCGGTCTCTGCCGTAGTTTAGTGAAACACATACACCCAACTGTTCACATGAAAAAAAAAATTTTACTACCATTTCAATACTGAGCACCAAAAAGATTGATAGTGTTTAGGATACCTATAGTATATAGGCTACTTTTATTCACTGCTGGATGGCCCAGTTCTGATATTCACATGCCCACTGTAGGAGCTTTTGGTGATGAACAGGGTTAGCATGGGAACATGACTGGTCTGCAACTGCACACCCCATACACAGAGACTGATGCACTGTGTGTTCTTAAATCTTTCTGTCGTAGCCAACATGCACTGGATTTCTTATTTATATATATATATATATATATATATATATATATATATAGTAGTGGTGGGCTGTTTTCGGGGTTAATGTAAGACTCTGTAAGA
>JBBPDC010000002.1:5292896-5306130 GCA_037974485.1 Hemigrammopetersius urotaenia
CGCAGATAAAGCTGCCTTATACATACATGCCACAGGGAAATTTCAACCCTCTACACTGTACACACATGCATATACATCAATACACACACACACACACACACACACACCATCAGCACACACAACAGAACAGATAACAGAACACACACACACACACACACACACACACACACACACACACACACACACACATGGTTATCAAAGCCATTACAGCTCATTATTGCTCCGAATACTATCAGGACTATAGCATACACAGTTTGCAAACTGTGTGTGTGTGTGTGTGTGTGTATGTGTGTGTGTGTTGTTGACGCAGTGCAGTTGCAGTAGCACCAGTGTTTCGCGAAAGTGAGAGGTGGAATTAAATATTAATACTCTAGACACATTATCCTTTATGATCACCACAGACGGTCAATCTGGAGAGCGAGTGTCTCCAAGAGTGTGTGTGTGTGTGTGTGTGTAAGAGACAGAAAAAGAATTGACGTTTCTATATTTTTGTGTTGTATTTTCTGAAACAGAGTGTGCCTGCTGTGTTCAGAACACACACTAAAACACTGTTTTGTCTCATTTTGAAATTAGTCCTTATGCTTTAATTCATGTTTGACATTCGTTGTTGTTGCAGAGCATGAAGAACAAAGGGTAGCTTTACTTGTTCATTTCTGTGTGCGCTTCTTAAAAGTACTTAGTTATTAGTTGTTCTCTTAGTAAAAACATTCTGTCTCTGTGCAACACATACAGACACACGTACACACACGCCACTATCATGTCGGTGTCACTGCCGTGCTGTGAATGACTCATCAGCATAAATTCACTGATGGCCCTGTGGGGGTCCTGACCACCGATGAAAGGTGGGTAACAGATGTTGCAGAGAAAGTAGTGTACAGTAGTGTGCAAAATTATTAAGGCCCCCTTTTCAAAATGTGATTTGTATCACTATGTTGGTGCCAAAATACTATTTTCAGGGTGTTCTCTGAGTTATAGTGCGTGACGTTTGGCTTTTGACTCTTGGTCCTTAGGCACTTCCTGCACTGAGCAAGAAAAGAAGTGGATATATTTAGTGACCAATGGCTTCCACAATGACTCAGCATTGGTGTTATATACAGTACTGTGCAAAAGCCAAAAGTCTTGAGTCTCTTTATATTTGGTTTGAACTCCCTTGTTGGTGCAAAACTACTATTAACTGTCTGTCAAACTGTCTTATCTTTCACAAACTGAGTAGATTAAACAAAAGGAATAGAAACAAATGTTTTACTGAGACAGGCGGTAAAGTGCCAAAAGATACAAGGAACCTAGATAAAGGAGCTCCGCCCACTCAGCATTCAGCACCACCAGTATACTGATCGCCACCTGATCATCTGGAATCATCTGCTCCTGGTTCTTCACTGGTTCAGGACTTCAGTTAGATGCTCTTTGTTCTGCTTGAATGATTCATATGAACAGACAAAAAAAAAACATTTCTCTAAAAGTGTTTATGACTGGGCAGAAAATGAGTCTTTGAAAGTCCTTCAGGAAGCCTGGAGAACTATATGTATATTATATAACTATAATGTATGTGGCTACATAAAAAATGCAAGAAAGTGTTGATTTTAGGAGCAGAATATGAAGAAATTGTGCCCCAAGACTTTTGCACAGTATTGTAGTTCACTTAACTCTCCGCTCAGCCACTTTTGTGACTCTATTTTAATACACCATATCAAAACAGGGACATAAAATCACTCTAAAAATAGAATTTAATATGTGGGTACTAGAATAGAAGAATTAGAATAGAAATTGAGTTCTCTCTGAGAACCCTGAATTGAACCCTACAGTGTTGACAGTTTATCCGGCAATGGCAGTGTTGTGGTCATTTTTGCTGAACATGCTTGCTGTAGTCATATACACTCCTACAACACCCAATACACATCCCACCCCTTGCTACACACACACACACAGCCGTGCACTGGGTGGGGAAGAAGCTCCAGTTGCTTGGATGCAGAGAGGCAAGAGCTGCACAATATGGACAAAATATCAGTATTGCTATCAAACTGCTACATATTGTGATTGCGATATTAAATATATTAAAGACCTTTCAAGATATTAAAGGGTCCATACCTTTACTTTTCTTGAATTAAAAAAGTATAAAAAGTATGAAATTACATTACATAAATTTGGCGGACGCTCTTATCCAAAGCAAATTACAAGTTGAGGAAACACTCAAGTTTTAGGGCAGTGTGAGAACCAGAGAGTTCTAAGTGCTCAAATCTTTAAGTAGGGAGCAGTGCAAGAAGATAGCTAGAGCATCAGGAAAAATGATTTTGCCCAGAGCTTTTGATAGCAGGCTTAAACCAGCATATGTGGCTGTGGGAGTATGTAACTGACAGGGAGTCATCATAAAAAAAGTCAAACCCACTAATTCGTTCTTTTAAAACAGAGTTGCTTAGGCACATAAAGTAGTTGATTACGTTGCTAAAACTGTTTTTCTGATTATTTGCACCCAAAAGAAACAAAAAAATGAACTACTGTAAATGAAAAATGAATGAATGCTAACCTGAGTTGTAAACCCGAATGTGCTTTTTCTTTCCTACCACAATAAAACAGTTCTATAGAGCCACACTATGAAGTGACATGAACTAACAGAATTAATTTAGCATTTTGGTTTAACCAGTGCATGTGTATGTTGCCATTTCTTTAAAGTGAGGCATAAAATTAGCTGCTCCGGCTCTTATTTATGGTTTAACAGAAAAATAGTGAGAGTACTGAACAGTATTTCATTTTTATTCCATTTTACACATCCAATTACTCAGTTAAAGCAGTAAATACTAAGATGGATTTGGATATTATTACATTAAAAAAACACAAAACATGCTGAAATGTGAACATATGGACTTACAACAATGCATATGAGGATCAGCAGGGTTGGTGTGAAGATGGGTGGAGGAGCGGGTGCAGTTTCATTTTCTTGCTGGGGGGTGCTGCACAAGCACCAGCCCATGAGGCTAAACGTAAACGTACCTTACTGGCTGAAAGGTATGGGGTGTCAATGGGTGGGGCTTGGATTTGTTAGGGGTTCCATTTTCAGCTTGTGGGCCACTTTAGAGAAATGTTACCAGAGGAAACACTGTTATTTATTGTTCCTCCTTTTTCTCTCTCTTCTCTGTTGTTCTCTCTGTGTCTTTCACACACTGTCAAACACTCATTAAGCTCACATCCTCACTAATGAATGCACATGTGATTAAAAACAGGCGTTAGAAAAAGCTATCAGAGCCATTAGAGCCCAGAAACTTGCTTCTTTCTGCTTAATGCTCTCCGCTTATCACGTCCTACCAGAGTGGCACTGGGTATTTCCATGAATACCTTGTAACTACCAGCTGATGAGGCTAAAAAGTTCCTTCATGGCTTAAAAGTACATGATGCCAGTGAGTGAGGGGGTTAAACTGTGGGAGCAAAGATGTGTAACTACCAACCTGTAAGACTTGAATGTACCTGCATGGCTAAAAAGCATAATGAGCTGGAGCTGAAGCTGATTAATGTTGTTGAAGCTGTACATCCAACTGTCTATAAACCACTAGAGAGTATTGTTTTTGTGTGTGTGTGTGTGTGTGTGTGTTGGTGTTATACACTAAAATTTGACAATTTGTTTCTTTGTGCCTGACTGGAAAGCTGCAGTATATTCAAGCCTGTGGGGCTACAGACAGCAGCCACCTGACATTTCAATGATGTAAACGTATAATTTTTTTAAAACAAAGTTGTTCATTTTCTCTTCTACTTGACTTTGACTCATGACTTCTTCAACCGGATGATCATATTTGTTGTACAAGTGTACATGCTGGTTAAGTGTGCATATGGTTACAGTGCCATGGTAGTGAGAAATACTCGGTAAAGAGGCCATTTAAAAAATAGAAGCAATTAAAAAGAAATGTAAAAAGTAAAAAAATAAAATAAAATAAAAAACAATTAAATAATAATTAAATAAATAGGCGCCAGTCTTTAAGTTTCAAGTTTTATTATCATATACAGATAACAATGTAGCATCATTAACGTAATGAAATTCTTAGGCTCGCGATCCACCAACATTACATAAATATATAGAAAAGTATACAGATAAAAAAAAATTAATTGATAGTTTTAAGAACTGAATGTATCTATGAGAATGTAATATGTATGTAAAATGTAGAAAATAGGTACAATATTAAAAAAATAACATTTTTAAAGAGGGTTTAGGATTTAGGAATATTTACGGTTTAATATTCACAGTATTAATACAATGTCTAGTGCAAAGAATGTCTAGTGCAGACATAGGGGAAAATATTTTATTTGGTTTCTTTCAGGGAGATTCTGACTTCATAAATGGCAGCTACAGCTTTTCAAGGCTTTGGTATTCATTCATAGCAGCACTGGCACGAACAATGGTGACTCTTATCCAGACATGAGAATAAGAAGGCCAGACAGCTATTAGATACCATTTATAGACACCAGTGTGGGCTGGAGGTTGTAATCTTTCACTCTCTGACCACTAGAAACTCTTACACTCTACTGCCATCTGTTGATGTACAATGTGTTTAAACTGTTCTCACCATTGCTCAGTCTGACCTCAGAGCTGCTCTTAGCTGGATAGTTTTGACTAGAGCTGCATGAGATAGGCAACATACCAGTACAGAGATGGGGACTCGAGTCTGAGTTGCACTTCAGTCGCACAAAGACTTTAGAGTTCCCTCAACAACTCGAGACTTGACTCGGACTCGGTGCTGACTCGTGAGTCACAACTCGTAAACAATGTTAATTTCATGGAATTATTTATTTATATATCACACTCTTTCCAACGACCCGAAAACCGCTCACCTCGCCCCGGTGTCCCATTACTTTTGTCCCAGGCTAACAGTTTTCAGATAATAACGGTTTTTAAGGGGTAGTTGGAAAGGAGTCACCGAGCCCCATCTAACTGTGGAGTTTCACATTTAGAGTGAGAGATGTATTTTTCATATTTAACATTTAGATTTAAGATTATTTAAGGCAATCCTCCATGTTGGTGAGGGCATATCACAGCACGCAGCCCCGCCCCCTGCTAAGCAACAGCCAATTGTAATCGTGGGGCGTGGCCAATTTGCATATCTTCTAGACAAATAGAGCTCAACATTTACAGCTAAAAAATCCCACATTTAGAGTCGCTATTTGTAAACATTGACACTCAAAGACTTGACTAGGACTCAGTAAAAATGACTTGTGAACATCTCTGGTGTGATTTTACTGCTACATATTGCAACTGCGATGCCCTTTACAATATTAAAGCCCCCAATATCACTTTTCTGTAATTATTTTGATGTCACAAAATCAATACATTTAAATATATCTTTCTATTCTGTTCACGCCTGTTCATTCCCCAACTAGATTGACCAAAATAGTTTGACTTATTTTTATTATCTAGGCTTCTTGTATCTTTAGGCACTTTGTAGCCTGTTACAGTAAAACACGTGTTCCCATTTTTTTTGTTTAATCTACTCAGTATGTTGAACATAAGGGGCAGAAAATAGGGCTTTTGCACCAACAAGGCGATTCAGATCAAAATATAAAGAAATTAAGGGGTGACTCAAGACTGCCCATGACCTAATGTGAGAGGAGCGTTTATTAAATAAGCTCCTCTCACATTAGGTATATTCCACTAAATTTTAGTGGAAGAACAAATATAGGGGTTTCTACAGTGAGTTTATCTTGTTTTTTTAAGACTGTCCTCCTATGCTTTAGTCGAAATCAGGAGTGTTGAACTCCGGTCCTGGAGGGGCTTGGTCCAGCAGGTTATGGTGATTTCCCTGCTCAGAAATGCCTGGTTCAGCAGTTAATTGTCAGGTTTACTGAATGTGTTTGAGGAGGAGAACGGCCCTCCAGGACACCCCGGTCTACGTGATATCACTGAACTGTTCATGCATCACCTAATGCTTTGACTGTTAATAAATTCAGGGAAATCGGACCATTGCTTTCTTCTGTCTTACCTTAGGTGATGTAAATATTTCACTAAATATTACTGGAAGAACACATTTGGGGGTTTCTACAGTGAGTTTATATTGTTTTTTATATGACAGTCCTCCTATGCTTTAGTCTAAATCAGGGGTTTTGAACTGGGGGTCCTGGCGTGCCGTGGTCCAGCAGGTTTTGGTGATTTTCCAATGCTTTGACTGTTAATACATTCAGGGAAATCTGACCATTGCTTTCTTCTCTTTCCTCAGGTGTGTTTGCAACATCGACTGTTCCCATATAAGCTTCAACCCGGTGTGTGCCTCAGACGGCCACTCCTATGACAACCCCTGCCAGGTGAAGGAGGCATCGTGCCAGAGGCAGGAGCGGATCGAAGTCAAGTTCCTGGGCCACTGTCAAGGCAAGGATTCCCCTCCATACCTCAGTCCCTCATGATTCCTACCTCTCTTCTGATATGTCATTTAAATGAATAGTTGGGTATTTCCCTTTAAATCATTCCCTCCAGATGTTCTTAGGCACCTAGGCTGTGTTTGTTGCCCAAAGTTTGCATCTTTAATTTTAAACAGGTATGAGCTACAAAGGCTAATGACACATAAAGTAAAGGAAGCTTGCATAAAAGTGCATACCTGCATTACAAACTGATCTGAGATCATTATATATCCAAGCTATAGATCTAACAACTTGCAAAAATTTGTAATTTTATCTGGTGATATTGTCTTTATTTATGTGCAAATCATTGTGCTAATAATTTGTAGTGTGCTAATAAAGTAGGACTTAGGTAAAATTATATATTTTTTTTTCTTGTAAATTTTCATGTAAATTACAAAAATAGGCTTGTGTACGTAATTTTGACACTGTTTGGGATGTGATGTCCATTTTCATACTGTGTGTCATAAAATTTGTCAGAAACACAGATTTTTATAGGCTTCCACAATGCTGAAATTTAAAATAACAATGAATTGCCGTAAAAATAATTGAGGTTCAAACGACCGATTTCAGTTACCAGTACCCTATAAGCGTTTTGTTGCACCAAGTCGGACGGTTAAACTTCATTAGACCAGTGTCTTTTCGTGGAAACAATTAAATAGACATTTTTTATTTAGATTTACAGCTTTTTTCATTATTAGTATTACTTAATATACCATTATTGTACTGATACATACAAAGCTTAATACATTACCATTATACCATTATTATACCAATAGAATGGCCCCTAGTTAATATCACAACGAGTGGAAAATTTAACTGAGACCACTATGATTCTTGTTTCCATCTCATCAAGAATTTAAAAGACCTAGACCACAGTTGCCACAGGGGATGATAGACATGGTGTATTGAAATTGCTTGAATTTATATATTTTGTGCAACAATAGATTTTTTTAAACATAATGTTGGTGAATAAACTACATTCTGCCGTGTGTCTGCATGTGTGTCTCCTATCGTCTGTGTCCTTGTTTTATGTGCCACATGCAAACAGTGCTGTAACAGCCATTAACCTTGAATTGGAGAAAATTGGTCCTGGAAAGTTCTTGAAAAGTCCTTGAAGTTGATGTAGGGTAGGGAGGAGACTGTGCCAATCACTTATTAAACACGTCCAGATACTGTAACACCAAGTGGATTGTAGATAGAAGTGTGATATCTGGAAGTATTTTGAAGTTCTGCTGCTTTGTGGCCACCTGCTGTGGACAGACAGTTGGCCAAATGTACTGTTTAAGCAAAAAACGTCGTTAATGAGTGCAGTGACATCAGCCGGGTCAGTCGTGCGGCAGCTGCGACACAGATGCTGACTCGATGAAAATTTAAGTTACAGTTTAATGAGAAAATGACATAGTGATAGTTAGAGTTTAATGACCGACTAGCAATCAAAATGACAGGGTACTTCTTCTAACCTTTGTCTTTGTCTTAATAGGTGACATGATAACAGGAAACAAACCAGGAGATGGACACTACGCCAGGGCAGACTACCCAGGTCAGTGGGTGATGGGCTCTCTATAAGTAACAGGAAGGTGAAAACAGGAGGATTCTGATGATTCTGTAGGTGTGAGGGCTTAATCTGGTGCCCAAAAGGGAAAAAAATGCTTTATTAATAACCAAAAAACTATAAAGGAAAAGATTCAAATGCGATATTTGGTTTAAAGTTAGGTTTGTTAGCCTGTATTCATACAGAAGACCATGGAAACACTCCATAAAGACATGACGTTTGTTAATGCTATGGGAATGACATTACTCTGACATTACTCTAAATTTTATCGTGAGTAGGAAGTTCTAGGAAGAGCTTCAATTGCTGCGTCACAGAGAAACCAACTAGAAATTTACAAACATTAATCATAATGTCTTGGTAACAAAAATGGCCGGTTTCATTCTAAGAGATAAAAACCTCCTAGAAATTGGAAATGGAAGGAAAATGTAGAATATAAGCCCTTTAAAAACACCAGTCTCGGTCTATAATGGTTAACGATTAAAATAACTTTTGTTGACGTTATTCTGTCAGAAGATGTTATATTTGTAATCTGGCAATCAAGCAGTTATCATGAGGGTTGTTCAACCAATAATAAACACTACGTTTAAATACTAAATACTAACTTTCTATCTACATTCATACATGAAAGAGGTTCTGGTGTTTTCCTCCCGTTAGCAAATGTCGTATAAGAGCTAATAACCCTGGCTAGTGGAAAATATTTTTAAAAATAAATATTGAGAACAGGTTTGAAAACAGTTTTTTAGTGAAGTGTGGACAAACTGTTCTCACTATTTTACCACCATCAACATTGTCAAACAACACATGGTGGTTTTGGATAGTAAAGAAAATATATTTGTGTTGTAGTCTTTGGGACATCAGGTTTTTCTATAATGGACCACTGAGCCGCTCTGAATGAGCTCGTTTACATTGTAACTATTACATTATCGTGACTTTGTGTGAATGTGTGTGTGTTGTAGAGGAGAAGCCTGAGGTTTCAGAAGTGGCACGAGGACTTTACATCCCCTGCCCCGACCACTACAAGAACTACTGCGTCCATGGAGACTGTGAATATCCCAACATGCTCTCCACACCATCTTGCAGGTACACAAGAGCCGCACGATATGGAAAAAATATCAGCATTGTGATTTTACTGCTACATACTGTGATTACGATTCTTTTCAAGATATTAAAGCGCCCTAATCATCACTTTTCTGGACTAAAAAGTTTCAAAATGTGAATTTACTTCCCATTCAGTTCATCCTTGGAAAGTAATCGGCAAAAACTGCACGTTTTCAAATCAGTTTTTGTGATGTCGCAAAACCTCCACATTTACATATTGCCATATTAGTCCTACAGCAGTTTAGCTCCGCCCATTTATGCTGAAGTTCTAAAAAGAGCTTCGGTTGCTGCGTTACAGGGCGACCAATCAGGGTGACATCAATCTTAAAGGCACAGTAACAAAAACAGCCTGCTTAATTCTAAGAGATAAAAAACGTCATAGAAAAAGGAAATGGAGAGAAAATGTAGAATATAAGCCCTTTAAAAACACCTTGGCCAGTCAGGGTCTTTAATGGTTAACGATTAAAATAATTAGACTTTTGTTGGATTACATGAAGACCTCAGTTCATGAGAACACCTAGTAACTCACCTGTGATTGGTCACCCTGCCAGAAACACTGTGGTGGCATCCTTAGTTGCATATTGCAGCCTTCTGTGATCTCAGTATTGCGGTGGCCGATCTCATGATAATGACAATATATTGTGCAGCCCTAATTTATACTCACACACACACACACACACACACAGAGACACCGGACACACTTTTGAAGCCAGTCAAGCCAAGACACAGCCCTTGAGCTCCCCCTGCTGTTCACTTTGATCATGGACTGAAAAGAGAACAAAGGAGATTAGAATCAGAATTAGAATCAGTGCAGAGCGAGGAAGCTGTAGTTACACAGAGAGAAAAAAACGAGGACAGCAGAGTGGAATGAGTAAGTAGGGAAATGAGATACAGAGAGAGAGAGAGAAAGAAAGAGAGAGAGCACAGGAAAGCAGAACAAAAGAGAGAAACAGAGAGGCAGAGAAAGAGATGGAGGGGGCAAGATAGGGAGATAGAAAAAAGGTGGACACACAGAGAGGAGAGAGAGAGTGGGAGGTCGGGGAAGAGAAGGGGTGAGAGAGGGGGGGTGGGTGGGAAAGAGAAGGGGTGAGAGAAAGAGAGCGAGAGAGAGAGAGAGAGAGTTTAAGTGTGACAGGTGCACCAAACACTCAGCAGGTGTTTCTCAACAATGACCTCCCGAGAGAGAACAGAACAGAGGAGTGTGTGTGTGTGTGTGTGTGTGTGTGTGAGAGAGAGAGAGAGAGAGAGAGAGAGAGATTTCAGAGACACAGGAGAGGATGTAGGTATTTATTAAAACTACATTCCTGTTGTCTAGTTTACAGAGGAGGACACACATACATATCTCTCTCTCTCACACATAAAAAAAATCTAAAACGTTCCTCCTGTCCCCCAAATGCATAGCCGGTATTTCCATTATATTGTCTGTAATCGGTAGAGATGTATAAAAAGGTTATTTGGTTAATTATCATATAATGACAATAAAAATATGATTAAATCTTAAAACTAAATCTAAAAATCATTATATCTGGCTTTGAATCGCCTTAAATACATTATTTTCTAAATGACATTTTCAAACTGTCTTATCCTTGGATTAAATGAAAGAAATGGGAACAAATGTTTTACTGCTTGAGACTCTGGTGGATTTGTCTGATAGGAGAATGCTGAAGAAGCTTCTCAGCTTTATTGAGAATCACTCCCACTCCCTGCAGGCCTCTCTGATAGGTCATCAGCAAACGCAGCAAAAGACTCACTGCAGGACTGAAATCTTTTCTACCTGCAGCTATAAGACTGTATAACCATTCAGTAGAAAGACATTCAAGTATATTTAGGGACATTTAAGGACACTATACACACAGTAATAATCCATTTGTAATTATATGTATATGGGCAGTAACGGTACATGTATTGGTACCGAACCGTCACGGTACATGGGTCACGGTTCGATACATGATGTTTTTCGGAGAATACACGGTACGACGGAGAAGATGTGATTTAAGTAATACGGAATCACAGAGGGACCAAAAAGCGCAAGTAACTCATAAACCTGGGTCGTAGTGTGGTGCAATAGTGCCACCTACTGACGTAACACTGGAGTGCATGGAAATATAAGCAAGAGTGTGTGTTTACTGGTTAATACACTGCTGTTTATTTAAAATAAACGAAAACAAACCAAGCCTCATTCTTTAGAACTTTTTGTTGCTTAACTTTGCTGTATCGTGAACCGTACCAAACCGTGATGTCTGAACCCAACCGTAACCTTTCTGTACCGTTACACCCCTAATATATACCAATGTATTATGCAAAAAATCTGTTTAATTTCTTTTTTCATTATTTGCTGCAAGCATTTCTAGTCTTATTATGGGCCTGGCCATTGAAATGAATGGAGCCTTTGGCTGTTTAATCAAACTATATGGCCAAAGTATTGTTTAAACAGCTGTTTAAACGGAGCGATACTGCCACGGTGTAGGAGGTTGTTGATATGGCGTCTGAAGGGTGTTTCCTGGCGGCAGGCCCATTTAAAATTTCTTCAGGAATTATTTCTTAAGCCATTTTGAGCAAACCTTCTTAAAGGCACAAGAATTTTCCTTGGGATTGATCTTTTCTTATATTATCAACCACCAAAATCAATGGTGGGGATGAGTTGTCTTTTGTTTTACCACCCTTTTGAGAAGTTTTGTAAAAGTTTTGTCATGCAGTGAGGCAGGATAGTGGGTGATGCTTTGCTCTTTCTAGCAGAGATTGAACGTGTCTTGGCTGAAGGATTACAGTTAGAGAAAATGTGTCGCTTTGACTGTCACCTACACTTCAAGGCTTTTACACACTGTGGTTTTTACCACTTATCCATTAAATAAGCAGCTGTTTTTAATTTATCTGAAAAACTCAAAAGTGAACAATAAATTAAAAATATATCAAATTATAATTGAAAATATGAATGAAAATAAAACACGTTTCCTTTATAAGATGAAAAGATCTGTAACCGTGCAGGTCTGACATCCTGTTAACTGGTTGTGTGGTGATATTCTAGACTGTCCTTTAACTTGAATTAAATGTTTCATCACTTAATAGCTAAATAAATATCTAACACTTCTCTACTGATCCACATTGTAATAATACTGGGTGGCTCTTTGTAGTAGTGAGGAATTAAACATGTGATCTTTTCTGGTTAATGAATGGTGAACACACTGTAAATGTATTTGTTAGCAAGGAATATTGAGTGCATTTTTAGTTAATATTCATGCAAATGTGTGGCAAAACTTTTGACTGATCTTGTGTGCTTTTCTTTCGAATCTGATGCATAACCTTGTTGTCCATCTGTGATTGGTCCATGCAGCTGTCACTCTGGCTTCAGTGGCCCTCAGTGTGACACCAAGGAGTACAACGTGCTGTATGTGGTTCCGGGATCAGGAAAACTGCGCTACGTTCTCATCGCCTCCATCATCGGAGCGCTGCAGGTGGCCATCATCTGCGTGGTGGTGCTGTGTATCACCCGGTAGGTCCTCATACACGCACACACACACACGCAGATTTGTACATGTAAAGATAGGTTTCAAGAAAGTTTATACCCTCTGTTCCCTTTGAACACACTCTCTTTGATTTAACACACAGTTCTGTGCAAAAGTCAGAGACCATTCTTTCATTTTTCAGAGTCGAAACAGCCATTATTCAGTTTCCACTTCAGATAAGATAAGATGGCCCTTTATAAGTGCCATGGGTGGAAAATATGCATCAGAAAAGATGACAGAACAAGAGAGGAGAGCAGAAGTAGCATAACCTAAAGAAATAAAAATTATGCAATTTAACAATATAATATGAGGTGAGTTGGCCATAAGGTTATTAAATAGAGAAATTAGAAAGGTTTAAAAAAAATACAAATCAGAAAAAAACTTGTCCAAATAAAGATTACACTAATAAGTTCTGGACAGTGTGCAAATGTAATAGTAATAGAATAGAATCTCACTGTCCCAGTCAGTCACTGTCCTGACCATACGTTTTATATATATATAAAACGTATGTATATGTATGTATCAGAGATACTCGAGTCTAAGACTCGGACTCCAGTCGCATAAACAAAGACTTGTGACTTGACTTTAGACTCGCCCTCAACGACTCGAGACTTGACTCGGACTCGGTGCTGTGTCTCGTGAGTCAAAACTCGTAAACCATGTTCATTTCATGGAATTATTTATTTATATCCCGCACTCTTTCCAACGACCC
>JBBPDC010000002.1:5353036-5365900 GCA_037974485.1 Hemigrammopetersius urotaenia
CTTGCGTAGTATAGACCCAGCTCCCAACCCAACTTTGTGAATAGATTAACGCCGATATTTTTTTTTATCGCCCGATATGAGTCGCAGCATGTTAACGCGGATAACGGCCCACCACTACTTTAGATAAAACTTTTTTCTTCAGATTAAATATCTTTTCCTAATTTAATGGGGACAAAATGAACATGACGATGTACAGGTTTTTGTATGCAAGTGTTCTTTGGGGTCAGTTTGACTCCAGGCTATTCCATCTGTATAGAAAACATTTAAGAAATATCACCACACAACTGTGTGATGTGTGTGTGTGTGTGTGTGTGCATTTTGATGTCTTTCCGATGATGACGATGATTATAATAAATCACATTTAAAAGGACAACAGATACATTTTGATTTCAGGTTGACTTTGCGAGTATCCGTGCAGAAAACTCACTGATCAGCTCAATGCTGGCCACAATCGTGATGACCGACCGGTTGTAGTCAGAATCACTGAAGATGTTGAGAACCGCTGTGCCCTTTCGCCTCCCACCTGAAATAATTACATTCAATTCAGTTTAATTAAATTACCTTTATAAGGTACTTCTTGCAACTGATGTTTTACGGAATGTGGGTCCGGGCCCATAATGAGGCACAGATGACAGAGGTGAGGGAAAAAACCCAAAGCTGGACGAAGAAACCTTGAGAGGAACCGGGGCAAAAAGAACTGATTGATGAAAATAATTCTACACAATGTATCATAATATATTGATTCACTTTGAATCATCCCTTGGAAAACTCCAACTTTAAAAAGCATATCACACATTCTATACAAGACACAACACTCTGTCATGGTTTTATGCTGCTACAAACTGCACAGTCATATTTACTGCCGTTTTAGGCCCTCTCCACACGTACACGGGTATTTCTATGCGTTTTGGCCTTTCGTCCACACGTAAACGCCGTTTTGGGTCGGTGAAAACATAGGTTTTTAAAAACTTCGGCCAAAGTGCCGATTTTTGAAAACTCCGTTTCTGTGTTTTTGCGTGTGGACAAGAAAAACGAAGATTTTGAAAAACGCCACTCATATTACGTTATCGTATGCACCTTGGTTGTCTAAAATGCCTGATGTGTACAAACTACTGCGACTCTCAACCGTGTTAGATATGCTGGTATGTTTATAATCATGCGCGGAGGTACTGTCCATCCAGTATGAAGGGCAGAGACGTCAGAGTCAGCTTTGGATGCTATTACATTCAACACAGTCACTGTCTCTGCCCTGCGCGTCGTAACCTGGGGTTATTCCATGAAACAGGATTAAGGTAAAGTCTTTCAAGGGAAATTTCAAGGGAAAGTAAGTCAGACTTTCCCTTAATCCTGTTTCATGGAATACCCCCCCGGTCGGAACAGTGGTTGGTGGTTTACTTTTTGCGCTATTGTTGTTTGTCTACCAGAAACAGGTAATGATGCTCCACCTCCAAGGCTTCTGATTGGTCACCAATGCTATACAGTTTAAGGTTATATCGCCACCTGCTGCCTTGGCAGGCTCTTGACAGCATTTTTTGCGGTTGCGTGTGGACAGAGATATTTTTGAAAACGTGCTCGTGTGGACGCGATTTTTAAAAAAAACGAAAACAGAAAATCTCCGTTTTCAGAAATACCCGTGTACGTGTGGACATGGCCTTAAATTGCACATATTTATTTATTGATGTCCTGCATTCTCCTGCACATTTGCACTCTTGCACATATCTGCTGCTAAACTACAGTCCTGGTTAAAAATACTGTACTTATCCTCAATGTCGCCACTGCCATTTGCACTAACATTGTCTTGTCCTCGTCTCATTTAGGGGAGTCCTGTCTGGTTTAGGGGAGTCCTGTCTGGTTTAGGGGAGTCCTGTCTCGTTCAGGGGTGTCCTGTCTCGTTCAGGGGTGTCCTGTCTCGTTCAGGGGTGTCCTGTCTCGTTCAGGGGTGTCCTGTCTCGTTGAGGAAGATATGCTAATTGGCCATGCCCCACGATTCCAATTGGCTGTTCCTTAGCAGGGGGCGGGGCTGCGTGCCCTCATCAACATGGAGGATGACTAGACGTGACTTGAAAGGTTTTGATTTGCTTGACCTGCGTCTGTTGGTGTAGACTTCAACCAGTAAAGAGTAAACACATCACACACTGCCTGAATGTTGTATATGTGAATGTAAATATATGTATAGAACCTGCGACATGAGGAAAAACCCCCAAAGCTGGACAAAGAAACCTTGGGAGGAACCGAGACTCAAAAGCGGAACTCATCCTCCTCTTTTCAACCCAGAGAGAGAGAGAGTTAAAAAGACGACACTCATGAGATAAATAACAATAAGAGGCTTCAGTGTATCATCACAGCCGAACAGTCTCATAACTAAACGATAGGGCTGCACATAGTCGTTAATCAATATTAGTATCTTAATCATTATTGTGAAATTGTATCAATTCAATTAAATTTTATTTATATAATGCTTTTAACAATGGTCATTGTCACAAAGCAGCTTCACAAAATGAAATAAATTTTTGCCAAGAGTGACGGCGACATCATAATTCATTCTTAGATGACCACCTACCAACCTGTTTTCATCACTGTGCCTTGAAGACTGGTGTATGTAAATTATCTTATTTCTGATTGCCTGCCCTGTCTTACAGCAAATAGTGGGGTGAATCACTCCTCAGAACTTCAGCATGAATGGGCGGGGCTAAAAGCTGGATAAGGAGATTCGTTTAAATGTGACATCACAAAACCTTTTTTTTTTTTAAAAAGCCTGTTTTTTGCAGCTTATTTTTGAATGAAAGGGGAGTGAATGTACATTTTGAAACGTTAACGATATATAGCCTATTTTTTTTTTCTAGAAAAGTGATGTTAAGGGCCCTTTAATATCTTGAAAGACATCGAAATCACTATTTTAGCAGTAAAATCACAGTAGGCTACTGATATTTGCAGCTCTATCTAACATAGAAGGAACAGTCAGTCAGTAGTTCTTGTTGGAGTTTCAGAAGTTCAGAAACATGTTTGAAGTGAAGTGATACTGTCTGATTTTTCAGCAGGAGAACCTCACCATGATCTTCGGTGAGAGCTGCTTGGGCCACCTTCTCCACCAGAGCTTTCTGCCGGGCCTCAGAGATGTTCAGAAGACAGGCAACCAGGCGCCGGCCGACAGTGGACATCTCTGTAACAGAGACAGTTTCTTGAACGTCTTCAAATTTAACTATAAAATCATGCTTATGTTTCCTTTAAACCCGTAGAATCACAAACATGGCAACGGACTGTCCTACCAAAACACGGTTATCAGCTTAAAGCTGCTTTTTACAGAAGAACTTGAAAGATTCACTCGTGCAATAAGTCAAGAATAAGTGTGATCTCACTGCATGCAGCTTGCATTTGCATTTTATTTGTGTTGTGAACCAGGAAAGAAATGCACACGTCATGGCGAGGTGTCGGTTCTTTGAGTCGACTCTTTAGGACTCGGTTCCCGACCAGAGCCGTTTTTAGAAACGGTAACAAATAAAATCAAGATATATATACAAAGACAGTACATGTAACGTCAAGGTCCTTACAAAAAATAATTAAATGAAAAATACAACAAACAGTTTCATTGTTTCAAAGATAACGGTGTTTTAAGTAAGAGGAGTTTCAATAGCCTTAGAATTGATTGATGAAGGAATTAATTCTACACAATATATCATAATACATTGATTCACTTTGAAAGGTTTAGACTTGCCTGACCTGCACCTCTTGGGGTAGACTTCAACCAGTAAAGAGAAAACACATCACACACTGCCTGAATGCTGTATATGTGAATGTAGGCTATAGATACTGTGAGCACTGGGTGTGTCTTAGTGTTTGTAGGTAACAACTACAATATTCAAACAAATACAGGTTTAACACTTGTGTGTATGATGTTTTAACGTTTTATCTTTTTTATATCAAACAATGTAAAAGCTAGATAAGATTCCTTTATTGCCATTGTACAGGTTTGAAGCAATCCTAAAATGTGCAGGACTTAAAATACAACGCAGGAGCAGTATAGTACAAAAGAATGCTTTGTAATGCAGTGCAGCATAGTATCATACAGTAAAATACAATACAAGACGATAACGCAGAACAATACAAAACAAAGCTATGGAGTGGGCGAGTTGTTGCACTTGGGTTTTCTGTATTCTGTGTTAATGATGGTATTATGAAAAAGATAATTGTTATTCTATATAATCTTGAATAATTTAAGAAACGTTTGTGCACAAAGATTAAGATTAATATTAGACGGCTAAAATTGAATTAGGCTTTGTTATAAGTACATAATTATAAATGATAAAAACTGAATTATTTAAGGCAGAAGTGGAAGAGCAGTTTGTGACTCCACTTAGTGAGCTGACCCAAATGATCCGCATCACTAAAAGAGCCTGGATTCGCATCCCTGGTTCAAAACACCTCTGCGTTAAGAGTCTAAAGTTTACTGCTGATCTACAATGAGGCCGTGTTTACATTTGCAGCGCTATCTGTCCAACCACACATTATATATCAGTCCGGAAATCTGCGCATGCGCAGTAACGTGTTTTTAATCTGCTGAGTAGCGGCGTAGAAACGAGCCTCAAAAATAAAACAGAAACACGTCCGAAGAGGCTCAAGAGTTGGACGTGGCAGTATTAGAGATGTCTATGGACTGGAGAAGAGAGCGTTCAGGAGATGGTGGTGCTTGTGTGTTTCAGTGCTGTGTGTGAGGCCCGGCTGGTTCTGGGACGGAGGTGTGTACCTGCTCAATTCTGTCCATGTTAATCCTCCGCTCGGCAGCGGGACTGTCTCTTTTCACCCTGGCCCACATGTCAGGCATCGCCTCGGGAGCCGGGCTGGAGCCCCCCCGGAGCCAGGCTCTCTTTTCTCCGCCACGGAGGCTCCTGCGCCTGGCCGCGGTCCCGGGCTACGAGCAGCACCGCCTCAACGACCTGCTGCTCCTGAGCCCGGAGGAGCCTCGGAACACAAACACACACCTCGTCTTCTTCCCCGGGGACATCCAGGTGGGCCTGTCCATGTCTTATTTTCTCTCTTCGTCTCTATGAGCAGGCCTGCACAGTATATCGACTAATACATGGAAAAGTAGTATACTAGTGTTTATGCGGAGGTGTGTGGTGAAGGAACACCATCATCCTCCACACCGCAGGCTGGGCACTATAGCAACACACTATAACACACACTGTAGCTTTAAATAGTTTAAACTCTGCGTAGTACTGTATAGTATAGTACTGTGTTGCGTATAGTTCTGTATAGTACTGTGTATAGTCTGTGTGGTACTGCATTGTACGCAACTACACAGTATAGTTTATACAGTTTAGTACATTATAGTTTAGAGTATGGTTTTGCATATAGCCCTGTTTATATTGTATATTTTGTAATTATTGCGACAGTAGCTATTGTGCATTAGGGCTGCACAATATATTGTCTGTTAATCATTATTGTGATATCGGCCTCTGCAATACTGATATCAGGCTGCAGTATCTAAACGAGCCTCTAACCTATCAACCAATTTATAACAAGGTGACCAATAACGGCTCCAGATGAGTTAGTGGGTGTTCTGATAAACTGAGGTCTTCATGTAATCCAACAAACATCCAGTTTTAAACATTAAAGTGCATTAATAGGTGGCACAAAACTCCTGTAGCCAAAATAAAGAGATGTGTTTAAATGTGTTGCTGACGTGTGGGGAGTAAATGTACCATTTGAAACAATGCAGGCTTTATTTACAGAAAAGTGATATAGCTATAAAAAAAAAAAAGCAATCAAATCACAATACTGACATTTTGCCTGTACCGTGAAGCTCTAGCCGCTTGGGGCTTGGCTGCACGCTCCTGCTGCGGTTCACAGACTGGCTTCATTACCGTTCATTTTCTTGTGGATGGTTCAGTGGAACAGCGCTGGGCATCTGTTTTAAACATAACTGGGTAATTATATCTGGCACAGTGATTAAAAATAAACCCGTAAGCATCGCTGGAGAACATTGAACCCAAATCCTAATATATGATTCTAATATAATATTCATATGTGAGTACAAGGGCTGTGGGTCTAAGCATTATAAACACAATACTGTCTCTCTTTCATTATTTATCAATGTGTTAAAAGTATAAAACTGAATGGAGTAACTATCACTGTGTCCGTCACAACTTTTTTAGAGTGATGTGAATATTCAAAGTCTCTCTAGATGTTGTGCTGGATTCCTCAGTTTTGATTGAACCCCACCAGAGAAGACCACAGATTGGGTCGTATGATATATCATTCTGGAGTATATATTTTTTCACTCTTACAATAAAAAAACAGCTCTTTTTAGTCCAAGATTTGTGTTTACATATCCAGGAATATATTTAGGGTTTACCCCAGGTGCCCTCTCCCAGTACTATCTATTAACTAGAAAGTCCAGTTCAGCTCCTGTTAGTTTCAGATTAGTGTCAGACATCCAGGAATAGGAATACATTTATGATGCTATTCAGAATAATGTTGTAACTAAGTGGTTCCTAGTCAACCAAGCCCTCTTGCAGTTGAAGTGGGTGTATTAGAGCAGAGAACCAGGATTGAAAACCATGTATTATGTGGTAACATATGATGTTCTCTTGCAGAATTTCCAGCAGGACATGGCCCTGCAGCCCGAGGCGGCCCCCTGGCAGTGCTGGAGCCTGGAGCGTGTGGCTGTCATGCTGGGCGCCCGTTTCCCTGGCAGCCACATCTGGGTGGTCCGCGCGTCCCGCATGTACTTACACAAGTTCAGCTGCTACCAGAACTTTGTGGAGAGTAACCTGTTCGGAGCTCCAGAGCATTCTCCAGACTACGGGGCTCTGCGGCACCTCAGAGGCCTCCTGGGCCACGGCATGGAGCGAGCCGGCCTCCCCAACGCCCTGCCACCTTTAGGGGGTGCTGTGCCCCTCCCCCAAGGCTTCTCCCTGACCTTAGTGGGATTCAGCAAGGGGTGCGTGGTGCTGAACCAGATGGTGTATGAGCTGGCGGGCGCTCGGCTGGACCCGGAGCTCAGGCTGTTCCTGGACAGCATCTCGGACATGTACTGGCTGGACGGGGGGCACCCGGGGGGCAGCGAGACGTGGGTGACTGACAAGCGGGCGCTGGAAGAGCTGGCGGCCTGTGGCGTGGCCGTGCACGCCCACGTCACACCCTACGAGGTCAGGGACCCCATGAGGGCCTGGGTGGGGCGCGAGCACCGGCGTTTTGTGAAGACGCTGGAGGAGCTCGGGGCCTCCATCACCAACAAGCTGCATTTCGAGATCGAGCCGGCGTCCATCGATAACCACTTCCGGGTCATAAAGGAGTTCTGAGTGTCATCCGGGGGCTGTTTTGTCAAGCTTTAAGGCGATAATTTGGACGAAAATCATCTTTACACAATTCTTCCCTCAAACCAAATGCAGTCAGTCAGCTAAGACATGTTTGATGTTGATTAAAATTTTTTTACAAAGATTTTATTAGATTTGGTTTTGCTTGTGTAGCAAACAAGCAATAGAAGATCATCAACAATTACAACGGTTCAAATTGCATCATCACAGACTCTCCTCAGACAACCATGACATTTCAGATAGAGCCGGTATATGACTTGATATATTTAAAAAAAAACCAAGAAAGTACCATTCAGAGTAACTATGCAAGGAATTAAAAAAAAAAAAGTGAATTGATTGCAAAGCTAAAGAAGAACTCTCCAAACACTGAACATACCCTGGCTGACTGACCACAGAGAAATTACCTACAATATTTCTTCAAACCTGCTTTAATGTGGAATGTATTTTGCTAAAAAGCACAAGAATAGTTTATGTTGCACAGCTACAGCTTCTCCAGTAAGGACTACCAAACACAAGGCACTTAGACTAAAGCTCTGGCTGAAGAGCAAGTGTTATCATCATCTTAATGATTGGCCGTTTTTAAAAAGTAGCAAAAAATCTGTTCCGAGTTACCTCTTGTGTGTCCGAAGGGCTTCGCTGTTTCAAGGGGTGTGTGAAAGACACTAATTATGCTTAACAAGCTTGGCTTTAATGTAAATACTTAAATGCATACATTTCTCAAAATTTCGCATTTCTGTAGCCTGTTTTTTCATAGACATCCTGAGTTCTCAAGCTATGACACACCTGAATGTAAAACTCTTCTATCCATGAGGCCTGATGCCTCACAAAAAGCTGAAAAGGTTCAGATTTTCCTGCTTGTGTTCCTGCTTACTAATACTTGGTGATTAATTCTTAAGCTTTGTTTTGTCACTGCTGTAAAAATGAAGCTGGACAGATACTGTTCTAATGAATGATTGATTCTGCTTCAGTGTAAAACAACCTGAAAGGTTAGATGTTAAGGTCTGAAATAATTAACTTTTGTCTGCTGTATTAGAGACCAAAGCGATGTTTAACATGAGCGTATTTAAATATGGCCTAATTATTCCTTTACTAATTGTCTTACTTTTGAAATGACCTTTATAATCGATCCACATGCTTACATGCTAAAATTCTGTTGACCAAGACTTGTCTGTAGTTTCTGTAGAGCTACGATTCCAATGATAGAGGCTTCTCTTGCTGAGACTAAATGGCTGTTTACAGTGGGGGCTGTTAAATGCACTAGTTTGGAAGCTCTTTATATAGAAATTATATAGAAGTTTGGGATTTCCTGCTCGAGTTAGAGGCATTTAATGTTTTTTTCATGTTTTGTATCATTCCGTTCATTAGCAAAATGCTATTTGTTCCCTGATTGCTTATCTTGTTACTTCTTGATAAAGTAAAATAAATGTAAGTTATTAGACAGTAGGCTCTTTGTTGTATTTCACCTTCCACAGCACATCTCTGCTGGCTTGATTTAGATTCAACACCACCAGTAGAGGCCATTAGAGGGCGCACTTTGTCTGGGGGAGCAGCGTCTGGCTTTCTTGAAGACTCCTGATTAAGCTTAGAGTTTATGCCACATCTTCAGTAAGAGACTAAGAATTGAAATGACATAATATATAATAATGAAATAATAAACCCACAAGCTGTGCTTGTAGCACAGCAGCTTCCAAATTTTGGTTCAAATCCCAGCAAGACATTTTTTTGTTATATTGCAGGGAATTTAGAAGACAAATGACCAGAAAACTAAACTTACTTGGAAGAACTTGCAGTCAAGCCTCAAATACCGAGGGGTTACTGGTTCATATGCATCAGGTAATGGTTCAGCAGAGAATAAGTAATTACTTCCATAACTGGAAACCAGCCCAAATGAACACAGTGCAAACTATAAATGGCTTTGACCATGTTTATTTGAAGAATGATCAATCACAGAGTCAAATTTAATGGCATCCACAGCCCATACGCCAATGTTTCTGATATTTTCCACGTCCCTATAAAGAACGTGTAGCTGCAATAAAACATTTTTAGATCTATTAAATCAAGATACAAAAAATGGATTTAAAATCCAATTAAATAGTTTAATTCCAACATAGATAAAAAGTTATCGAATTTCAAAATAGACATATATCCCTTTTTAATATATGATGGGCTGCAAAAGACTACAGACCAGGCACTAGAGTTCCAGTTTCAACAAACAAAGAGGAGGTGCTTTTCCAGTTTGGCCTTTTTTAAAATGACAGCATGCAACGTCTGGGCTGTGACAGGAGATGCCGGTCTTCAAGACAATGGTCCTTTTCTGCACACAGACTGGCGACATCTCGAGGAAACCAGCAGCAAACAAACAGAGGCATTCCTCAGACTTTCTTATACCAACACATACAGCAAAACCTCAAAGGCCAAAATACTAACACTTCCAGTTCAAAAACACTTCAACAGTACCACAAAAGGACAAGATAGCAGAGCTTTCTTAAGGTTTATCTCCAGAAACTCTTCACGATCATGTTTTTTTTTAGCCTTGGTATGCTGCTATATTCCGACAGCTAACGCAAAGTCTCACAACGGTACCAGCACAGTCAATAACACCAACGAGGAGGATCTAGGTTCTGCCTCTAGAAAAAGGAGTTCAAAATTTGGCCCAAAAGGGCTTTAGTCCAGCTCAGTTTGGCGATCTGACTGGTCAAACATACCCGATTCAACTCCACCAATAGTGCTTGAGCAGGAAAATCACCAAAGTGTGTTGGACTCTGAACTTCCAAGTGAACCTAGTCTTTCTGGTGGTGCTCGCTATTTTCAGACAACATGACCTTAACATGCATTTTCTTTACTTTCCTCGAAAAACTTCCTTTCACCTTTATAACATTAGCACTTACGCTACGAAAACCTTCAATACTTGTCGATGCCCCACTTAGCCTAACCCAGTAAAATCAACATCTCCTTCAAGAATCATTTTAATCAAACAAATGGCACCATGAACATTGGAAACACCCTAGATTTCACCGCTGACTTTTTAAATAGAAGTAAAGCCCGTACTAGAAAAGCTGCTCAAATATCGAGAGACAGCCATTTAAAATATTATTGAGCGTATTGATCACTTAAGTCTGTCGGAGGATACCAGATAAGTGTTCAAAACAACAGAGGCACGAGGAACCTGCATCAATGACCTTTGCAGCCAGAGCTATACCTGAGAACAGAAAGTGATAGAAACTCTTTGTACGTTAAAAGCTAAAGATACGGCTGTCAGAGAAGTGAAAAAACAAAAAAAAAAAACCCTGAAGTTTACCAGTCAAGTGCATTAGATAACATCATACACATCCACTGGTGTTCCTGTCTTTCTGTTTGACTAATCAAACAGCTCTGCTCTACAGAGACGAAGGTAACGAAGTAACAGTGGGACACAGTGAGCTGAAAAATTAAATGAAAGCGAAATAGAGCCACAAGGGACCGACCAAACCACAACTTCCTCCAGAAATTCTTCACGATCGGATCACTTTAGCCTTGGTATGCATTCAGACAGCTTATACAAACGCCAAATTTGACAGCATCGTCAAATAGCATCACCAAGTTACCAAGTAAATCCATCAATAACACCAATGAGGAGGTTCTAGGTTCCAATTCTGGCCCTAAAAACCTTCAGTCCAGTCCAGTTTGGTGGTCAAACATACCTGATTCAACTCCAAGTGAGTGTTTGAGCAGGAAAATCAAGTGTGTTTGGACTAGAATCTATTTCAAGTCAACCTGGGCCTTCTGGTGTTTCACTACATTAACAAGTGTTTTCTTTACATTAGCACCTCCTTGTTTGACTAATCAAACTGCTCTGCTCTACAGAGACGAAGGTCACGGCGGTCATGCATTGAAAAATGTTTGTTTTGTATAGGAGTCTGTGACTTATACTTCCCTTTAGATCTCGCTAAAGCACAAAGACGACAGTGGATTAAAAGCTTTATGGCAGTTCTTCATAACAGCAGTGACTAAGAGGAAGTATCTGAAACCATCTGACCAATCTGGGGTGTGGTTTGGGACTTGAACTGAGTCATGTTCCCAGAAAGCTGGTGTTTCACCACGGAGGGAAGAAACGCACATCAATTCACACGATTTCCTCGGGACTCACCTCAGAAAGGCAGGTTTCTTTGCGAAAAAACACTGGATCTTCAGGCAATGCAATGCTCTGTATTTATATTAGCTTAATTATTAACTACAGCATACAGTGATTCAGAGTTGAGCAAAAAAAATGGAATAAACCTGAAATTTCTGGTCCCTTTTAAAAATCTTGCTGGTTTAATGCACAATCTCACAACCCTAGACCCAGAAAAAGAACCCACACTGAACGTTCAGTGTTTCCCTTGCTCTTACATACTCCCTTCCACCCTGGATCAGGTGTGCTGAGAACAGTAAAACACTGGAACAGGTTGGGAGCCACAGGTCTAGAGGAATCCTTGGTCACATTCTTTTCAAATACTGGCCTACCAGCTTCTTTTTAATTATATAGGAATCAGGCACCTTATAGGAATTCATCTTCAAATAAATATTTTCCCCAATTAAAAACAGAATGGTACGATGATAAAAGACGAACACATAAAATCACAAAAAAACAGAAAAGGAGCTGCACGGCAACAGGGCGATTTAGTAAAAAGGATCATGAGCTCTTATAGTAGCAATGCATCACTGACAAATCGGCTTTGGTGTGGCTGGAAATTTATGCTGAAGTAGCAGAGAAGAATTTTGTGCTGGATGAAAAGGAAAAAGACAACCAGTCGAGAACTTGTTTGCACTTAAAGGTGTTAGATGGTGCCCTCCCTCGAGGCCAGAACATCCTCCTCGAAGCGGAACCTTTTGCCGTGCGATGAGTCGAGGATGTTCTCCTTGTCCTCGACGTCCTCCGGCGGGGCAGCCCACTTGCTGCCGCCAACCCTCTCTCGGGGGGTCCGCGGGCTCGGAGACATGGGTTCGGGTCCAGGGTACTGTTGCCATAGCCAGGGGTGGCTCAGACAGTCTGCAGCACTGGGACGGTCTCTGTGGAGCAGATAAAGAGCTGCTCAAGCAGTTCATTTGTGGAATATTTGTGTGTGCTTGTCTCGAGAGGTGGGAGGGATTGTCACGGCAAAGGAAAAGTGCTCACGAACACCGATTTCGACAGATTTGTGAACAATATTTGAGAGTTCAGTAATTCCCCGTTATTCGCGGGGGTTACGTGTTACGAGAAAAAACGCGTTGTTGTGTTTTTAAAATGCCTATAAAAGTTTAAACCCTAAATATGCCCCCATATAACTTAAATTTCATTTTAAACAGTTTAATACATTACCCTTAACGAAAATGTAAATATAAACCAGAGGTTTAAATACAGAAAAGTCACGAACGAGAGAGACAGAGAGAGAGATCGAGAAAGAGAGAGAGACGATCCATGCACTCCAGAACGAGAGAGTAAGAGAGCGCGAGAGAGAGAGACAGAGACACGTGCTCCGGAAAAGTCACGAACGAGAGAGAGAGAGAGAGAGAGAGAGAGAGAGAGAGAGAGAGAGAGAGAGAGAGAGAG
>JBBPDC010000002.1:5397070-5412484 GCA_037974485.1 Hemigrammopetersius urotaenia
CCTACGTGCTACTCCCTTTGTTTACATTTTGCCCGGAGCACGGGTCTTGCCTTGTTTTGTTTCCCCTTTGCATTTTTGCTGGCTTTTGACATTAAACCCTTTGTTTTCCCTTTAACGTGTGTCCTCTCCCCTTTCCCACACACACCACCCCTAACAGTACCGTGAAGAGAACTTACCTTCAGTAAAGCTTTTTTATTGTAAAAGTATGTACATATGTAATATATGTAGCATCATTCCTTCTTTGGAAATGTTCTGCATACTGTTTGATTTTCATTGCTTGTGATTAAAGAAGTATTTCTAATTTCACTGCTATGCAACAAGCTTTAAGTTTGTGTTTTCCCAGAGGAAACCGAGAGCCATTCTTTGTCTAAATAAAGATTTAAAGGTTTTTAATAATGTTTAAACAGGTCTTTTCCAATCTGTTGTTAAAAGCATATACTGAAAATCCTCTGGACCAAAGATGGTTTAATTATTTGAAGGGTTTGTCTGTTGATGAGAGCTAACATCCCAACAAGGGACTAAAATCCATTATTCCCATTATTGTTAGTTGCTTCATCAGTTTTTCAGTTTTAGCAGCTTTTACTTAATATTTCAATGTTTCTGAAAACTATAAATTGCCAAATTTGACATGAAGTAACATTTCATTAAAACTGATGTTAGCTAATTATATTTTGTCAGTATGTGATAATTCATTAAAAAGCAAAGTCTAAATGTTTCACCAGAATGGTTTAATATATTGTCACCCATATTTCTCAACATACTTTGACTATAATACATTTCCTTACTTACAGTATATTAGCAAATTCCAAACAAAGTTTACTCACTTGTTGAAGCAACGTCCCCTGATTTAGTTTCAATGTGTTCAGTGTTTGAGTCTGGAACATTCATGACCGGGTCTGAAGGAGAATCAGATGAAAAACAATAAGGACATGGAAATATTTCAAAATGCAAACTCTTTACCAACATTCCCCATAACAAATATCCCCATAACAAAATGCCATAGTAGCTCCATTTGCAGCAGAATTATAGTCCATTAGATTATAAAAAAACGGAAATAGAAAACTTAACTGAAAATGTAAAATGATAAAGTACAGCAGTGATCAAGTAAATAATAGATTTTTTGGTCAATAATTGTCATAATAATGTCAAAACAATGGAAAGGAATGAAAAAGTCCTACAAAAAGGAAATCCAACAGAGGATGTGACGAAAGATGTTGGTTGTTTCCAAACGGTTAAAGGGCAGCAGAGGAGAATATACATCCTAGGAAATGAACTTTAACTGATTTTATTTCACCGCTTAACCTTTTTCATTCGTTTATTTTAAACATGTACCATTATCCAATTCAATCACATTTATTTTTCTAAACTATTAAATGTTTTTTTCTGAGTAAATCTGGAAAAGCTGTGCTGTCAAACTGTGCACTGGGCTGCACAAAAGAAGTATCTTTCAAATAAAACATTCCGTTTGTACGTGAAGCGGCTTCATACCTAATCATGGCTCAGACAATGAGCTTTTAGAACCAGAACCACCTGTCTTATAAGAGTACTTTTCTTGAGTCTGTTCATTTTATTGCACATTGTTAGAATAAACTTCTGGTGCTGACTGTTGCACATATCAATAGAAAAAGTGTTACCTGTCACTTGTAGTTTCCAGATCCTGCTAATGTTATACTGAGTGTTGTTGACAATCACTGTTAGTCTGCAAGTGTATAAGCCCTCGTCCTCTACAGAGATGTTTCTGATCGTTAGCATGTTTTCTAGCCCAGAGCTGTGGCGAGCGCTGCCCAACAGGAAAGTCTCAGAATGAAAGCCCTGCAAAGAAGCAAGAGGACATTTTGTTACTGACCGAATACAAGCAAGTTATAGAAATTATAGGACTTTATGTAGACTGACGATTACAGCGCCCTCTACAGTTATTGGCACCCCTGATTAAGAAAAAGCCTTAAAATTAATTCATTTTTTATTGCACTAGCATATTCTCTGACAAAATTAGAAACAATCTAAGCTTTAACTATAGTATTATTTTAAATCCCTCATTATGTTTAAAATCATTATGTTTAAAATGATTAGAATTGTTAGGGCACCCCTAAACTTGCCCATATCCACACTCAGAACAATAATTACAAAGTTTAAAACAACTGGAATTGTGACAAACAAGGCTGGACGAGGACCCACCAGGTACGGGAGGTAAACAATCTCCAAAGCTCAGTGTAGCAAAGAGTGGCATCATGGGGGTCACCAAGTCTCCATAAGATGCTATCTAGATGCAGACAGGTTATTTCTGTCCTGCAATCACAAACGTGAACATGTGGAGTTTGCTAAACGCTGCTGGGACCTTAAAGTAAAGTGACCATTCTATTGTATGTGCACACAGCACAGCACACAGAGTGAACAGTGAGAAGTTCCTCCTCTGTATATAATCCATTCACCAAATGATGCAGTGGGCAACCCCAGGGAGCAGTGTGTGGGGAAGGTACCTTGCTCAAAGGTACCTCAGAGGCTCAAACCCACAACTTTCTGAACTAACCACTAGGCCTTTGGTCAGAGGAGACTAAGATTGAACTTCGTGGCAACAGACACTTCAGGTGGGTCTGGGGTAAAACAAAGACTGAACATGCAAAAAACCACCTCGTGCCCACTGCTAATTATGGTGGAGGATCTGTGATGCTATTGGTCCATTTCAAGTGGCCCTGGGAATCTTGTTAGAGTGCACAACTTCCTGAATCCTTTGGAATACCAGCCCATTTTTAGTAAAAATCTGAAAATGCCAAACTGAAAATGGCTGGTCTTTGGATCCTTTAGCAGGATACTGATGTAAAACATATGGCCAAATCAAGAGGAATGGTCAAAGATCACTCTCTCCGTATTTTCCAACCTTGTGAAATGCTATAGGAGATGAAGTCCTATTGCCAAAAAGGGGTTGTACAAAGTATTAACAGCAAGGGTGTCAATAGTATGTTTTTATGTAAAAAATGTATATTTCTTAATGTAGGATTTTTTTCATTGTAATGGTATATTATTTGCAGCAAACACACTTATATCAAGGCTTTACACACAGTAATTGTGGAGGGTGCTGTACCTTTCTATTACTAAACTCATCTTCATGCTTTTCTCTCTGCATGGGAATGTACCTTATACCACCTTGGACTTTCCGCCCTTTTGAAATGGTCTATATGAGGACAGACGAGGGTCAGGTCCCTGTCTGGCTGTGCAGAAACAGGATGTGTTAGCTCGTCCATGTCTTCTCTTCCTGTCTCGTAGATCGTCACAGAGATCTCTCCCGTGAAGCAGAATGTGCGGCTGCTAAAGGGACAATTCAGATTGAGCAACACTTTAGTGTATCACAACATCTCCATTCATCGCAATCCCTGTTCACTCAGAAACTCCTGCCATTGGCTGATTACCTTTAAAAACAACCTTCATGATAAGTGCAGGTACTGCATGTATCTGATCTCTCCTGTGTTCAACAATCAGCCTCCTGTATGTAGATTGTTGAGTAATTCTGTGAACTGTTGAGGAATTTATTGTATTGCACTTATTCACTGCAGCACTTATCATTACTTATCACTGCTTATCACTACTGTCCCACTCACTATCTCATAGTGTTACAGTCTGTATTTATTGTACTGCTGTGTTAACTGTATCTTGTTCATTATCTGTAGTCTGTTGAGCAGCATTCAAAATGAAATATAAAAATCTTAATGTACACTGTACTTTGTACAAATGACAATAACACTTTGTTTGAATCCCAGTCTGAAGCCCATTTGTTGCTGAAATTTGTTAACGAAGAACAGATTATTCAGCCAAAAGCAGCTCTGTGGGCCAAACGCAGAAACTGAGCAGTAGTGAAAGAGCAGAGATGGCCGATATTTGGGCCACAGGTTGGCATGTATCTACTCATTCAGGTTCTTAATGTGATTTTTCAGGTGTGTGCAAAGTTTGAGGTCCCAGTCAAACTGCATGTTTTGGCTTTCTAGGAGAAAACGAGTTAGTATTCTTTATAGACTGCAACCTAAAATGTTACAAATTTCTGCTAATTCAGTTTCTGTTTGACATATGCTGGATTTACTTTCTGCATATCACACTTTATGTTGCATTTTCATGTAAAATTATGGAATAATGTGTACATGTAATGTGACCAGGGAGTGCCAAACTTTTCCATACAGCTGTATGACAAAATACATCCAGGTCAACCTGAAAATATAGGAGTAGGTTCCAGAGTCTGAGGGCTGAGAAGGGAGAAGCCAAAGAGCTCGTTCTCTCTGCACGATCCTGCGACTGTGGTTTCGGAAGTCACTGTGGTTGCTGCGAGAGATGTGAAATTTGGTACTGTTGTCCATTTGAAGTCTTCTATAACTAATGGAACTCTCAAGAAAGGGGAATCTGATGACCACCGCTTCTCCCTGGGCATGAAAATCTGGCAGCTCCTCACCAATATCCAAACAGCTCTCTGGACCAATCAAAAAAGATTATTTAAACAGCTCTGAGGTATTGGACTTATTCATGATCTATCAATAAATGCATGCTTTCAGTCCAGAACATTTTGATTCACATCGATTAATTATACTCCCAAGTTGCAGCATCTATGCAACAACAAATCCCTACGAACGTGTTTTTGAACTCATTAAACTCTGTAAAAAATCTTAAAAAAACAACTACAATTCAGTCACATGACAAACAAAAAGTTACCTTTTGTGGGTTTTGGGTAAGCAGTGACGAGGCTAACAGACATGAAAGTCCATGCACTGAAACGGAAGATGCACTAGACAGAAGAAAAAAGCAAAAAGTATTACACAACTGCTCATACAATTACAGAAAGACCAGAACTGGGGTAAGGATCTTCTTTGTCAAGTCCAACTCAAGTCCAAGTCCAAAATAAGAACAGAGACAAAACCAATCTTCTTCGAGACGCAATGGCCTATTTATCTTTACGTATTATGCTGTAAGTTCTGATGACCATTTTGTAAAATCATCTGTAACAATCATAGAACTGTAACAACACTGTTGGGTCAAATGAGACATTATTTCTTTATGTAAAGCTGCTTCACTCCATTCAATGACTTTGTTTCCAAAATACAACTGAACATGGATGCATCTTGCAACTGACCTTTTTGCTACAGTCAGCCATATATATATCAGAAACAAAGTATTTTGAAGACAGTTGGACTCGGTGGAGACCAGCTGTGTGACTGGGGGAATCGTCCTCCTGAAGGAAGCCAGTGGATCCAGGATCCACAGCAACAGCTTCCCACTCGGGTGCCATCACTTCCCCACGTAAACAAACCCAGCAGTCCAGAACTCATTGGACAGTCTTCATTTGTCTTGGATGTCTTGGATGCCCACGCCGTCAAAGATTCATCGATTATTCCTCATCAGACCACAATCAAAAGCTACTTATTCACCATAACTCTTCTTTGTCCAGTCTGTTTCTCCTAGACACAAATGAGGTTTTTCTCAAAACTTTTTCAGTTGAAGCTCTGATCTCATCCTGATCCCAGTTTAAGCTCTTTCTTTTCTCTCACTGTTCAGGGCAAGGTCACAGGGTGTGTGGAGACTGCAGTTAAAAGTAAGTGCTATATCAGCTTAGTGCACTATTATCTCTCCTAGCGTTGACTCACTGTAACGTAGTTTCGGAGTATCCAGGACACGTCCTTCCCCTAAAGCTTGCCTCGTTTGGTGAGCTCATTCCAGGGTGTACTTAGCAATCACTGTTGACACGTGAACAGCTGTGTCCCATTAAGCTCACTGTCAATCAAATTAGCACTGTTGCTGAAGCCTCAGCCCTCATGTGAAGACCTCATTAGTTAAAGACCAGCGAGTCTACCTGTGTGAGTCTCACCAACAAGGCTCTTAGCTCAACTCACTCTAGGGCATTTCCATTGGCCTAAATAAGCCCTGTGCTTCTTCAACATAACTGCCATCACCGGCATCCACAGATGGTATCACTATCCAAAACGACAGAGAATCCCAACCTACCTGAGGTCACTACAATATTCACCTTCTGCTCTTCCACCTCTGACTGTGGGGCTGTGGAATTGTCCGTCTGACCTCATCTCTGCATTTGCTAACCAGCTATCCCTTGATCGACATGGTCTCAACCTGAAACCTGGAGCCATCAGAAAACAGAGCTCTCTACCAGCTATACACACTCCCACATCTCTCTCTGTCTGGATGAGGAGGTGGAACAGGCATTCCCATTTCCACTAATTGGACATTTTCACCACAACAGCATCTTTTGAATACAATACTATTTGCTCCCATGATACTGTGTAATAGCCATATACCATCCACCAGGACTACTGTCTGCCATCCCTGACTATGACTGTCCAATGCTCATCTTAAGTGATCTGAATATTTGCCTTGATAACCAACCAAAGGTCGCATGTCACCCTCCTGCTAACTCACCTGCATTGGCTAAGCGTAGTTGTCCAGATTAAATTTTAATCACTGAGTCTTATCTGGGTCGGCACCCAGATGCCTTAACCCTATAATTCAGCCTCATGTTCCTACTGACTCTCCCCACACCTCCATGGAAGATCAACTGACTCTGGCAACCCTACACACAAAGCAAACCCAGTCGAGACTCTTCTCATTTGTTGTTTGCCGCTGATGGAATGCTTGCAAAGATCCAGACTTTTTTGCATTTTAATTTAGTCTTGAGGAACAGTTCTCCAGGCTTCCTGAATGACGTACGTTTTTTTAAAAAAAAAATTCATGTTATTTACAAACAATATTCATGAAAATATTAGTGCTATATGCTATATATTGAATATATTCTATTTTGCTGCATATAGTGAAATATTTAGATCTTTTAATGGTACGTTAAAAGAGTACTTCTCAAGTAGGGACAGAGCATGAAGAGCACTACTGGCCCCTTAGGTAATTCATTCATATTGCTTCACATAGAATGTTCTCATGATCTGTGGGAAGTTACAGAAGTTCTCCGACTGCCTAGGTCTGATTAAGTCACTATACACCATACATAGAATTAACTGGTTCTTCGTACACTCTATGTGTATATAACAGCTGAGGTGTCTATATGAAGATTCAATGTACATCATCAAATCAGGCGACAAATTGACTTGCTGCTCATTAAGATACTTGAACCAATAGATAATAATAGTGTAACTGCATCAACTAAATAGAAATGGAAATGTTATTCATTAAAAATATAGATCGACCAATTGTCACTGATCAATAAACAATAAACATTCCCAAAAGGTTCACAAACTTCACAGGAGAAGGCACAGAAGGCAAAAAATGTTAACTGGTGTATAAATATTTTCACGCAGTGACTAGTATGTAGTACATTTGATAGAACTGGTTTGAATTAGAAAGAGATGCAGACGTCTCACCTTCTGTCTGATGGTCAACATGGTGAAGGAGAGTCTTCGGTGGAAAGAAAAAGCCAGAAAAAGGGTGAGAGTGAGATGCACACAGAGAAATAGTCACATATATAGGCACATATGATGGAGGGGAGGAGAACAGAGCAGTTCCTTTTTCTGCAGTGTTTCTGTAGGCGGTATGCAGGGGGGAACCTCCAAGCTTTTTATGGTCCATAACGTGAGCTGGGAAATTCCTCAGCTTTCCTAATCAGAAACCCGTCAAGTCATTGATCCATGACACATTCAAAGATAAACACACAGAGAAACACACACACTTACGTTGCGCATATGTGTATGTTTGTATGTGTGTGTGTGTGTGTGAGTGTGTGTATACAAAAGTAACTAATCCCAAAGCTTGAATAGTCACCTTTGTTAACAACATTTAGGCCAAAGTTAAGTTTCCCACACCTGTATTAGTGTGTAGACACACACACAAAAAATGTAAATAGAGATATATTTATATTATACTCTAGATTTAATACACATGCAATACTACTACTATAATAATAATAATAATAATAATAATAATAATAATAATAATAATAATAATTTTTTATTCATATAGCACTTTTCAAAAACAAAGTTACTGTAAAATCAAAGCAAATGAACAAAATTAAGATCAGAAAGTAAAAGACCAGGTTATACAAGATAATTAAGGAGAAAAGAATAATATAACAATCAAAATATAATTATACATAAAATTATAATTATACGCAACTACAGCTGCTTATGACTATTTATAACTGTCAACACTACCTTTACACTCGCACTTTATACTTATAGCATGTTAGAATAGAATTTATGTTTAGAGATCTTTGTAGTTCTTAATGTCTGTATTTGTTTCGTCTGCTAAGAGGACATTCAAGAAAGAAGAGTACTGTGTACACATGACAATACAACTTTGAATACTTCAATCCTTGAAATGTAACCAATCCAACCAAGATAACAGCCGTTCTGCTGCTCTGCTAAAGTTCCGGTGATGAATGTAGATGAACAAACCTGATGATATTATAATGAGGGACTCGGATGTGGTCAGAGGAAGGAGATGACCCAACAATCCTGTCCGTAACAAACCTGAGAATCTCTTCATGTTAACACGGCCTAGACTGAGCTGCTGAACATGTGACGTAACTACGTTTGTCATTTTACCTTCATGTGGAAATCTGACTTATATGTGGAAATGGTGCAGTCAGACCGAGAAAAGGGCGAATAAACACAGGTGAAATAACCTTAAGACTTTATAAAGCAGCGTTTTCTGACATTTACAATTAAATCATACTCTGAAATACTAAACAATATTGAATAAATATTACATGTACTCAAAAATGACAATAGCCTACTGTTTAGAAGTAGAACTGGGTCAAAGTACATTTATAACCACTTTGAAAATGAGGAAATTGTCATTTTTTATATTTAGAAAACAGAGTGGGAGGGTTTGACTGATGCCACAGAATTACAGTAGATTCTTTAGGCCAAGTATTATGACTAAACTGTAAAAAATATATAAAAAATGAGGTACAGATTAATGTAAAGTACATACAAGCTTAATTTATTTCATGGTACAGAACTTTTTGTATGAACAAAATCAAGTTAAATGAACGCTGTTGCTCCAGTGAGAGCAAGTTCAGGCATGAATGGAACGATCAAAACACAGAGAGGCTCAGGCACGTGTCAGGCATCGGTTCATAGAATAACCTGCAACGCTGCAATACCCCGAATGCCCAGTGACTCAGAATGGATGTTTCTTCATTGAGTGTCATTGAGTGTCAAACTTCCACAAAACTTTCAATCAGAGCTAAACAGACCGAATGCTTTGTGATTCTGATGCGTACTCTGGAATTTCTGTACAGTCAGCTCCTAAATCCTCGGCATGAGAAACATATTTCACAATATTAGACAATATAGTGAGTAAAGTGACCATTCTGATATACCACACAGTGCGAACAGCATGAAATTCTTCCTCTGTATTCAACCCATTCACCAAGTGAAGCAGCCGGCAGCCAGAAACTGTGGAAGTTATTGATGTTGAGCTAAAGCTAAGCTAAGCTAAGCGAAGCTAAAGCTAACTCCAAAATGATTCTAAGTCCCAAACTTTTTCTATGTTCAATGGAGTCAGAGAGATGCGATGTTGCTGGTTTATTCAGAGATCTTCAGCTGTGGCCCATCTTTTCGGGCACTGACTTTTTATACCTTAAATATTCATCCATTCATTCTTTCAACCCATCCCATACAGACTCTGTGCCAATGAAAAGTGTAGGTTGTTTCATTGCTTAATTTGCTTAGTACCACCTGATCGTTGTGCCCAATGAAGACGAACTCCTTCTGGCCACCACTATGTGAAACCTATAAAGAACATGGGGTGTCTCCTATTTCAGTGACACCTCCAGTCGCCCTTTTGACCAATTAGATTCTACTTTCTGGACATGCGCTCTATCTGATTCTGCTTAACTCCCCCGCTCTTGGAATCCAGTCTGGACACCTGTGTGCCTGTGTCTAAAAGAAAAAACTGGGACTCTAGCAGAAACTGACTCTCCCTTCTGGGGTTTTCTGAACATGCGCCTTATCTGAGTTATGGCCCTTCTAGGCCTCTTGGGGACTTTCCTTACTGCTCAAAGTTGGGCATCCTTACAGAGGCCCCTGCCCTCCCATTCGGACAGTCTTGAACTCAAGCAAACATCTCATAGTCCACTCTGCACCTGGCAGGGGTTTCCACCTAGACCTGTGCCGCTTCTGAGGGAGAGTTTACATTCTGCTTGTACAGCTTTTGGTCAGACATGAGTTTAAACCTTAACTGTAGAGGATTTTTACATTAAAAGCCATATAATTATGCCAAGCCAGTTACCATTGATCAGTAAAATACCTCTTCAGAACACAGAGTAGTGTATGGGGACGGTACCTTACTCACGGGAACCTCAGAGGTGTCTCTAGCCGTCTTGGGATTTGACCTCATGATCGCAGGGCGAACACGCTCCACTAGGCCTCCAGTGGGGTGAACAATCTAAATTTCAAATACAAAAATACAAAATACAGCCTCACTCTGGTTTTCATGGGGGTTCGGATCATTGTCCTGCTGGACGATCCAGTTATGACCCAGTTTAGCCAAAGGTAGCCAGAATTCTCCTGATATTTAACGGAGTTTATGCTGCCTAACAGGATCCTTAGGGCGTCTGGAGGTAAAAGAGCGAGAACTTCGCAGATCCTTCACTCTGTTTCAGTCGTTTACTGTGTTTTGGGTCCATGGCTGAAATGACAAACGCCTACTTGACTAGACTAGACTTGATTCTCTTTATAATATTCTCTTTGACAATGAACCAGTTTTGTGTGTTTGTTGTCAGGCAGCTTTTTGGTGTCTCGTCTAACCAGAGAACCCGGTTCCAGAGTACCAGTAGCATCTGGCAACCCCAGGTGCTTATAGTTTTGTGTCAATAAAAGAAAAGTGTCCAAAATGTTGCATTTTTCTGTAAATCTGCCAAGTGTGCTCCTCAAACCTGTCCTTATCTCTCTAAACATCCTGAGAGCACAAAGTGAAAATGTTCCAGGGAAGTTCAGCTCTGAACATATGAAACTTTCTAACCCTCTACATGGGCATTTTCAGGCCTTTACTGTTTTTTTTAAAGAACAGTTACCTGGTTCATGAAGAACAACATACTTTTTTCGTTTCTTTAGTGTTCTCCTTTTGTACCCTGCTGAAAGAGGAAGTCACGGACGACCACTGAAGTGTTTCTGAACACTCAGCCGGATCTCAAAAAGTGAAATATAAATGGGAACATGTTTAAGTTGCACTTTGCTCATAAAACTCTCTATGGTTGCATTAATAATGACTCATAGTTTTGTAAAAATGTTTTTTAAAAAAAAAACATTCCTTTTACAATAAATTGACTTCAGTTAAATGTCCATATTTTAGGCTAATTATCCACGAAGACCTTTCATTTCCAAGCGTTTTATGATGCTGACTACACATATTCCATTGCAACTTTTCCTGTGAATATTATTGCACAACTGAGTCTTTAATACTGACACACACACACACACGCACACACACACAAACACACACAATTGCGTTTAGGAGGATTATTACAGAACAAGTGTTCCTTTGAATGACTAAAATGAGGGATTCCCTTGAATGACTAAAATAAGGGACAGAAATGCATTTACACACACACACATACAAACACACTCCCCTCATAAGACACGGTGATGTTGTGTAATATCTCACTATAGAGTTCCCATGAGCCACTGGTCAGAGACGCCTCACACTGAGGCTGTTAAACCAGTTCATTCTGCCTAAACAAACATAATTGACACAGAATGGCGAGGCCTGACCCAACAGAATCTCTGTCTTCATCTATCTGACAGGCCTGCTGTCTTACATTTTAAAGAAAGGCCTGACTCACAGCATACCAGAGGTAAAAGTATGTTTCTGTTTGTTTTAATTCTACATTTAAAGCCAATTCCTCACTATAGTTTCAGGTTTTTAATTAATAAAAAGATGCATTAAACCAGAGAGGCCTTGCACACGCAGTAAAGGTGTTCTTAGACCTGGTGCAAGGCTATGATTTAAAAAATTAAAAGTATTATTATTCCCCACAGTGGTGCGGTGGGTAGTCCTGTGCCTCACACCTCCAGCCTTGTGTGTGTGTGTGTGTGTGTGTGTGTGTGTGTGTGTTTTTTCCTCGTGGTTGCGTGGGGTTCCTCTGGGCTTCCGGTTTCTCCCACAGTCTAAAGACATTGACCGTAGGTGTGAGTGTGTGTGTGTGTGTGTGTGTGCAGCCTGTGGTAGACTGGCGCCCTGTCCAGGGTGAATCCCTGCCTCGTGGCTGTAGACACCGGAATAGGCTCCAGGTACCGCAACCCTAGTGAGGATTAAGCGGTTACAGTAAATAAATAATTATTACAATAAATAAATACTTCCCAACAGATATATATATATATATATTGCACTCATTTAACAGACTTTATCTTATAATAATGAACAAATCAAAATATAGCAACGTGTAATGCATTAACACTCACAACTGCAATGACGACACCAGCATGCCCCTTTTCTCACAATCTCAAAAGGCTCCTTACTCCCAGGATGACACTTGTTATACTGGAATAATATACTGGGATTTGACTTACACTAGATAAAAGACATTATATACTGACACTCAGTATTTAACCTGAATCCAATGTAATTTTAAAGTAACTCTGTATAATCCCTGTTAAAGTAAATACTTATTATGGAGTTTGGATGTTTTAGCCACGCCTACAAGACAAAAAGCCATGCAGTCTCCATAGATACATACTGGCAGGAGAACAGGTTGAACCAAAGGGCTTAGCGACTTTAAATGTGGAATTGTCATAGGATTCGTTACAATGTTTTCCCTGCTAGAGCTGCCCCAGTCAACTGTAAGAATATGAACATATGAAGTTTGTATAGCAGTAGAATTATTTCCCTGCAAAGACAAATAAAACAAGATTCTGAGATCACAGGAGGCTGCAGTTTACAAGGGAGATCTTTTTAAGAACAGAAAAAAACGAGTAAAAGTGTCTAATATGGTGTGGTTTGCTGTGAACATCCTGAAAAAAAAATCAAGGCTTTTATATTTTCTGCTCGTCTTGCAGCCCATTGAACGCAGATCAGGGGCTGCTGGGACTCATACTGCTTTCCAGAAAAGAACACACACACACACTCGCAGTGAAGTCAAGCTGTGTGTGTGTGTGTGTGTGTGTGTATATGACAGCAGGACAGTGAAAACAACATCGGAGAATACCTTAAATTACTTTAGGAGTTTATTTTCAAAGAAAAACAAAGGACCATCAGGAAAATACAGGACTTCCTGCCATACACAGAGAGGACAAACGATACAGTGCCACGACTGAAACACAGACATCCATCAGCCGGGAAAGTTTCTGAAAGGTCAGAACAGCTCAGAGAGAACGCGCTGCCCGAGTTTCCTTAAAACAACGGAGCAAAGAAATAGCGACGGAAACAAAGTTCAATACAAAAAAGCAAAGAATTCCTTAAGAGAGAACATAAATAGAACGATGCACATTAGTGTAACAAAACTTGGCTTCTGTAAACAATCTCGACAGGTGAGCATTATATTAAGTGAGCACTATATTAGGTCATTATAGTTACACAGCTGTAAAGACCGAATAAAACAAACCAAAATAAAAGACAGAAAACATCTAGAGTTAAGATGCTCAGCGATGTCTAGAACTCAAGAGAACCCAAAGCTCTTAAAATATATGAGGAAAATATGAGAAAAACGTTCCTGTAGTGGTTTCTCAACACCAGATCTTAAGTTTTCAGGCTTGTCACGGTTGCACAATTGAGATTTTTCTTGCAAAAAAATCTAAAAAAAGCTGTTCGTATGAAGCAGGAGGTTAAAGCTTTTCCACTAATTAATACTTATTACCTTTAAATAATATCATATGAACAGTCAAAAATAGAAAAATGTAAGTGGTGGTGGAGATGGTGTGTGTGTGTGTAGGTAAAACTGCAAGAGAAAGAAAAGAACAGGTAGGAATGGAGGGTTTTGGGGGTTGAAGAACAGTCGGCTGTTCAGTGGAGTGTGTGTGTGTGTGTGTGTAGGTGCGAGTGTGTGTATATGTGTGTGCGTGTATGTGTTTGTGTGTGTGTGCGTGTGTGAGTGTGTGTATGTGCTTGGTTTTCTCAGACATATTATACACAGCGTAAATACACATACACTCACACACATACACACACACTCACACATACACACACTCCCAAAACCACAATAAAATGTATCATTTCTAACCGGATTGCCTTGCAAGCTCACAGAAAAAGACAACAACGTATTTAAACTCATAAAGCTTTAGTCTTTACAGCTTGGAAAAGACAGCAGTTGTGATTCTTCAGCCAGAAAAATGCCACTTTAAGCAGAGAAACCGTGAGCACAGTCCTTCACTGGACCGGCCGACAGGTCGTAAAGACTTAAGCCTGACAGAGAGAGAGAGAAGGAAAGAGAAGAAACGACAGAATCTCGACTGTAATCCTGCCGTTTGTCATTTGGAGATCACAGGAGGCTACCATTTACAAGGGAGCTGTGTTTAAAAACAGAAAATAAAACGAGTAAAAGTCTCTAATCTTGTGTGGTTTGCTGTGAACATCCCGAAAAAAATCAAGCAGCCCATCTTACAGCTGAAGGCAGATCAGGGGCTGCTGGGACTCATATTGCTTTCCAGAAATGAACACACACACACACACTCGTGGTGAAGTCTGTGTGTATGTCTGTGTGTGTGTGAGACAGCAGGACAGTGAAAACAACAGGCCACCATGTCAGTGCTCTAAAAAAACACAGTGAACCTGTTAAAGTCACCTGATGGGGACCCTGGCGGAAGGCAGAAAAAGGACAGATCGAACCTGAAAGAGGTTTGTGTTAACAAAAACTGTAGCCAGAAAAGCTGACGGTAAAATCTTTATTTTGTTTACGATCTCTACTGCTTCGATTTGCAAAGACAACGTTAAAGATAATAAGTGTATAATCCAGACATCACACAGAACCGGCCGGGCGGGCCGGTCTCGTTAAACTGCTGAACATCTTAACGAACAAGGACAGTGGATCCATGCCTTTCACTTCAATTTTAACCACAAAACAGTACGTCCACATTACACTTCAGCTTAGTGCATCGCATATATCTGGAAAAACAAAAGAAAACAAAAAAAAAAGAAATTCAAAATGAAAAAAAAAAAAAAAAACTCGAGTGAGTTTGGGTGCGTGAGTGTGTATCGCATAACATCACGAGACATGATTAAATCCAAAACCTACTGGTCTCCTCCGACACACACTCACACGCGCACACACACACACACACACACACACACACACACACACACACACACACACACACTACTGAGGTGACTAATACCTCTACTTCCATTTAACTTCATATCACTTATTCACAGCAGCTAAACCATTTCAGACAGTCAATAAAACTCTTAACTAGAGGAGGAGAGAGAGAGAGAGAGAGAGAGAGAGAGAGAGTGAGAGAGTGAGATAGAGAGAGTGGGAGAGAGAGA
>JBBPDC010000002.1:5429222-5440679 GCA_037974485.1 Hemigrammopetersius urotaenia
TGGTGCTGAGCCAGGGTACGAGTCGGGTGGTGCTGAGCCAGGGTACGAGTCGGGTGGTGCTGAGCCAGGGTACGAGTCGGGTGGTGCTGAGCCAGGGTACGAGTTGGGGGGTGCTGAGCCAGGGTACTAGTGAGAACTGGCTGTAGACGAGAGACATGAAATGGAGTGTGGGCTCGTAGGAATCAAGGAAGCTGGAGAGTGAAGGTAACTGGGTTGACTGGATGGATATCTTTGAGCCTGTCAGTATAGCATGCCGCCAGCTTATGGGACTCCACCACCAGCAGATGGTTCTTGTTGGAAAGCACTGTCCTACATGGATGGACAGCTGGAGTCACTGGTGTCTGTTCACTCCCACCTGTTGGCATTAGTTGGCTCTGAGAATAGCGGCCCCATGTTCCATCCACTAAAGCTGAGAGGAGAAGGAGGAGAGGTTCACTGGGGCCAGGCACTGCAACATTCTCTTGAGGTCCTGATTCAACCCTCTCCTTCTGCCCACTGGATTGAGAGTGGAGCCCAAAGAGGCTTATGGAGGTGCCACTGATTTGGCAGCAGGTTCCCCAGAACCTTGGGGTAAATCACAGGTTCAAACACCTGCATTGTGCAGGTGAGCAAAACACTTAACCCTTGGTTGCTCCAGGGGGACTGTCCCTGTAACCAATGATCGTAAGTTGCTCTGGATAAGGGAGTTTGCCAAATATCATTTAAAAAAGGCATTGAAGATTCAATCCAACAGTATCTGGATAATGGTGTAGAGGCTAAGGGAGTCTAATGTCCAGTCCACAAGGTAGTTGTTGAGGCCCAGCCCACTCAGCTTAGTAGACAGTCTCTGTGAAATTATAGTGTTGAATGCTGAGCTGAAGATGAACAACATCCTCACATGAGGGTCAGTTTTGTCCTGGTGGGTCAGTGATGAGTGTAGTGATGTGGATTTGGTGTCGTCAGTAGACCGGGTGGAGCGATGAAGGGGTTCCAGTGAGCTGGAAAGGGCGGCTTTGATGTGGATCACTGGTGTGTGCCAGGATGGTCCTCATTCAAGCAGGACACAGATGATTTCTTTGGAACTGGAATGATTGTGGTCTTAAAGCATGCTGGAACAGCCAGTTGACTCAGTAAGGTGTTAAACACATCAGTGAGGACACTGGCCAGCCGCTTTACATACTCCTTAAGCACCTGTCCAGTTATGTTGAAATGAAAGGTAGTTGTTGAAACAAGACTGTTGATCCACTTCCTTATCATCATATTCCATAAAACCTAATGAAAACCTATCACATCCCTAGTCTTCCTGCTGGCCTGCTAGTACTATACAGGTTTAGCCGGTTTACAGTTATTTGGACTTATCCTCCATACTTGCTTTCAGTCGTGTTGGCCAGAGGGGAATACTGTGATTGGATAGTTCTCCACTTCAAAATGACTGACATAATCCTGTGGCCAATCACCGCCTTTGTTTTCACTTCGGTCGGTTTTACGTACTGAGCATTGACCTTGAGTGTGAGACTGGAGCTTCATACATAACAAAACGCAAACCATTTTATTCACTAGTATTTATTAATAATATTTATTTTTCTTTTATATTTTATTATTTATCTACAAGTGCACAGAATCATGTTAGCTTGACCGCTTGCTAGCGATCCCCACCACCACCCAGCCAAGCTGGGCACAGGTGAAATCCTTTGAAAAAAATCCCTGCTGGTCTGACAAAGTGATTAACAACTTCACCAAGAAGACCAGGAGGGTAGAGTTCATTTATAAGGTGAGAAAGAGGTTAGATATGTTTTCTAAATTTAGAATTACTGTTAATTATGTACTGTTGAAATAAACATTACTATTACGTGTTGGTTCTTGCACAATAAAATACTTTTTATAATGTTTTGTGCTTTAACACTAACTATGAGGAGATTGAGGGAAGAGCAGGAGAGAGAAGATACATCAAAATGTGAGGCAGCAAAAGCAGAAGAAGTACTTAGGGCAAGAAAATTAAGCTGCCCAGGGGCACAGCAAGGTACTGAGTTTGTTTCACAGTGCGATGGAGATGAAGGGTGGTTTGTTTCACCAAAAATATTGCCAAGGAGCCGCCACTGGAATGTATTGATTTCGCTCTGAAGGTCTGTAAAAGACTACCTGGGTAGCATGCACTTGTGTATCCTCCTTTTGAATCCTCTTCAGCAGGTGATTGGAGCAGCTTCTCTTGATTCCTCTCATATTTAGACAGTAACACAAAATCAGTTGTTGAGTCATTGAGGAGAGGAAGAAGATTGACTGGAAAAATCTGGAGCAAGCAGTCGCTGTTCCATTTTTCCATCACCCTAACCAACAGAACCACTGGGCATGCCAGCATGGCTTCAGTTCAAATGTACCATTGAGAATTTTATTTATTTAATAGTCTTTATTGCTATTAACGGAGGCAGCAGACTTTCATTCATGCTATGTTAAAGGCTGTTTTAGGAAAACCTGTGCCCATCACTTTTCACATTTCTCTTATAAATCAACTCATATTTGGGCACTTTTTTATTTCTGACTTTTCCATAGTGTTTGTGCATTTACAAAATGTGCATAAAAGATATAGATGGAAATGGTTGTTATCCATACATGCTTTCCGTTTGATTTACATGCTGCTACAAACTACAGGATTGCTTAGGCAGAAATCTGCCACTGTTTAAAAAATTTAACATGGTTTTTGAATATTTGACTATTCTTTTCTCCATTTGGGAAAGGTATGTGTAAAGCCCTTTCTGTCAGTTTGCTGTGCGAATGAACTGCAAGTGCATGTGAATTGTAACTCCTGCTGCTATATTTGTGCCAAATAAAAGCAAAAGCAACTTCTTTTTAACCAAAACCTTTACAGTTAATGAAAAGTTACCCTGGAACAGATGTTGTCAATAATATAAGCTATTTACCATCCCACATACTTCAGATTTATACTATTAAACTTTAAAAGCTCCCCCAGTCTCGCCCTGATTATGCACCAGTGGTCATGTTAGCATAGGTAGCAGTAGCAGAAATGTTACAGGACTAGCAGAATTTCTGAACTTTACACCATGTCACAGACAACAGCTCTTGTATTCACTTATTGTTCACTGTAATGAAGGACATTCTCAGTAAGAAAAGGTGTGCTTCTACTTTTGCTGTGTTACAAACCTGGGCCGCGTTTTCTGAGAGCATCTTAGCACAAAGATATTTCTTAAATAGTAGAGTGAGCGTCACACTGAGCAGTCTCTCAGAAAACGTGTGTCCTAAATATGCCCAAGATGTAGAGTAAAATAGAAGTGCCAGAAAGCGTTCAGTGATTTCTAACCCTGGTTCCAGAAGCCCAAAACATAGTGTAGTGTTTTCCCTTGCTCTCAGCAAACCTGACACTAACAGGTCCAGAACAGTAACCAGGACTGGGGGATACTGCCAAATAGTAACACTTTTTCCACAGTAAACTTTTAGGAACCTTTTCAAGAGTGTACTACACCTGTTCTTGCTTTTTATTGTTCTCTTCAGGCTTCTGATCGAGAGATCGTCTGGGTAATGAGGACTACTATCTTTGTATTTGGTGCTTTGGCGACTGCAATGGCTCTCTTGACTGGAACGGTGTATGGCCTGTGGTACCTGAGCTCCGATCTGGTCTATGTCATCATCTTTCCCCAACTGATTAGTGTGCTTTTCATCAAGGGTACCAACACCTATGGCTCAGTAGCTGGCTATGTCTTTGGCCTGATTCTACGGATTGGTGGAGGGGAACCCTACCTTAAACTGCCACCTTTCATCTACTATCCAGGCTGGATTCAAGAAGAGAAGGTGCATCATCTGACAAAAGAGGTGGAGCACATTGTGGTGCAGAAGTTTCCCTTCAAGACAGTTGCCATGTTGGCCTCACTCTTGGGGAATGCAGTCTTTTCCTATTTGGCCAAATACCTTTTTGAAAGTGGTACACTTTCTCCTAAGTATGACTTCCTGGATGCTGTAGTTTCCAAGCATAGCAAGGAGATCATGGACAAGACAACTCTTGTTGGAAATGACAATATTATCCTGTCAGAGATGGCTCCAGTGAACCCAAGGATTGGACCTTCATTGGCAGGAACGTTCATGAACACAGAGGTGCTTAGTGATGAAGGAGAGACCAGTCCAGATCAATAGAGGTCTCCTATTGTTAGAGTGTTCTATAGCCACAAATCTATTAAGACTATTTGGATTGTTTAGTGGATATTGCCTAGTTGCTATTACAAGTAAAATTCAAATAAAAGTTCTTGAGATGAACTGTGAGCAAACTAAGTGCAATATAAATAGAGTATATGTATGAAACCTATTTTATGTTCTTTATGTTTAGAGAAGCTCATGATAGAGCAATGATATTTTCATACCATTAGCCATTGTACTGTAAATATTGATGTAGTATTTATTTTAAAAATAGTTTATAAGTGGAAAAAATAAACTGTGTTGCTGTTCAATGTGCAATCGCGAACATTTTGGGCAGTTGATACTGTAGATATACACGTTAGAGACCTATATACTGTAGCTGGTGACGACATTTTAAACGTGAAGCCTCTTGGTCACTGTATTCTTATTCTCTCTCAGTGCTGTACAGTGAATGGTTGTCTTTGATTGTAATGTGAACAAATTCCCAGTTTGTGTCGTTATACTGTTTTAAAACTTACAAAATCTGACCAAATCCTTATAAAACAGATGTTAGCTTGTGCATGTATTTTTCACATACCCAGTACTCGTTCATTCACTTAACTATCCAGCTAAGTTGACAAATTTCCTCTGGCTTTCCTGGGATTAGGCTAATACGTTACAGATTTCACTGAAGCAAGACTTCTTAGTTAAAGTTTTAGATGTGATAAATGTTTTTTGATCAGAAAATCAGATCTTGCTCTCAATAATTAACACAATTCTTCGATACATGCCACTGTAATGGTGTCTGAGTGTATCTGGATAGCGACAGATGTGGAGCTCTAATATATATACTAGGGCTGCACAATATTAGGAAAACATGTGGTATGCGATAATGAGTGTTGCGATGGCGATATCACTTGTGATAAGTGAGTAAAAACTTTTATAGTGTTTATAGTGTTAATGTTTTTCTGCACTGGATTTGCTGGTAACATAGACTCCAGTCTAACTAGTCTATGCAGGAAAAAATGAAATGTAATATTTCCATTCCAACATGTTTTTTTAAAGAATTTATGTCACGGTCGCCTCGTCCTCCCCTCGTAGATTCCGCTCCCCATCCCCTGAGTATTACTTTATCCGTTTATTTTGTCCCTGATGTCTCTGTGTTTTCTGTTCTTTAGTTACTTCTCCATGCCTGTCTGTTTCATCCCTGGCCGCATCCCAATCCACCTCCGTTCCTCCCTTCCTCCCTTCCTCCCTTCCTCCCTTTCAAGTCTCCACATTCCATTTGTGTTACAGCCCATCCTTATTAGTTTCACCTGTCTGTAGTCCCATACTTAGTAGTCTCACCTGTCTTCTATCCCGTGCACTATTTAAACCCAGTCTGACCTCGAGTCAGCGTGCCGGTATTTGTTCTCCTTTGTGTGTGCCTCATGTTTGAATCGTGTTTTGACCTTAATGTTTTCTGTTGGGTTCCTGTTTTGTAGGCTCGTGCTCCATTCCTTTAGTTGATGTTTGTACCTCGTTTGATCTGATTCCTGTTATCACGTTTTCGCTCTCGTCTGTGTTTCCAGGCATCCTGACTGTTTTAGTTGTTCTGTTCTAGTGTATAGCACGAGCCTTGTATGTTTGTGTTTGTTTTTGATTGGTCTTTTCTGTTCTAACCTGCGTGGGGGTTTCCCTTGTTTTCTGTTATTTTGATTTGAGATTTGTTTTTCTGTTATTAAACTGTTTATTCATTTTCTCACTCAGTCTTGCGTCCTCCCCCTTCCCTTACTCAAATGCATCATGACAATTTACTTAAACGGAGCATTTAATGCCTCCCATAAAACATTTGAACCATTGAACATTGTTGAAAAAAAATCTGAAAATATTTTTAAATTATTTTAAATCTTAAATAAATGTAAACACAATTTATATTATAGTAAGTTCTTAGCCAGAAAAAAATAGCAAAAGGAACAATATATTACAGGAGCACAGAAGATGAAGAAACTGCCCAGTGATTTTTTTTGCCCTCTTCTCTGTGGCTCTGGGTGAAGAGTTTTGGAAAAACACCATTTATTGCAGTTCATTCAGTCTTTTGCGATATGGATATTGTGCATGTCGATGTCGCGATGACGGTAAATGTACAATATATTGTGCAGCCCTAGTATATACATTACTGGGAGTCTTGAGCCATCTGAGAAAATGATAAAGCTGTGTTTCTTTGCAGTAAGTTTGTTTTGAATTTCTTTGTTATTTTTATGATATTATTAGAAACAAAAACACTTGCTGCCAAGATTTAAAACCCTGCATATGTTGCTATCTGGCGTTGATGCTCATGATACCAGCTTAGCTGTAGTTTGACTGAAAGATTTAAGCACAGCAACAGCACCAAATGACCTTGTCACTGAAGATAAGACCAAAGCATTGTTAGATCATTTCACCACAATGGATTACAGCTTTTTCTATAAGAAAAGTTAATAATGTGGTTTTGCTCTTAACTGTAGAAAAGATGTCTCCAGATAAATAGAAACATAAAGCAAACAATACATTTTACTTTTAACATTAATTATATTTGATTTATTATCATTTTTACTCAGCCATTAACCATATAGAATCAACCAACTCTGTATGTGATGCAAGTTTATGTCATCTATGATATATATGAGAGAGGGAGGATTCAAAAAGCAGGCCTGCTTCAATATCGCACTCCTAGAGTGAAAAAGAAATTATAAATTGCCAAACTAAAGTTCAATCCATTTTTGTGCTCATGCTAGTGTGTGAAGCTTCACCTAACTGTAATGTACTAAAGGCTAACTAACAGGGAACTTGAGAGAATTTCAATATATTTACACTGTAATGTCATGTAAGTGTACAATATTTTACGTATTTGCCTTTAAAAGTGTTATCTGAATATCTGTCTCTGTAGTGTTTCAGGTTCAGGCAGAAATTCAGTAAAGAGTTGAACCGTATTACTAAACTAGTGACATATCAGTCAGTCGAACTGAGGGCTAATAATAAATCATAATCCAAGCAAATCAAACATAGGAGTAAAAGCTTTTTAAATTATCCTTTTCTCAGGTCATAGACCAGACCTGTCCTCACTATAGTGAAGTTATAGTGAAAATACTGTCTTCTCACCTCTTTTCCTCAGAGTGCAGCAAAGTGAGGGATATTTGAAAGTATTTTCTGCACAAACCTTTTGACCAGTCATTTCAAACTGAACTGTCAGCTTCATGTTTTCATTCATGCTTGTGCTGAATGGGATCAAGATCCATCTTATGCCACCCATGAGTGAACTGATCGTGATCTGATCACACTGTTTTCTGGGTGTGTTCCTGCAGTCATGCAAACAATGTGCAGTGACATGTAACCCTGTAAAATCTGATTATAACCAGATCGCCAAAAGCACATAATGGTCTCTCAGAGTTTTCCTCTCTGAGACTTGAGGCCCCATAGAGGTGAGAAACTTTACTGTGGTGCCCATATACTCCAGTTATATTTAGTCCAGACCTTTCCATCTCATAGACTAACTCAGGTTCTTTTTTTCTAACAGCAAATTGATTATTAACGTTCCCGAATGCCTGTTTCCATTGACAAAGTCTGGCCAAAACTGTCTATCCCATATCTGCTGCCCAACTGGCATTACACCCCCCTCACCTTGCAGCCCATGTTACTATAAGTTACTCTATCCCAGCAATTCTCAAAGTCCAGACCCCGGTCCTTATCCAGACCAAACTGTCTTTCCGGACCCAGTCCACGCATCATATTAGGATGCATTGGTGCAATGTATTAGTTTTGTAACAGCATAATAACATATTTTAGATTTCTACAGCGATCTTGGCCTGAGATTAACCCAAGCAATGTTGTCAGTCGGCGTGTTTAATTCTCAGGCTTCTCAGAATGAGAGAAACACCTGCGTCACTGTAAGACTCACCAGAGAACAAAGTGTTATGTCCCATTGCCACTTTATTTGTTGAGGCATAAAAGTAATTAAGTTAATCAAGGCTATTGTTAAAACTACAGTGCATATTACACTTTACTGTCAAAAGCAAGACTGTATTAGGTTCACAGGCAAACAGTTATAGACAAACAGAGCCATTCCTTTTGATTGTATGTTGTAAGAAAATTTTTAAACAGGGATCACTTGTCGTCTAGGACGTTTGACCTTATCTAGATATTAGATTTGGACCTTTGACTATAAAGTTTGAGAACCCCCACCGCCTTTTAATATCAAACCTGTGTGTACTGCTATCATTTGGTGCTACTTTTTACCTATCTACTACTTGGCATTTCTATCTAAAATATGATCAAATGAATTCCATCATAAGATAAAATAAAGTGCTACTAATTTCAGTTCATAAAAAGCAGTTCAGTGAAAAAAATATATGTATGTCTGGTGATATTCATGTTGTGGCTTTTCCACATGTTGCTGCTGTTGTTGTTGTTATTGTTGGAATAATATGTATTAAATTTGCCTTAATTTCTTTCACTAGCTCCTGGCCTGTTAAACACATGACGATCACCTTAATGAGTTTGTTGGACATTCTATTGCAAAGCCTTTGGCATTAAAACGGAGTTTCCCCAGATAATAAATGATATGTGGATGCATAGGAGGATGAAAGGGGATGCAAATGCAAACACACAGGGAATTTATGTGCGAAATATCAAACAGCGAAAAGATTATTCAGATATAAGGGTAGGGTTACAGACGACAATAAACAAAACTTAGGTAGACAGGGGTATAAATACATACTGATAAATCAAACACAGCTCTAAACACAAGAGAATAAACAAGCAGGTGTGGGTATTGACTGGTAGGGCAGGGGCAGAGCGTGAGAAGACAACACAAAGCACATGGGGGAGAGCATGTGAAAATCCAAAACCATGTGTTAAACATAACTAAAGACAAGACGTTACAAAGGAGCAGAAAACAGAACCAGGAGAGATAGGAAAGAATAAAGATGAGCAAAACTGTCACAATGAAAAATCATTTTCAAAGGTGTCCACATATTTTTGGCCATTTATTTACTATTTACTACAAATTTCTATAATTAGTGTGTTGGCCGCTCAACTAAATATTTGTGATTGTCTGTATTATTTGTCGTAAAAGGAATTGTATAGGCCGTCTCTGTGAGAAAATATCTATTTATCATTCTATTTACTACATTGTTCCTGAACAATATGGTAAAACAAAATACAGATATATTATATGTAAAATATATATAAAAAAAATAAATTATATTGTTTGGCACTGCAGACTGTGTGTGTGATTTGTCATAGATATTTAAGGACTGCTCACTTTTAAACGGATTTGATTGTGGTCTAGACATTTACTGGGGTCACTGAAGGTATAGTTTGCCATTTGTGCTATATAACTGTAACTTGCGTCCCTATGTCCATGTTGTTTTACTGTTTAATTGTTTACCTCTGACATGTGAGTTTGATGTTGTTTAGTTCTCCTTAGACCACCCCCCTTGTAATCTCTTTACCTGTGTCTTGTTCTTGTCTACTCCATTCACTATGAAAAACAATATACGTAATATGTGCTCCCTACCTTAACCCTACCTGTACATACACCTTCGTTTGAATTAAGCGGGTATTCATTTGTGAAATCAACCCCTTAATTTGACCTTAAAATTAGATTTAAGGCATGGGTGTGAAAAAGTCTTTAATGTAAGGCGTTAATTCAGCAGGTTCTATTATATAAGGCATTTGTCGCTCACTGTGTCAGTATGGCAGTGCTGCTTGCCTGTAAGAAAGAGGTGGGATGGTTTTGATTATTTGTTGTGAAATTGCAAGTCTGTCAGGGGGACAATTTTGTTTCACCTAGAGCAGCATGATGGCACATGGTGGCCCACATCCCTGGACAAAAATGAACTGTGCTACTGCCAATAGTACCTGCTGATAGAAAAACTTACTTTCAGCCAGAGATGGGAAGACGGGGAGATGCAAGTAACAAGTAAGTCTCAAGTCAGCATGCAATCTTTAGCACATTCAAAACCATTTCAGCAAAGAAGTAGTTCACAACTGTTTCTTAAACCTGTAAACAGCTTAAATCCATGTCAAATATTTAACCGAAATACTGCACATTCAGTGCATCTATACTGTCAAATAATAATTAGTCAACACCTACCAAACAATACCAGAACAACATAAGCTCTCTTCAAGAGAAGAGAAAGGAAGAGTTTTTTTTTTTTAAGTAAGCAGTAGAATAAAAGACATAGACGCCGAGGTGCTCCTTGAAGTGATGGGTTCTTTTCTTTTTTGTTGTTGATTCGAGTCTCAAATCATCAAATATGTGACTTGGATCTGACTCAAATCCAAGTCAAATGAGTCCACATTTCTCCTTTCAACAGTCAATGTAATATAGGTCATGGTAATAATGCAATAATATGAAAAAGTATGTTTTGTTTTCAGTGTAATTAGACACCGTGGAATTTCTTTTTTCATTTTTGGGATGTTTTCAGGGTTTGAGTCAAATGCCAAGCCTCTGATGCTCCCTCACATATATGCTGTCTAGTAGCCCCCTGGTTTAAAACACTGCTCATGAAATAGTCATAGTATTTCTGTTATGGATTAACATACTTTCCAACAGCTGCTAACCTTTCTCTGCAAAGTTAAATGATCTATTCTGTAAAACTACACATTTGTTTATTTGGCAGATGCTCCAAAAGAACTGAATTGTGTCTTCGATGGTAAAAAAAAACAAGAGGAACACTCCTGCTAACTTGGCTGTATTTATTTGCTTATAGATCAGTGGCTAGGCTTGCAGCCAGGACTGATTGAGCACTACAGGGATTCCCAGTGGTTGAATGATGTATTTGAGGAATGCCGGCAGGGTAATGTACTGAGAGAAATTGCTGAACACATGAAAACGATAAAATATGAACATGATCAAATAAATGATAAAATCATTAATTGTGTCAAGCTGAGGAGACACTGTTCTTCAGAGTAAAGACTACGTTTCAGGCTTGAATCTTTTGTAAACGTGAAGCAAAGATTTCTTATTTCATGGGTTTTTCTTTTGTGCACCTGGGGTTGACATTTGTACGACACAAATTAACTCTTACTGCTTACAAAGATGCAGTTAGTGGCCTATTTTTGAGGCATGAGGCATGGGCGTCGTTAGGTCTATTTTAGGGGGTCTGAAGCCCCCCCCAAATGATCCCAAGCCACCCTAAATATATAATAATTATTCTGCTATTTCTAAATTATATATCCAAACATTTCATACATCACTGAGCGCAGATACGCACTTTACAAATAGAAACAAGACTATGAATTGAAATTAAAAATAATAAGCTATCATTATTGAATTAAAATGATGTACTGGCTGTTGAAGCTGCTGTAGGTAGCAGGCGGGCATTAGGACCCAGG
>JBBPDC010000002.1:5452000-5476764 GCA_037974485.1 Hemigrammopetersius urotaenia
AATATATTCATCGTTTCACCCCTGTGTACATATGAGCACAATTACAATCACAACGAACACATTCAGAAACTCCTTATCCTACACCACTGTATCATTTAAATTTTTGTTCATTATTCCTGTCCTAGTTCCAATTTTAAACGCTTGAACTTAATTTAAAACCCGATCAATGAAAGATTAAACCATGAACAAACTATTCACCTATTATCAAAAGTAATTTGTTGCTGGTACTGGCATCATAGCATTTTTTTTCCATGGGACTGCTGCATTACAGCCACATTCTCAGAAAATTCATATAATTATTTAATAAGTGGTTAAAGAGACCATAGATAGTTACCTTGTTCAAGAACCCAGGCTCTCAAGATAATAGAGTTGGGATTATAATCAAAGTCTTGGTCTGTTACATCACCTCCCTATCACAGTCTACAATGTCTGTTTCTCATTTGCAGGACTGCTCTGTCTTTTCTCTTGCTTTGTCAGTTTTTTCTTCTTCCCCTCATAAGAAAGTGGGAGGTGCAGAAAAAAATATGTGGCAGGGCTCCAGGTTTCTGTGAGTGTGTTCTGTTTCAGACTTGAAGTCTGTGCCATTTCTTCTTTGGGGAGCACACAGCTGGGTGCACTGAATGCATGTGTTTGTCACGCTTGAGTGTCTCACACTGGTTCCTCAGTATCCAGTCTGATCACCCCAAACTTGGGTTCATTTATATTTACTTCAGCTCACCAATTGGAAATACTTGAAAGATAATGACCTAGAGGACAGAGAGTTACTTTGACTTTTAAAACTTCTGAAAACTTCTGTGGAATACAGCACCTTTTGCTCAAGGTAAGTAAAGATGGGCTACCTTTTTTAAATAGACAATGTAATTTGAATGTAGAAACAAACACAGGAACTTAGAAGCTAAGGGCATGGCTTAGAATGTTGCATTCAGCACCCAGTCAAAATAGAGAAAAAATGTCTTAACGTGCAGAATAATATGTGGTTTATATGGTTAACTTGATGCATACAGAATGCAATTATCATTGCCCCATAATTATAGTTTTGTTGTATGCTATTATAGTACATTCCAGAAAAAAAGTATTTTAAACTCTGGGAGAATCTCAAAAAACCTGAAGGAGAAAGACTAAGTTTCTCGTTGCAGCAGACGGCTATGAAGAAAAAGGATAATGAAGAAGGATAGATTGTGCACTTATGGTACTATATATTAGAATAAAGGAAATTAATGGGGATTTATCTTTAACAACAGGATTTGTCTTGAAGTAGAAAAAGTTCAGTGATAGTCAGCTCTGGTATAAAATGGAAGCAAGCAACTGGTTTTGTTGTGATGAGCTGCGTTTTGCTTTACACCGTGTATGGCCATTTGACCACTCCCTCTGAGCAGTTAAGAGAAGACCATGCTACATGAGACAGTTTTTCCACAGTCTCAGCCAGAGGGTCAAAGAAACCTTGGGAGAGTTAGCACAGGCAAGTCAAGCAGAACCAGATGTTTGTGGTTGAAGCTGCTCCAAACACAGTAACTGGTGCAAATACATTTAACCTTATTAAGCACATTGTACAAGTCATACTGTGATGCTCTAAAATGTGCTATTTAAAAGAATATATCTGTTTTCACCATTTGAAATGTCACAATTGCTATAAATTTTTTTTTAAGTTTGTCAGTCATGGTTTCAGATAAGCAAACAGTGAAATTAATAATCTCATAGAGGGACTTCACTTTGACTCTATTACTTTTTATTTGAGGGGGATAAGCATCTAAAATAAGATAAATATCCCACTAAATCCCACCAGAGGGCAGTGGGGAGTACCAGAGTACAAATGCACAGCTTAAAGTGACGTAATTCAGACATATGGTCTTATAAATTCCCTCTTTCCTCCGGCTCTTGGAATCTGGAACTCCCTAGCAATGGATTCAATGCAAATGCAAAAATGTGGATGATTATTAAATCACATACGTTATCATTCAGTACACTGGAATGTCAATTTTAGTTTTGCTATTTTAATGTTTATAATGATGTTTTACTGTCATCAATATGTTTTTTGATGATAAAGAAAATTAAGATTTTGTGTACTCGAGGGAATGCTGAGTAATATCTATGTTTGTTTAAAAAATGCTTAGTATGAATGTCCCAAAAAATGAAAATCTGAAGTTTGCACTATGCAATACCACCTTTTCATCATTACTCTGGGTTTTATATAGGATAGGAACAAAGACTATCTAAACATAGAAATGTGGGCAGTGCTAAGAGATCAGATTTTTAGCTCCCAGTTTTAGGGATATACCCTGTCGTCTCCTGTTTTTGCATGATAAAATGAAATTGTACACTTAATGGGAATGAAAAAAGCCACTAAACTTACACAGTACAAAAAGTAGGCATAAAAATACAACATTTTCCAGTTTAACACCTGGTAAATGCACTGTGAGAGTAGTACTATCTGAACGTTCAGATGTGTATTTACTTCCAAAACACTAATGAGTGTCTGTGGCTGTTTTGTATCCTAAACCAAAAGCATTTGTTGGCAAGTGAGCTTTGCTGATGTGGGAAGAAATGCATTTTAAAGCCCAGAATCAGACATTGCACAGACTTGGCCAGAAAAGATGGATTTTTTCACTCATATCTTACTCATGTTTTCAGACGTTAGATTGATGTTTATTGCTTCATGATTAAAAGCGCAAAAAAATTAGCACATCAGTTAGTAGGCATACTGTGGGGAAGGGTCTCCAGTGGTCTCCAGCAGGATTTGAGAGACATCTTTAATATGCATGTGAACACTCTCAAAATCTGACCATTTTCAGTATCAGTAAAAATCTCTATTAAACACATTCCAAGCCCAAACACATACTCAGTCCAAATTGGGTTTCAGCCCATAGTTGAAGAAACACTTCAGTTATTCACATTTAAGATTAGACATGTCTATCACTAACAATCAAATGTTCTCTGTGCCTTTAGCCTGATGTCCACTTACATGTAAAAAAAACAGTCATTTTTACAAGGCCATTTTCCAGCCACTGCTTATGCCTTAAAATCAAACGTGCTGTCAGCTGACTGTATTAAAAATGAAATCCAGACAAAACCACTCATTTATGCTTATGATGCACAATCTGAGCACTAGTACTGATGGCCGCGGTGACAGTGTTACAGCATTGTTTTTTTACCCCTCACTCATGCATCAACATATTACAGTAATAACTCAAACGTTGTTAGTGGCCACTGGTGGCCACAGAGCCCTAAGCAGTTACTTGTCACTGATAGAAGATAGAGCTGCTGCAGTTCAAATATTATAACAATGAAAAATATAAAAGAACATGGTTATCATTTTCCAACTATTTCAATCATTGTTTTAAAATGCTTTTTCAACTTGGATTTCCCTTTTTAAGAAAAGGGAGTCTATTTTTGATCTCCATTGTCTTGTGTTGTATGGCACTACCTACCTGACCTACCTGCTAGGTGGTGGTGGTAGGACACTTGCCTTTAAACCAAGAGGTCATAGGTTCAGATCCTACCTTCAGCACCACCACTGGGTCCCTGAGCAAGACCCTTAACCCTAAGTTGCTCCAGACTGCCCCCTGAGTCTCATTCTAACAGCATTATATTTGTTGAAGTACATGTCTATCCATCTGATTGTGCTTCATCTCTTAACCTTGCTACACAATGTAAGAACAGAGATCTGTGCATGAAGAAAAGGAAGTCTGATATTAGATGTCTTTTGAGCATCAAAGGCATAGTTTGAATGTTTCAGTTACTTCTGTTCTTGGTAAAGCAGGTTAGTATCTTACAGCAATAGACCTGAATATATAAGACACTAAGATTGTATTCAACAGAAACTGAATACAAATGCAGAGATATTGAAGTGATGTAATGATACCCGGCTTTATTAATGCCATTACACTGTTGTGCTACATTACAACTGTGAATGGTGTTGTTAAGAGGGAGATTGATGTTGAAAGGGAGTTCATAATGTTTGTTTAAATATATTTCTAGCAGGTACTGTTGAAGGCAAGAATGTTTCACATATAGCATACCATTTAAGGGCATGCTCAATGTAAAATAACCTTAATGCTATTATTGGGTCAAGTGCTATGAGTGGTGAATCTTCCCAAGAGTGGTAATAAAACTTGCACCACTGTTTTGATTGGCCACAGTACAATAATATATTTCACAGAAAATTTCAAAGTTTAAAAATGCAGCTTAAAATATTTCTTACCTTTTGATTGGATGAACTTAGGATGAGATAATAGTTAGCATACTGTGACTATATACCAGAGTGGTGTGGAAAAAACTTTTTTTTAACAAATTATACTCTAACGATTTCTGTGATAAAACACCTAAGAATGATGATATCCTTGTCAAAATATTGCGTACATTTTCATTATTAATCTACGTTTCATTTTTTTACAGTTTGCTTCAGTTGCTTTCGTGAATGTGATTAGTAATTAGTGAGCTGAATGTTAAAAACTGCATTTGAGGCCAAACCATCATGTCGTCACTAATTATAATTATAGAAGCCCTCTGCTATGAGAGAAAACATACCATCATAGTAAATGTGAAGCACATGGATGTGACAGTATGGCACATTCAAGTAAAATCAAGCAGACTGAAGATTCTATATGAAGGGCAGATATTTCAATGCTAATAGGAAGGAAATCACAAGGTGAAAGCACACTGAGCACTGAGTTGCCGCAGCCTTGCTGAAATCCAGCATTTGGGGCAAAAGTGTAGTTGTAGACATGCACACTGGAAAAACTGATGCATCTGTCTATGTGTACTGTGCTTATGAAATGAGAAACAACTAAACAACTGCTTGACTATGTCTATGTCTATGTGAACAAACAGCACTGTAGCTCTGTGATTACACAGGTCAACAGTCTTTCATGCTGATTTCAGTTTTCATTTTTTTTTCTGTCACATCAACTTTTTGAATTATGATTAATAAAAGATTTGCAATAGACTTGCATGTTTTGCAAAGACTTACGTTTTTATTAAACCACAGACACCAATCAAGAACTGTTTCAATATTTTCAGTGTGAAGACAGACAGGCCACACTGTGGCATAGATATAATGATCAGTGTCAGTCAGCTACCACTGTTTCTTCACAAACACTCAGCATATCATTATACCAACTATCATGCAGTATAGAACTAGCTTCATCACAAACCCTGTATCTGCAGGAAAAACTAAACACAGATCTGAAATCAGCATGAAAAACGCTATAGAACCCACAGAAACGTATCTCTGATGATTTTGACCTGTTGACCTGTTTTATAAGGGGACACATTTGCACCAGATGCTGAACTCTTGTCAGCCTTGTTATGGCCTTTTTTACCTGCTCTGTGAAGTTAAAGAGCAAAAACTGCAGTCTGTTTTACCAGAAGCGCTGAATTTTACATTTTAAGTATGTTTCTCTTAAAACTACAATTACATTTTAATCACCATTTCTCCTGTCCAACTAGATTTGTAGATGTTTGTTACTGGTCCATAAAGGACATTTGTTCCGCATATATATAAAACAGTATTGAAGAGAGAGAAAACTTCGCACTACAGACAACAAAGACTGGACAGAATAATCTGTGCTCTGCTTGCAAGAATGCTATGAATTCATTGATTTGGATATGTTTAAACAGCCTTGTGGTGTTGATTTGGACAAACTGGCAGATGTAATATGTTTGTGTGTTGCTTTTTGTAGGGACATGACAATTCTATGCAAGCGAACTAAAATCTATTCTAATAACAAATCATGAGTGACTAAATCTCTTAAGAGTAGTATACTGAAAACTCTTGTGTCTTTAGCTTGAACAGGACTGACTTGTCACATTGTGCCTGCCATAGTAATGACATCACTATGCTCGCTTTCTATCCCTTAAACACTTTTGAGGTGACTCTCCTGCTCTCTCACTCCCCTGCTCTCTCACTCCACACATTAAGGAGGCAACTGGATCTTTAAATGATCAATACTCGAGCCCTGATTATCCAATTGATAAACTGTATGTGTGTGCAATAAGCACAATTTTAGCATTGGAACCATGATAGTAACACAAAAACAGTAGAATAAGAAGCACTGCCAAATTCTAGTTATTAAAGGTCTAATAATTAAATAATAAAATTAAACTTAAGAAGAACAGTAGTGTGATTGCCTCCACAAAATTAAAACATAAAAAAAACTATAATGCATTTCCATGAGAAATGTGAAGTGTAATAGCATAGTTGCTATGGTAACTGTAGTTGTCACTAGGTGGTTACTGTGGTGTTGCAAGGTGGTTACTAATGGTGCAGCATTTGCATTTTTTTGCAAAGTAATTGAGGTTCCTGTCAGAGTCGAGGGCGCGAGCCCACGACTTTGAGCTTCCTCGGGGCACAGACCAAGGAGACCAGGGATCCATGCAGACGTGACTTTATTTACAAACGTGAACAAAACAAAATAGGCACGCGGGCCAATCAGGAACTAGAACCAAACAGGCAACAGGAATCAGACGTGGCAGGAACGGGAAAAACGAGGGTAAATGAGGTGATGGACACATGAGGGAGGATTAACACAAACAAGCTTAAATACTAACAGAAATCAGGGGCAAAACACAGACAGGTGATAAAGGCATGTGACAAGCACTGGACATGAAACCAAAATAAAAGTCCACAAAACACTGAACAGAAACAGAGTACATAAACTGAAAAGCAGCGGCCACTAACGGCCACCGACCGAACCGTGACAGTACCCCCCACCTAAAGCTGCCACTCCGGTGCGGCAAAGCCCCAAAAACGGGCCATAACAGGACCACCCCAACCAAAAAAACAACACCAAAAGGGCGGGCGGGCAGGGGACGGCAGGGGACGGCGGGGGCAAGGACAACGCCCCCGTTCCCCATCCACATCACACCCCCACTGTCCATGGAGCCGGGCTGGCTTCCCCTCAGCCCAGGCGACGCAGGTGTTGACCGCAGGACGTTGTCCTTGTCCCACGGTCCAGGTCCAAGTGACAAGCACTGGACATGAAACCAAAATAAAAGTCCACAAAACACTGAACAGAAACAGAGTACAAAAACTGAAAAGCAGCGGCCACTAATGGCCGCCGACCGAACCGCGACAGTTCCTAGTTAAGTGCATTGTTCGTCTACAGGCTAGCTAGCTAACATTAAAGGAATGAGAAATGCTCAGCTCAAGCAAAAACAAACTAAAAAACACCAAAAACATGGTGACACATGTGCTGACCTGTGCTTTAATCTCTTAATGGCCCTTTTTGACAGAGGACACTTAAAACAACTGAACCACTCTCTACATTTACTGCAATTTTTGAGTGGTGTGTACCCACCAGAGAGAGGAACCGAGACACTGGTTTGGACATTTTACATGACCAACACAATTATGGTAAAGGATGGCTGAAAATGCGTGGAGCAAAGGGGAGGGAGCAATGTGATGGAACAAAAGCTCATTTCAAACCTCTAATACCAACTGATTGATTTCTTATTGATAATCAAAACAAGTCTTCCGTTTCCAAAACAGGAATATACTTAAAAATGCAGATGATTCTGTTGTAGGCTCAAGGTTGAGGAAACCAGCCATGGTCTGGTCATTAAGGATTTGTTAGGGGAGTGTGAGTCCTATATGCAATTAGATATATCTAAGACTAAATACAGTAAACCCTCAGTTTTACACGGATCAGCTTTTGCAGATTCGGTCTAACAGTTCGGTTCTCTTTTTTCTGAGAACCGAACTGTATTACCGGCAGTATTAGTAAGCTGTGCTCTGTCTAAACATGTGGGTAGAGAGAGTTATTTCAATGTTTCTTTTGTGTACAAGTCTTTGTACGCTGCTAATGCTAGCCACTAATGCTAACATTTTTTTAAGCAATAAAATTTTATTTACCTTTACATTTTCTTTAAGAGTATTGCATTAAACTGAGTTTAACAAATTGAGTTTGAAATTAAAGTATTCTTGGAGCATATTTTGGGGCATATTTCGGGTTTTCAGTATTTTTTTTACCAAAACACTATACACAAATGCTCTTGGAACGTAACCTGCTTAAAAAGCGATATATAATTTTTCATGAATCTTAGTGCTAAATTATTAAGGAAAATATAATGCACTAATTTTGTAACTCATATATTAATGTAAATTCAGCTATATTTCCATATAAAAATAACTATAATTGTTTTGGTACTGTGGAGAGAAACACAAAGAAAGCATGTCTTGGGTGAAATACGACTGTACCACTCAGAGGTTGCCAATCTGTGAAGCTATTTATTTCTCCTTGCTGCTGATTGGCTGCTGCCCTTTGACGCAGCTGCAGTTAAGAATTTCCCCGTGGAGAGTATGTAATGTGTTTTCATAAAAATAATAAATGAAATTAAAGTGTTTTGGAGCATATTTAGGGGCAAATTTAGGGGTTATACTATAAAAAAATAGGCATTAATTTTTAGGCTTTCCCTACCACATCACAACATTGCAGTTTTTCACTGTATGTGGGTGCTCTTGGAATGTAATGCATGGAAGATCAGTTTGAGATTTAGGCGCATGAACTAGGACCCATGGAGTTGCATTGATCAAAAGTCAGACCATGGAATATGTGGGATAATTTGAAGAAAACTGTGAAACTGTGTGCAAAAAGGAGCTCCAACATTTGTTTTGTTAGAGGAAACATTTTTACTTATACACTGACAAAAACATGATAACATACTTTTATTGTGGTTTTACAGAATTCTCTTATATATTATGTTTATTTTATCCAATATGATTGTGTTATTTCATATGTGATTAAATAATAATAGTTCATGTTTCTTTTCATTTCATTTTTTTTTGTTTGTGAGATATGTGGATGCTGAATCTAAAGTGGCAGTTTTGTCCTTTTTGCAGGCATCATCTGGTGCTGTGATCACAATGTTGAAAGTTCGGTTGCCGCCCTTATGCATCCTTATGGGTGTGCTGTTCTTTGGCCACATCCCAAAAGTTGATGCTCAGGATGGTAAGTTTCCCCACAGTGATCAACCGCTCAGTATGTGCAAATGATGTATATGAACCAACTTCTTAAACTCCACTGAGATGAAGTTAAAATACTGTTGCTTATCATTCAGTTTCTGATATGATTAGGTATTTGAAAATAACACTGAAACAAACATTTATTGGGTTTTTGTTCATTTTAATAATATTTCACAATTTTAATCTGAATTATTTTTAATGCTAAGGAAACACAAAGCACAGTGAAAAAAACAGCATTTTATCGTCATCGGTACCAATCAGAGTGGGAGGAAAAAATGTGCAGTGTTAACTGGAAGAGATTTGTGTCTTTGAAAGGTCACAATAAAGGACCTGTAGGTTGTTCTTCATCAAACTGATCACAGCAAATAGAATCCAATCAGTACTTTCATTGTTTATTTAACTTGACTTGAAGAGAACACTGTGGGTTTTTACTGTTTTGTTGTGATCGGATGATCGGAAAGTAAATACATTTTGAAAAACTGTTCATAAAAGCCAAAGAACAAGGAAGATGTTTTACCCCATCATACTAATGCTGGTGTGTTCTCCAACAGCAGCAGTCAAACTCAGTAACGTACAGTGAAGTCAGTTATAAATACTATTCATGCAATGATCACTGTTATTAACCATTCACTTGCACTGTTAACATCACTTTTGCCTTCAAGAATCACACATTTTCTGCATGTTTGATCACTGATAGCTCTTGGGTTTTTAGTAATGATATCCCTATTTAGAAAAGCATGACATTGATGTAACAATTATCGTATGCTTTATATATCATTAACCTAAATGATATATCATTGAAGCCTATTAAAAATCTGTCTGTCTGATCTCTCCTTTCCCATTTTTCAATCCATTGATCTATCCACATTTTACCACATCCAAAAAGATCCTTAATAGGATGGAACCCCACATCTTCCACTTTTTTTTTCATTAAAATGAAGGCAATAAAACTATACAAACTCAGAGCAGCTACTGTTTTGATGATGGCTAATTCTCACTACAGCTTGTGCCTTGTGAGCTCAGTGTCTTATTCTTTGTGTGTTTATGGTGATAAGCATATATATAATAAAACATACCTCTACAGAATACAGTGATGAACCTCCTTGCTTTCATCTTTTCATCAAAGGCACAGATTTAATAAATTAGAAAGGTGGTTAAATGTAAATGAGGAAAGTTAAACTGATTGTTTATTCATATTATTAAATGTGTGACTTAATGTAAAGATGAGGCGAAGGGTCATGACTGGTACTTTTGACCAAATTCTGTAACATGAGTCTGCATGGTGTGACTGAATGCAAAATGAAGACGATCAAATTACTAAAGGAACCCTCAGGACCGAATTGTGGATTGTAATTTTGAGCATTTTCAGTGAATTACTTTGTATTAGATGTCATTCACAATTATAGACTGATGTTGTCATCTATATAAATATAAATGTACTAAAGTATACATACAGCAATGTCTAACAGGAAACATTGAATAACTGCTGACCTAAATTCAGAATAAATCATAGTTTATTTTTGGAAACATTTGTTTCATCAGAGGAACAGGAAGGAACAGATAGGAGCAACTGAGGTGGGAACACCTATCAGCCATAACATCAAAACAACCTGTACTTTGTACATTCCCCTTTAAGTTCTATTACTTGTGAAGTGGGACCGCAGATGCTTAGTCAGATTAATGAATTTGGAGACCATGTCAATATCTTGTCCTCTATGCACTACGAAACCAAACCCCTTAATTTTACCCCTTAAAATAACCTTAATTTTTACCTTAATGTTCAGGGAATTAAGGAAAATTAAGGGGAAATGTGCACATATAAAGGCTAATTAAGGGGTAAAACTACTGAATATTTCCCTTACTTTTTCAGATTTGCCCTTTAAATAATAGAACCTCTTGAATGAATGCCTTTTAAGGTTAAGATTAAGGGGTTTCACACCCACGCCTTAAATCCACTTTTATGGTAAAATTAAGGGATTGGCTCACAAATTAATATCCACTTTTTTCAAATTAAGGGGTAAGCTGTATTTTCAGGGGTAAATTAAGGTAGGGTTAAGCACAATTTAAGTACATTGTGTTTCATAGTGATGTGGCAGGGTGCATCATCCTGCTGAAAGAGTCCACAATCTTTAATGAATAAAATCGCCATGAAGGGATAAACAGTGATTAGGTAGTTAATACAAGTAACATCCACATGATTCAGAGTGTCCAGAGTACGCCAAATTCAGAGTGTCCCGAGTATCACTCTGCCATTGCCAGACTGTATTTTCCCATAGTGCATCCTGGAGAACTGTTCCACCCAGCTGGTCATACAGTACAACAGAAAATGTAGGTTATCAGACATCTTCACCATCAGTGAGCCTTGGATATCCATGACCCTGCGAACAGTTCCTTCTTTAAACATCTTTTACAAGATGATAACCACTGTATATTGGGAAGGACACACAATATCTGCTGTTTTGAAGATGATCTGATATACTCTTGTAGCCATCACAATCTGGCTCTTATCAGAATCACTCAGATCCTTCTGCTTACCAATTTTCCGGATGGTCTTCAAGAACTGACTGTTCATTTGTTACAGAAGGTCCCACTCTTTGACACATCATTGTAGGGAGATAATCAGTGTTATTTACCATCAGACCATCAGTGATTTGAATGTTGTGGCTGATCGTTGTACACATTCCTGTATTTTACTGCTGTACACAGTGGTAGATGTTTTCAGTGCCAAGATGTCAAAATGTGTAGGTTTTATCTATATTTCTTGGAAAACTCAGCCTTTGCATATTGTCTCTGCATACATAAATAAAATGTACCAGTGTAGCAGTAACCTTTCAAGTGTCTTGTGTAGACTTAGTACATTTTATATACCATCACCACACCTATTAAAATGGATAATGTATACTTATATCAAACAGATCTTTTAAAGTGCTACATTAAATAATAAGTTTGTTTAGAGTGTGGCTGGTAACATGAAAAGACTCTTTGATAATTTGTTCATAAACAATTTGCTTCATGGTGCTTCATACATACTGTACTTAGACAGGGAAGGAAGCTAAGCGAAAAGCAAATATACAAAAATTCAACACTTTACATTGAAATTTCTAAAGCACCAAGGAAAAAAATCCCAGGAAATTCCCCTCAGGAAATTCACAGACTAATCTCTGGATGCAGGGCTTCTTGTTTTGTCTTGTGAATTCCTGTTCCTGACTGTGGCTTTAGCTACAATAATAACATTGTAGAAAATATAATTTACTACAATTGGCCATTAATAAGTATAAATAAATCAGCGTCTTCATTGATTCAGTCCACATGCAGTATGATGTGTTTGTGTTTTATAATGCTTTGTGAATATCCATTACTATGTCTTGACACATGCAGTCATGTGTGTTTCCTTCTCTTCCATTTTTTTAACCCTCACTTTTTGCATTTGCTTTGTTTGTTTCTTTCTCTCATTCTCTCCTTCAAAGCCCAAGATTCAGCTGACCTAGTTCTCTTAATTGATGGATCAGAAAACATTGGAGCTGCCAACTTCCCTCTCATCCGTGATTTGGCTCTCCGAGTGATCGAAGGGCTTGATGTTGGCAGGGACATGATCCGGGTAGCCCTGGTGCTCTATGGTGCTGACCCAGAGATACAGTTCTATCTCAATAGCTTTAACAACAAAGGGGACATCCGAAAAGTTGTGCAAGGGCTTAAATTCCCCGGTGGAACTGATTCTAATCTGGGGGCAGCTTTGGAGCAGGTCACCGAGAGTCTGTTGGGACCAGAGGCAGGGGGCAGGGCAGAGGAAGGGGTGCCCCAGGCCTTGGTAATTATAAGTGCTGGGCAGTCCACTGATGATGTCAGTGAGGGTGAAAGGGCACTAAAGCAGGCCAATGTGTACACCTTTGGTGTTTCCTTGAGTGAGTCTGCCACTGCCCAGCTTCAGGCTATCGCAACCGACAGAAGCTTTGTTCTGTCTGCCCCTGATGTCAGAACAGTGGCAAGTATGGGTGATCGGCTGCTTCCATATATTAATGGGGTGGCCCAGCGCACCATTGTGATACAGACTGATATCACAGAAGGTATGTAATGATGCTAAAGGGGATTTTAAACTGAAATATGTACAAATAATCTTTGTAACCTTTGTAATCTTTGTTTCCAACAAGTACATGACAGATAATCGTAATGTTAAGGTCAAAACATTCTCTCCCAAAGAAGTTTCTGCATTGAGAAAAGTTTTTGGATTGACAAATAATTTCTAATGAAATAAATCAAAATAACAAAAATGCCACAGACAACAAACAATGTTTTAATAAAAACAGAACACTAAACTTCTGATGCTTTAAAAGCATGATCTATTTAAAGCATCTACTTTCTATTAAAAGCATGAAATGTGTTCAAATACCATTTAATATGTTACATTAATACGTTAGTTGTAGTGCGTACTAGCCTTTTAGAGATAATACTGTACTGTAACTAAATTATACATCTCTAATAAAGTAAAAGGCATAGTAAGAGAAACGTTTGCTTTGACAATTTGCTGTATAGAGATGTACACCTTATAGCTAAATAACAGCATATCTAACAGCACACTTTAACCTTGGTAGAATCACTGTAATACACTTTGAGCAACCTACTGTTTTATAGTGACAAATGTCAAAATGATAAAATTCCCAACTTTCAATAGATTTTTCAATTTCTTCATTTTAATGTAGCTTATAAACAGTTGGCTATGAATGCCGGGCAACACAATCACTTAATCAACACAGTGATTAATCAAGTACAACATAACAGTGATGTTTACAAGAACATTAATACAGGCTAAAATTTACACAGTTGTACAGTTATTAATACAGGGTCAGGTTTGAAATAATTAATAAACATGTATTTACCCATGCCACTATAAACATCAGCTGAATTACATGTTAATGCAAGTAGCTATTTTGCCATAGTATACAGTTAATGAACTACTAAATTCAGTTTTTGATGTGCTTACACTACAGCTTAGCATGCAGTGTGCATGCTAACTTTTGAGTCTTGTGTCTCTGTTTGGCTGCTGTGTCAGCTGCCACTGTTAAAGGAAGACCCTTTTCAGACACTAATGTAAATTTACATATGGAAAAGTAGCCCATTCCAGCTGCTCCAAGACCCTTATACTTTAAATTGGCAGAATAATCTTTGGCATGTGTAATATCTCCACCCACATTTTCCACAGTTTGGGTGGCCCTCCCTCATATATGGGGAGAAAAACCTGCTTTCTACCAGGACTGCGAAATCTAAGCATCACTTAGTGATGCAGTGTGGAGTGGATTGCAAAGTAGTTTCTATACAAATTTAACACAGTGAGACCCATTATTTTCAAATATAGAAAACTTGGAAAAAATGATCTACTCAGAAATGGCAAGACCACCAAAACTGCTCCAAATGCAAATTAATGACTCACCTTAGAAGTCACAAATCCTAACACAGTTGTAAAATAATAATCTAGAATATAAAAACACAACTAAGCCACAGAAAAAGAAAAAGGACACAAATATACTGTACTGGGAGATGCCAACTCCCACACTCGTACACCGTGTTATTGCTTTTTCTTCCACGTGTGCAACCAAACTAGCTAGTCCACGTAGTCCATAAGTACGATGTTAACGGCTCAGCTAGGTTTTTATGGGAGTGAGCATCGTAAACCAGGAATGTTTTAAGTTGAAACTCTCATAACCCGAGGACCCTTGTATACAGAAATGCTGGGTATAAATACTATAGATAAGTGACTGAACCATGAATGATTCTCTCCACCAGAAAGTCTGTTCATCAGTCTTATTAAAAATTTTTAACTGAGGATCTAACCCAATTAAATAAGACAAATATGCAAATACAGAAAACATCTTTAAAATCACAACACAATTAGAAAATGTTGTTCTATTCCTACAGTAGTTTTGTTGGCTCTTTATGCCACATTACTCATGCCCCTTTCTCATCGTTTAAGTTGCCATCTATTTTACATCATTTGGTGTAAAATGTGTACTGAATATTTTATAATACTGTTATCTTTTGGATAAAACCAGTAAGTTGCTCAATGCTATGCATGACAATGATTTTACCAAGGTAATTGAATGTTTTTCTGGGAAACATATTTTATAATGCTTCCTTCCGGGTATGTAATATGTTACTGGTGAAGTCATACAGGTTAATAATAACGTTTTGTGTGGTGTGGTGGGTAAGGCAACAGCTACACATACAGTAGACTAGGGTTCGATTTCCCATCTGTGTAAGCGCAGCATGCTAAACCAATGAAAGTCTCCCAACTCTACATAGGCCTACATCTTTAACATGATTCTCTCGTAAAGCTTTCTGGATAAGAGTTTCTGCAAAACGCACAAATTTAAATATATGCAGTACAAAAGGGTAAGCTGATAAAGAATTCGAGCTTGTCCCCACGTCAAAGTTCCACTGTATGTATGTCACAAGTATCTTTAACATCTCTGAAATATGAGAAGTGATCATTACAAACCTTTAAATACACAATAAAATAAATAAATCATGCATGCACATAATTTAGTACATGCATGATTTGAATTTGAACTGTTAACTACCAGAGGTACACATACACAGTTCTCCTTGAATTTGAATATTTGAAAATCAAATATCATGAGGATGTGCAACTTGTTGTATATTAATTATATATAATTGAATAGAGTCTAGTGAATTAGAGAAGAAATAATACAAAAGTGAAACTTTGACTTAAAACACACTTTTTGTCTGGTTCATTCAATAATCTGATTCAACAAGATTATCTGAACAGATAATTAAACATTGTAGAACTCTAGAATTACTTACTATGATTTGTCCCGAGTGCTTTGCTTACACATTTGGATGACAAAAAATGAATGATATTGATTTTTATTCATGTAGAAGCACTGGTCCTGCCCCCAAATAATAAGAAATTTACTTCTGCCATTAAGTGTTTTCTCACAAAACATTTGTTTTAAATCTGCCTTTTCTGCATAAACCCAGCCCATAATAAAAACCCTTTTTTGACGACTTTGTGTCCCGGCACAGGTATAGTTTATTCTTGCCTAAATTAATGCAATTAAAGGAGAAATAGTGTCCTTTCTATCATGACTGCACAGAGAAAGCATATGATAGCATATCTTGTGCCCCAGCAACATTTTCATGAGCTAACCAACTTAGGCTAATGTCAACAGGAGACCAAACGTGTAACATTTGTTACTCTGGCTTTTATATTTCAGCCCTGAAGGTTACGAAGAGGGACATAATATTTCTCATTGACAGCAGCATGGGTGCCACCTACGTCAATGCAGTGCGTGAATTCATCCGAAAATTCATTGAAACCATGGAAATTGGACCCGATCAAGTGCAAATTGGAGTGTCAATGTTTTCAAACACCCCAAGACTTGAGATCGACCTGAACACATATAACTCAAAGGAATCACTCATATCTGCTCTTGCCCGAATTAAACCTAAACCATCACCTGATGTCAATATTGGTGCTGCCTTGGAATTTGTGAGGACTGGTATGCTTACACCTGCAAAAGGGAGTCGCATCCTAGATGGAGTCCCACAGCTAGTGCTGCTAATCACCAGCAAAAAGTCCAAAGACAGTGTCCAGCAACCAGCTGAGGCTCTACAACGAATGGGTGTATTGACCATGGCTGTTGGCTCCAGGGCAGCTGATGAAGCTGAACTCAAGGAAATAGCCTTTGATGAGAGCCTGGTCTTTATGCTGAAGGACTTCCGCCTCTTACAGCGTAACCCCAAACAGATTGTATCTCCACTGTCTACGCTTTCAGGTGTTGTTGTGACAGAGGGACCTGTAACAGGTAATCTTACCAAGAATGTAATTGCTTAAGAAACACATTTATTTCATGTCCTTTTTGTGTCCTTTATTAATTGAAACATTTTGTTAAAAGTTACATGGAAACATTTTATAATAAATTATATAATACTAAATAATAATAGTATTATTATATTATAATAATATTAAAATGCTTAACTTTATTAACTATCCGTTTGCATATAATTTACAAATAATTGCATGGCTTTAAAACACTAAAAACAAAAGCTGTGTCCGAAAAGTGCACTCATTCACTTTATAGGGCACTATGTAGTGAGTCAGCCATTTTGTAGTGGAGTCTGAAATTTCAACTGTCAATTTCAGACACTAGTTAGTGCACTACAAAATCACCGCATGACATTCAGACACTGTACACTACATTAGTACACATATACCATCCTGCACTGCGGGTTTCTTTTACCGTGCCCTACATAGTGAACGAGTACACATTTCGAACACACTATACACTACTGTTATTGTGCAAAAGACGGAGACGGAGGTAAAGTGGGGCTTCAAATGGAGGAGATTCAGTCACACTTGCACTTTCTTTCTCTCTCTCTCTCTCTCTGCGGAGGACAGTAGTATCCAGGGCTGGACTGGACTGGGACAAAAAAATCGGCCCAGGCATTTTGAGCCGCGGCCGGACACCAGCCCCTGCACACCAGACCCCGCCTCCTGTGCGGGCGTGGTGTCTGAACTAGAGATACAAGACGTGTGTTTATGCGACAGAGATAAATTGCTGAGATCTGGCACATAATTTAAGCAACAGTTAGTAAAAACGTGACATCCTGAGTGTCCGAAATTAACTAAATGTCACCTCCTCCTGTTCACTAGTTAGGCCTCTATATAGCAAACACTATGTAGTGAACGAGTGAACAAGTGCACTTTTCGGACATAGCTAAAGAGATAAACATACCCGTGCAAACTTTTTATTCAAAACCCTTTGTGTAAATGTTTATTAATAAACTATGTGGCTAACTTTGCCAACAAATATAGTCCTCCGTGAAATAATGACTTAGCAGTTTACTGCTGAAGACAGGGCTAGCAAAAACATAGTAATATAATTTAATTTGCAACACTTTGGCAATAAAACCAATTAAATTATTAATAATTAAATTATTAAAAATGTCTTTGCAAGTCTCTGCAAGTATGACAACCATAAGACATGTGTCAAATATTACAAATTGTGCATAGAACAAAATACAAATCTGTGATGTACAAGGTTTAAAAAAATATTATAAAAATAACAAAGAGACAAATGAGTTCAAAGTAGTATTACCAGGGGCTCAATTCATTTTAGGAGGAAATTTAAAAAATAATAACACAAACTGCAAATACATATTATCGCCACATTAAGGCACATTTGACTTGCATCTATTCACACTCATAAATCCACTTCAGAATTTTTTTATTTTATTCTGTAAGCAAATTTTGTTTAAGCTGTTGTTTGAGACTTGCACCTTTGTCTAGAAACAGAATATGGAATCGGACATGCTTCCACCCAGTTTCTGAGCAGATTGCATTTGCATTTTCACCTGTAACTTGCACAACAGGATTAGTACATCAAGCCCAAAGTGTATCTATGGACTGGTATAATGCTGTTTCTAAAACTAAATCCAAGTAATCTATATTTGATTGTGACCTGTATTTGTAATTATATAAAATATCTGTGAAATATTCTAGTGAAAAATAAATCAAGGAAGTTCTAATCACAATTTCTTTTCCACCAGAAACGGATGTAACAACTGTTCAGACACAGAGAGTAGTCAGGGACATTGTCTTTGTGGTTGATGGATCCAATTATGTTGGAAATGCTAACCTGCCCGCTGTACGAGACTTCATCTACAACGTCGTCAATCAGCTGGATGTGCGGCCTGAACGAGTGCGAATTGCCCTGATGCAGTTTGCTGAGGGACAGAAAACAGAATTTTATCTGAACTCTCACAGCACCAAACAAGATGTGCTTGCAAATATAGCTCAGTTTCAACTAATGGGTGGAAATATGGTGCGGACTGGAGCAGCACTTCAGTATGCTGTAGCCAACCACTTCCAGGCTTCAGCTGGTTCTCGAAAAAATCAGGGGATCCAACAGGTGGTGGTACTGATCACTGGAGGTCCATCCCAAGATGAAGTCAAGCGAGTTGCAGACCGAGTAGCTTTGGCTGGAGTCCTGACATTTGCTGTTGGTGCTGGCCAGGTGGCAGAGAGTGAACTGAAGACTCTTGCTTTTGTTCCGACCCTGGCATACTATGAGCAGAGTTTTGCTAACTTGCCAAACATTGTTACACAGATTATGACACCACTCATCACTGTTGTAGGCGAGCCTGGTGAGTTACAGCAAACCTAAGTAAAGTTTATGATGTACCATATATCCAGTATGCACCATAATAAACTATTTTTTGTTATTTTTCAGAAACAATTACTCCTGAAGTCACTACAGTGGATGGTCAGAGGGATGTTGCCTTTTTGATAGATGGCTCTGATGATGTTAGAAGAGACTTTGGATACATCCGTGACTTTATAATTAAAGTCATTGAGCCCCTAGATGTTAGATCTGATAAAGTGCGTGTAGCTGTTGTCCAGCATAGTGACAGACCAACTCCTAATTTCTACCTAAACACCTACAACACCAAAGATGAAGTTTTACAGGCTCTTAGAGGGCTTAATCCAGCTGGTGGCAGGAGTCTGAATACAGGGGCTGCGTTAAAATACATGAAGGACACCATTTTATCATCATCCTATGGCAGTAGAGCATCCCAAGATATTCCTCAGTTTTTGATTGTTCTGACGGGAGGGAAGTCGAGGGATAGTGTTAAGGAAACTGCTCAGGCTTTAAAGACTGAAGGAGTGGTACCTTTCGGTGTTGGAGTGAAAAATGCGGATCCCAAGCAGATTGAGGCAATTTCTCACAATCCATCATTTGCCTTCAACATAAAGGAATTCAGTCAGCTCAGCACAGTCCAGCAAAAGCTCAACAGCTATGTGAGTCTACCAAAGACACAACTGGAGAAGATTCTCAAAGAAGGTAAGGCAGTTTTTAGTGTGCTCTCATTATCAGCAAGTGTTCTGATTATTTTGTTCTGGGTGCGATGCTTTGTTTTTAAAAGCTTCTTTTTGTTTATTATATCTTAGTTCATGCCAGTGACATGGCAAAAGATGTTGTGTTCCTGCTGGATGGTTCTGATGACTCAAAAAATGGCTTCCTTGCGATTCGTAATTTTGTTGAAAGAGTTGTCGAAAAACTGGATGAAGGGAAAGACAGAGTTTCCGTGGTTCAGTACAGCGATGACGCAACAGTCCATTTTTATCTAAATACCTACTCAAAGAAAGAGGATATTCTAAATACCATAAAAGTTTTAAAACACAAGGGTGGAAGAAGGGCAAAGATTGGAGCTGCCTTGCAGTTTGTAAGGCATCAGATTTTTACTTCCTCATCTGGAAGCAGACGACTTCAAGGGGTTTCTCAGATACTGATTTTATTGAGTAGTAGACCATCTAGTGATGGAGTGACAGGCCCTGCCATGGCTCTAAGAGATCTTGAAATAGTATCAGTGAGCATCGGTGTAGGAAATGCAGATCCAAATGAGTTGAACACAATTGCCTCCCAACCCAGTTTCACACACCAGGTCAGTGCTTTTGATGACCTTTCCAAAGTTGGGCCACAACTGGTCTTATTCCTAAAAGGTGTTTCCAGAGACCCAGAGACGGGGGATATTTCAAACACTGGGAGCCCTGAGATAGTTGGTAAGAGCTCTTACTTGTATTTGCAATTTTTTCTGGCCTTGTTTATCTGCACTTTAGATTCAGCTTGACTTTTTATTGTACATGCGTGGTCTTATATGGCCTAAATTGTGTCTTGTGTATTGTCAGTTTTACCATAGCAGTTTCTTTTTTCTTTCATTGTCTTTCAGAAGATGTACAATGCAAGAGAGTTCTTTTTTTGCAGTTTACTGTTCATAATTCTTAAGATCTTTGGAGAAATGAATTCTCAAAATGATCTTGATACAGTTTTATTACTTTGCTTTTAAATTCTTCTTTGGGCATTTTTCTGGTTTGCATTTTGCATATTTAAAAACCCATTACAGTTCAATTTATCAATTGAATAAAACCAACCAATATCCTTTTGTTCTGTCTTGAAACCTCGGCTAACACAGGAAACAACAAACGGGATATAGTCTTTCTCTTTGATGGCTCTGACCATTCCAGAAATGGACTGCCAGCAATCCGTGAGTTTATTCGAAGAATGGCTGAAAATCTGGACATTGATCAAGATGATGTTCGAATCGCTGTAGTGCAGTACAGCGAAAATCCTTTGGTGCATTTTGATTTGAATACTCACAAGACCCAGAAGGAGATGATCTACGCCATAAGAAACCTCAGACCTAAGGGTGGAACGGCTCTAAATACTGGTGCAGCGCTGCAGTACATACGGTCCAACGTTTTCACTGCTGCCTCCGGAAGCAGACATAAGAATGGAGTTCCTCAGCTTTTGATTGCAATGACTTGTGGAGAGTCCAGTGATGATGTGGCAACTCCTGCCGAAGATCTCAAAAACACTGGAGTTCTATCCATTGCTATTGGGCTGAAGAATGCTGTTCAGAGGGAACTTGAAAGCATAGCATATTCACCTAGATTTCTTTTTAATCTACCAGTTTTTGGTGAACTCTTATCTATTCAGCCAGAAATCCTCTCTTTTGTCAAGTCCAAAATGGCAACTGAGCCCCCCACTATTATTGGTAAGAAATCATTTCAGAAATGGAACGGATCAACGGATCAACTTCCTTAAACCGCTTTAAACCACTGCTTGAGGTTTCATGGACTCATCCTCTTGTTGTCAAGCTCTGCTTTGCCTCTATATCTTTTATATTTGGCTGTGTTTTTCTCTTTTACTTCTTCTCAATGGGAGCTTACTTATTTTCCCAAAAGTTTGGTTCCTTTTCTGACTTGAGTCTTTGATGCAATGAAGACTTTTCTTCAGCTCAAACTCTTCCTTGAGTCAATGATTTTCTAATCATTGTTAACATTCCACAAGCAGACATCCCTCCTCTTCAACTTCTGCTTGCCTGAGCATCAGTTTGATCCCTTTCATAGATTTCAGTCGGAAAGAAATCTATGGTTTGACATAATTTATCCATACTTGAGAATCTCTTGTCAAAAAGCATAATACTATAGTACTCATTATATGCACACTGTACAGTAAATTGTGACCTTGTGTTTATATTTTTAAAAAGAATATTGCACCAAATACATGTTCTGCTGAAGATGCACATTTTAATTAAGCAATTTAATTTGTATCCCAGTTGAATTAGATACAGCACAGAGAGATGTTGTATTTCTACTGGATGGGTCTGATTCCACCAGGGATGGATTTCCAATTATGCATCAATTTGTCCAAAGAATGGTGGATAAACTTCATATCAGTGAGAGTAGAGACCGTGTGTCTGTGGTCCAGTACAGCACAAAGGCACAAGTCCATTTCCTATTAAATGAACACTTCTCAAAGCAAGATGTCATCAGTTCAATTGAAGGCCTGCAACACCAAGGAGGGATTCCCCTCAACACTGGAGCAGCTCTTGATTATGTTAAGAATCATGTCTTTATTGCATCTTCTGGAAGTAGACATTTAGAGGGTGTTCCTCAGATTCTTATTCTGGTAACTGGTGGGAGGTCTGAAGATGATGTTCAAGGTCCAGCAGCAGCACTAAAACAAGAACAAATTGTGCTATTCAGTGTTGGGGTTCAAACCGCAGACTTAATTCAGCTTCAGATGATATCAAACACTCCGAGTCAGACGTTTACTGTGTCTCAGTTTGATGGCCTTCAAAATATTGAGCAGGAACTTATGTCCCATGTGAAGAGAGTGCCTCGTCAGCCAAGGAGGCCACAACAAACTACATTAGGTAAGGATGACTTTAACTGACCGTTACAACACACACTCATAAACAAGCACACCCACTCAAACACACACTCACACACACACACACACTATATATATATATATATACATCTATGTGTGTGTGATCTACAACATTTGGTTTTGGAAAACCTCCCATGGTTAGTACTTGTGTCATTATGAAATTTTCAAATACTCTTTTTTTCTTCTCACAACAGATGATGCAAAAAGAGACATTGTTTTTTTAATTGACGGCTCAGAGAATACAAAGGGAAGTTTCTCAAGTGTGCAAAACTTTGTCCAGTTAGTGACAGAGAAACTGCAGATTGGGCGTAACAATGATCAGATGTCTGTGGTTCAATACAGTGACAATGCAACAGTTGATTTCTTTTTAAATACACACTCATCAAGAGAGGATGTCACTGATAATGTGAAACAACTGAGGCACAAAGGTGGAAGATACCTTTATACTGGAGCAGCTCTAAAATTTGTAAATGACAACGTCTTCACCGTCGCCTCAGGAAGTAGACATCTTGAGCATGTACCACAGATTTTGATTCTGCTGAGTGCGGGACGATCTATGGATGATGTTAGAGGTCCGGTCAAAGCCCTGAAAGAGAAAGGAATCATTCCACTAACTATTGGTACAGCAAATGCTGATACTCTTGAACTACAAACGGTATCTCACCAACCAAATTATTTCTTCATTGCTGACTCAGAGGAGCTTTTCACAATTTCGGACAATGTTTTGTCTTTAATCAAAGGGCTGTCAAAAGAACAAAGGTCAACTATAGTTTTTGGTAAGACATATACTCTTTTGATATTTTTCTTCTGATTTGATATGACACTAGCATAGCCTTTGCTGTAGCATCACAATAATGGTTGTTTAAAACGTTAAGTAAACCTGATCAAGTTTTTGTTTTGAGATCTAGTGCTTTTTTTGTTCCAGAATCTGCCAAAAAGGATGTGGCATTTCTTGTGGATGGATCAGATGATTCTAGAATTGGCTTTGAGGCAATCCGTTTCTTTGTCCTAAAGGTTATTGAAAATCTCAATATAGCGGAAAATGGTGACAGGGTTGCCTTGGTCCAGTACAGTCAGGATGCCACAGCCGACATTTATCTCAACTCATATTCAACCAAGAGTGATGTAATGAATTCAGTACGTTCTGTGGAGCACAAACGAGGAAGGCCACTGAACAGTGGTGCTGCTCTCCAGTTTATTAGGGATCAGATATTCACTTCATCAGCTGGAGGCAGACATCCTGAGGATGTATCTCAGATTCTGTATGTGTTTTGTGGTGGACGATCAAATGATGATATCAGAGGCGTTTCACAGGCATTACAGGAAAGTAAAATAAAAGTCTTTACTATTGGGACAAGAAATGCTGATACTCTGGAGTTACAGACAATGTCCTCAACACCAGCACATGCTTTTTCTATCACAGACTTTAAGTATCTTGACAGCATTTACCAAAGAGTTGCCAGTGTTGGAGGTGAAGATATTCCAGAGCAGGTTATAACATCAGATGGTAAGGACTCTTATGAAACTATAGTGATATTGTTTTTTCTTTGTTTTTGTCCCATGACTGATTTAAAAAATAATTAGCTACCTCATTAAACTAACCTTAAAGCCAAGTCAGTCAATCTATTTTTTATCAAAAGCGAACATACTGTCGGTGCTGCTGGTGTAATTAGTATATTTTACACAATTATTTTATGTATTCTTTACCTATGTTTATATATCCCGTTTTTAATTGAAATGAAGAATAATAACAATATAGGAATGATACGATAATCAGTGTTGAATAATAAGTCAATTAAAAGATCGTAGTTCTCCAAGGTTTTTAATATACAATGTGAGCATGTGTTGCAGTCTGGCCCATCTCATACAACTTGTACTAGGTGATATGTGATCTGTGGATTACCTTATACTGTATTTGTTAGAATTGTCTAGAGTATGATGTTAGAAGTAAGTCTTTTAGTTGAGTCTGCTGTAGGTGGGTGGAGGTAGCTCAGTGGGTAGGATACTTGCCTCTGGACCAAGAGGTCATGGGTTTGAATCCTACCTTCAGCACC
>JBBPDC010000002.1:5486537-5506765 GCA_037974485.1 Hemigrammopetersius urotaenia
CGGACAGAGTGAGCTGTGTCAACACTACGCAAGCTATGATGAATTTCACCTTGATATTTCAGTGACTTTTCCGGTTCGCGCACGTTTGAAACCTGTCTCGGTCTCGGGGGGGGGGGTGTTAACGCCAAGATTCCAATGAGATTAACGGCGTTAAAAAAATTTATCTATGCCCACCTCTAGTTTTAAACCATGTACAACTGTCATGCTCTTAAAAATCATGGTGATAAATCACTTCTCCACAGTAAAGCATGCCCCAGGACAATGCAGGCACCATTTGAAACATTCATTTGCTAACTTGCTAACTACTGAAGACAATATTGTGAGGATTTTTCATATTTTAGATGGTTCAGTGTCATAAAGAATTGTGAGATGTACAGCAAAATGTCTGTATAATACCTGTCGGGAAATTGTGTATAGTGCCTGATTATTGCATGATACTTTGTACTAATATTAATACACTATCATGTAATCAATGAATTAACAAGCCCTTCCTGAGCTTAAAATGCTACAGTGCATACTCTAGGACAAGGATAGAGAATAATTCAGGAAAAAATATTTAATTATGTGCCATCTTACAACACTTTTAAAAATCATATTTTCCTACATTTCATTTCCGTTTCTAGCTTCTGTTCATATTAATATCTTCTTTATACATTTCACTATGAAATTGTTTTTAAATTATTGAAATATTGATTACATGCTTTCAAGTGGCAGTATAAGTATCTGCTGATAATCATTTTGTTTCTAACAGGGTGAACCAGGTGAGGATGGTAGAAGAGGGGGTGCAGGGGAACCAGGGAGACGGGTATGTATTCTCTGCTCAACCTGCACCAGCAATTATTTATGCTATTGTCCTGTGCTAAATTCTTGCATGCAGAAAAATAATGTATTTAAATATGCAATTATAAATTAAACTAGTTCAAAATGAAAGAAGAAAAATGACAGTATAGGCACTGAGATTACAGTATTTTTCTGTCCTTATCTCATTAAAATGTCAAAATCATAACCTAGAAAGAAGTGTGTAATTACCATGTACTTTTGTTTAAGCACTATGTGTTGTGCACTCAAGAATAAATAAAATGAGAGCTGAAGTTAATGCTTCCATACTGCTATTTAACCACCTTTTTGGAACTGCTTTTATTGGGCATCCTCTAATTTCAGACTTACTTATTCATTATACTCACTCTACTGATAAATAATAGTACTTTTTACATGAATGGAAAATTCTGCCTCTATCTAATAAAAAAAAGAGTATCTTCAATTATTAGGTAACAAGTATAAAGAGTGGCATTATGATAAAAGAGCAAGATTATTGGCCCTGGGATGAGGGTTGTGTCTGGACTACTCATGTGACATGTAATGGGTCAGATGACACAAAGGAGTCTCTGCACTCTTAAGGCATTTTAATATTATCTGTTAATTAAAATAATGACCAAAACATCCTTTACTTGTCACATTTTCCGAGTGAATCATTTCACATTGTCCATCAAATCTATAATGCTACCTGAAGGTATAATCTCTTCTGTCCTTCGGTTTTGTGATAAATGATTCTTCCTATTTCTACACTTTCTACATCTGGTAGATGACTGAATACCACAGATGCGCCATTTTTAGGAAGTATAGGCTGCTATTCTGCATTTAAAATAAAATTAAAAAGAGGAGTTTTGTGTTTAGAATTTGAATTTGCTAAAGTTCATCATCCAGCTCCATGACCGTTTATTTATAAAGTGTGTTTCATGAACACTTCCCCACGTTCCCACACCCCACCCCCAGTACTCAGGGCCTTTGTTTACTGTTACTTACATTAACAAGTATTGATTTAGTGGTTTCTGAAGCAATTACTGATAGTGATTGCATTAATGGTTTGAGGATGTTCACCAAAGGTGCTTATTTGGAGATTATTAGAGTACTGAGTTGGCTTTCCTTCTTTTTTAAACAGGGTGCTGATGGCAGGAGGGGTCCATCTGGACAGGCTGTGAGTCATAATTTTCCACTTTTAAAAATAATTGTGCAATATGTATTGCTTTTTGAATACACATTATGCATGCACAATGATCATATAGAGTTATTTTGTTCTTGTACCTGACATTCTAGGGGCCTCTTGGAAGGTCTGGTGAAGATGGTCTTCCAGGAGAGTCTGGAATTGGAGGATCTCGGGTGAGAATAAAAATCAATTATTTTTTAAAGAAATTTCATAATCTCAACTTGTGATAGTACATTTGAATTACAGTAACCCCTCAGTTTTACACGGATCAGCATTCAGTCAAACACAGATTTTTCTGAGAACCGAACTATATTACCGCCCCAATCCAGCTGTGGTGGTAATACACTGAAAAGTTGTCGACTGCCATAAAAAGAAGAAGAAGCTGCTGCAGCATGTAGCATGACTGCTATATTTTAGTGTTTTAACCCCCCACCCCCCCACCCCCCACACACACAAGTTTCAACAGTTATTTAGTATTAGTAAGCTATGCTCTGTCTAAACATGTGGGTAGAGAGAGTTTTTTCAACCTTTCTTTTGTGTACGAGGGTTTGTTTCGCCCGCTGCACACTGCTAATGCTAACTGCTTTATGCTAATGTTTTTTTAAGCAATTCAGTTTTCTGATTCTGAATATTTATTACACTAAATTAAAGTGTTCTGGGAGCATATTTGGGGGCATTTTTAGGCTTTTCTTTTTACCAAAACACAACGCGGTTTTTCACTATACACAGGTGCTCTTGGACTACTGTATTATGTGTAGGCTATGTCACAATTGCAATTAACAATCTATAATACTCCATCCATACCACTGCAAAGTGGGGGGGAGGCTGGTGAGGACTGAAAACAACTACATGAAGTCAGAGTTCTAATTTGAGGTAATAATATTGGTCTGTAAAATGCTAGTTTTACTACTCTGGACTATAAGTTGTTTTATATGGTGAAGAGAATCACTGATACACCAGTCAGCCAGAACAATAAAATAACCTTTGTCTCAGTCTCCCTTGTGACACTATAGCAGCTCTGACTGGTGGTGGCGTAGTGGGTAGGATACTTGCCTCTAGACCAAGAGGTCATGGGTTCGAATCCTACCTTTAGCACACCACCACTGGGTCCCTGAGCAAGACCCTTAACCCCAAGTTGCTCCAGGGAGAGACTGTCCCCTGTAGTTAGGGAATGGAAGTTGCTTTGGATAAAAGCGTCTGATAAATGCTATAAATGTAAATGACTCACTGAGGTTTAGACTACACAAGACCACTAAAGGTGTGTTGTGATATGTGGCATTAAAACATTATTAGATGCTTCAAGCCTCCATGAATCAAACTAGTTCGTCCAGCACCTCCTACAGATGCTTAATCAAAGTAATATCTGGGGAATTTGGAGGCCAAGCCAATACCTCAAACTACAGTTTTTGCAGTTTGCGCTTGAAGATGGAAAGTAGACAAGTGATGCAAAAAGAACACTGTTTACAGTTTGCTAAGGAACATGTGGACACACCAGAATGTTATTGAAAAAAATTCAAAAGTGTTATTTTTAGAGAATGATCACATATGTTAAATGTGGTTGCAATATCATGTCTTAAGAATTTTTGCTGCATCTGGAAATGAATTCTGAATTATACAAGCAATCATACCAGTGTGTGTGTTTGTGTGTCTCTTTAGGGTCCTAGTGGACCAATTGGAACGCCCGGAATCAGAGGAGAAGATGGTAACCCTGGGCCAAGAGTAAGAGTCTGATCTCTATAACAAATCAGCCACAATAATCTTTTTTTTTCTCTTTTTGTTTTCCTCTTTCGCTTTTTTCATTCTTTTTTTCATCGTTGTGCATATTATTTAAAGATTATGTAACATATTGTAATGCCTTGTAAGCAATGTATTCCTTGGATATTATTTAGTGTCAAGCAACATATGTGTTAAATGACTTACATTTGTGTTTTTCTAGACTATATTGTGTTTTTAACTTCATAAAGAGTACTAGCCATCCACATTTCAGTTCAATCACACCAGCAACCTAGTTACTTTTCTAAGTAACCTAGTAGCTCTGAAAATAATTAAAAGCCATTCTGTTCAAATTATGTAAACTTTATCTTGTCAGACGGCTTCTGATTATTAGCTTTTCACAATGGGGCTCCCAGACTTATTTGCATAAGGTAGAAAATTACAAGACAGATTTTTCAATGCAACCTCTGCACATATTTTGCAGAGTGCTCCAGTGAAACTAGTGTGATGTGATGCAAAGAATTTGAAAGTAAACACGATACTTTAATGACAAAATATTAAAATTCTATAGAAAAGTTTAGAATTGTCTTTTTTTGTTCTTTAGGGTGCTGGAGGATCCCAGGGATCACCTGGAGAGAAGGGCAGACGAGGGCCTGTTGGTCGTAAAGTATGTAAAATAGCTCAAATTATGCCAGTATCATGCACTCAAAGCAGTATCAAAGATGTCTATATGATATGATAATATCAGGGACAGATTGAGATATTTTTTTTAAATGTCATGCTCTGAATTCATCTGTAGGGTGAACCTGGTGACCCAGGACCAAAAGGTGCTCTAGGATCACCAGGACCCAGAGGAGAGCCTGTAAGTTGAAATATTAAGGCATGCACCATATGAGTAACCCTTTTTACATGTCGATGTGGGCAAATGAACTGTTATTGTTCAAATTAATTACTTTACAACATACATTTCTGTGTATATCATGAGTATGATCCAACAGCCTGTTTAATAAAGGCAGGTTTAGACCAGTTATACAGGGCTCAGTGCATAGTAACCACATACTAACAAGTAGGGAATTAGTTGATCATTTTTACCAATTGTTTGATGTTTTTCTTCAATCAAACAATGTACAATGTACTTTTGTTTGATTGAAGAGTCTCATTTTTCTCTATATCCACTTTGCATCCAGGCATTTAAAAAAAAAACCATACATACCACTATAGCTTTTACATATGATTACAGCAGTCTTGATTTCATTGTAAGCTTTAGTAGATTTATTATTATTATTTGTATACATTTTGCTGCAACACACTGAGCCTTGAGCAATATCTCTCTTTACAGGGAGACGATGGTAGAGATGGTTTTGGCATCCCTGGCCCTAACGGAAGAAAGGTTTGCTTTAAGGACAATATTAAATTGATATCTAATCTGTACATTACATTACAGTATCATACATTTTAAATATTTGAGGCACTAAAAAAGACTTTTGGTGCAGGGAGATGAAGGTTTCCCAGGATATCCAGGTCCAAAGGTAAAGTCATATATAACCAAGATTACAGTATATGTACATTCTGGTACTGTTTATTCATTATTGTTTATATGAATGAGAAGATTCTGAATGATGGTATTTACTCTAATTTTGTTCAGGGAGCAGCTGGTGATCCAGGAGTCAAGGGACAACTTGGACCTAAAGGAAACAATGGACAGAGAGTAAAATCTTTTCCCTTATTTAGAAAATATCAAAAAATATGTTTTTTTTTTTATATATGTTTTCGTGACTGATAGTATAATTTTGTAACATGTTTTATAGGGTGTTTCAGGTGGTGCTGGTGAACCTGGACAGAAGGGAGAAGTTGGTTATCCAGGACCTTATGTATGTAGTATATTTCCAACCCAGCATGCTATCCATTATATGTGAAAAGCCCCAATCAGGATGTTCTGAGAGCCATACTCATATCTCTGTGGACTAATGAAGCCTAATGTGTCGTGGCATTACAACTTTTACACAATATTACACAATACTCCCCAGTCCATAAGATCCAAAATTATTGGGGTCTTTATCAAGAGTAACCTGAAATGGGAATGGCTGTGGGGATAAAAGCTTTTTTTTTTCAAAGAAAAAAAAAAATGTTTTAAAGGAAAGATAGAACTCCAGCTTCCTTTGTGCAAACTTTCTTTACTTTTATGCTCCCACTAATTCTCACCCTTGCAGATGGCTTCAGGATATTTATAATATGTTGGCTGTAATTAAATAAAAATACATAATTCTTTGAAGTTTCAATTCCTGACCTTACGAACACATCAGAATCTGTTCACATGCTCTAGTAGTTGTTCTTGTTCTTCCCTAGGCAGGAGGAATACATCTTTAAACATATTTGTTTGTAACTAGCACTTCTAAAAGCTGTTTGCAATACATTTGACTACCAATATTAGTTTAAGGGACAGTTCTATATGACATTTGAATTCTCCAACACACTGACCAGTATAAGGCTTAAACAGTAGCTGGCTACTCCTGAAAATATTTATTTATTCACTTTTTCAGGGAAAATAATCAAAGAGTAGCCTAATAGATATAACATAGTAGCCTAATAGAAAAGAGCTGATAATTAATTTACTAAATTCAGTTTGAATAGATTTTCTTTACCAGACCCCTAACTACATCCGGCTGTTGGAATATAATGGTTTTGTGCTTTGGTTCACACAGGGCCAGAAAGGACCCAGAGGACCAGGCGTAGTGGTAAGGGCATTTTCTTATTACACATTGGGCAATATCATATATGCTTCTTTCTTTTCTTTCTTTCTTTCTTTCTTATTTATTTACTTACTTACTTAAATGTTTTGCCCATGATCTGTGTTATGTTGTAGCTCGCATCGCAATGTGACCTGATCAAGAAAATTAGGGATAACTGTCGTAAGTATTGGTTTAAAGTCTTTAAGGTTAGGGTTTGTGGAACATTGAATTAAATTTTCCATAATATACAATAATACTACTACTAATAATAATTTACTCAGAAAAGAAATACATTGAAATATATTACATAAAAAAACAGTGAGTATGGTATTTAAATGTTTATTTGCACTTACAAATAGAAATAAACATACATTCATAAGAAAACAAAAGTTAAACTGATCTTATTAAAACATTGTCTTAAGTGTGTCTTAAAAGTAGTTTTCTTTTAGCATTCAGACACTTGATGTTACTATAAAATCTATATCCCAAAACAAGTGTGTGTGTTAATTTATATAGGATATATACATTTCTGTATTTGTTACCTCTGAAGGTGCATTTGTTAGTTTACTTCTAGTTGTTTTGTTTTTTCAATACAAATATAAAAGGAAATAAAACTGATTAATATTTATTTTCATTGTTTTTACTTTTAGCTTGTTGTTATGGTAAGTTATCAGTTTCGTTCGATTACATGGCATTCATTGATTTTGCTAATTTAAAGGTGCTTAGGACAAACAGAAACTCTTCTGCTTTCTGTCTTTTCCAGGAGCTCAAGAGTGCCCTCTTTATCCAACTGAGCTGGCCTTTGCCCTGGATGCATCAAGTGGTGTGTCGAGGGGGGCTTTTAACAATATGAGGGACGCTGTACTTCGCCTGATGCGAAACATCACCATCACAGAGAGCAACTGTCCACGAGGAGCTCGAGTGGCCTTGACAGTTTACAACAGTGAGGTGACCACTGAGATACGCTTTGCAGACGCTTTGAAAAAGCGAGTTCTGTTGGAACGCGTGGAAGGCTTGCAGACCCTGCAGACAAGCAAACAGCGCAGCCTGGAGACAGCCATGAACTTTTTGGCACAAAACACCTTCAAGAGGGTCCGCAGTGGTTTCCTGGTGCGTAAGGTAGCTGTGTTCTTTGTGAATGGCCCTGCAAGAGTTACCCCAGAGTTCAGTAGTGCTGTACTGCGCCTCTACGATGCTGGAATATCTTCAGTCTTCCTCCTGGCCAGTGAAAATCGTCAGCTCTCTCGTTCCTTGCAGGTGAGGAGAAGTCAAGATTGTTGTTTATGATATTTTTAAGATGGCATGAGTGATGGTGCTAAAACATTGCAGTTTTGGTTCTAGAAGGTACTGATCATCTGTGGACAGAATGAAAATTAGCACTATCCTTAATTTATCATATGTTTCTGTTTCAGGTCAATAACACAGCACTGGCTCAGGCTATAGTCTTACCTCCACCCGGAAGCGCTGAATACAACTCAGCTATCATGAAGATCATGAAGTGCCATGTTTGCCTAGGTAGAGGCATATTGTGTTCAAAGCATATGTGTACTGTGTAACTCCCAACTTTAAATTGTCCATGTGTAAACAACACACACATACACACACACACACACACACACACATACACATACACACATATATATATAAGTTAATCAGTGAATAGTTATGGACACCCGTAGAATTGTTCTGTTAAACTGAGTAGAAACGACGCTACCAGAGAAATATTACTGAACGGGCTCCGGTTGCTGCTCGCTAACAAGCAGCACTGTGTAGCTCCGCCTGGGTCCTAATGCCTGCCTGCTACCTACAGCAGCTTCAACAGCCAGTACATCATTTTAATTAATAATGATAGCTAGACTTATTATGGGTTTGTGACTTATAATGTGTATGTGTGTTCCCTCAAATCGAACCAGCTTTGTGATTTTCTATTTCCAGACTTCTGCACTCCTGATCAGATATGTGACAGTGAGCCTCTAGGTACAAGAGGCAGAAGGGCCCCCACCACTGATCTGGATATTGACATGGCTTTCATCCTTGACAGCTCCGAAAGCACTTGGCCTAGTGTCTTCACTGAGATGAAACACTATGTTGCACACATGGTGAATCAACTGGAAATCTCAGCAGATCCAGCCTCAACCACACTTCATGCCAGAGTTGCATTGGTCCAGCATGCACCATACGAGTACCTGCATAACAGTACCGGCATTCCTATCAGCATTGGTTTTGGCCTGACTGACCATAAGTCAGCAAAGGATATCCAGAACTTCCTACAGGACAAGGTACATCAACTGGAAGGTGGTCGTGCTCTTGCCGCTGCCTTGGAGAGCACTGTTGAGCAAGTGTTTGAGAAGGCACCACATCCCCGCCACATGAAGGTGTTGATACTGATGGTGACTGGACCAGTGGAGATGGATGAGGAGAGGCTTGTGAAGGCTGCCACTGAAATTAAATGTAACGGTTACTTTATTGTGGTGATAAGGATCGGTAAGGAGATAAGTGCTGGAGATGCCCGTGTCCTGGCCCAAGTGGCTAGTGAGCCTTCGGATGTGTTCTACAAGAATGCAGATGGACCATCAGGCTTCTATGGCAGTCACCTTCAGACATTTGCACAGCTACTACCCAAGTACCTTAGCTGTAAGTGGTGCACAGCATGTCTCTTTACAGTCACAGGGAATGTCGTGTAAAACATTAAACTATTCACGTGAGACTAAAGTTGAATAAAAAGATAAGACTGAATTATATTTTAGATTTAGATTTAAAAATCGAAAATATATGAATTTTCTAATAAGCCTGCTGTAATTGAGAACACACTTTGTGTGGCCCAATTATTTAATGAGCACAGTTTGATCGATGCCTCTTGCTCCAAGTTTCCATACCTTTTAAGGTTCTCAAGCCAGGTTTACAGCAAAGGGGAGAAAACCTGGTGAAGTACGTCTAAAAAGTTATCAATTAGCCTGTTTTATATTGGATAGACACATATGCAAGACCAATATTACGCTATGTTCACACTTAGCATCTTTTTTCAAACTGCCAGCGTCGGTTTTACATTATAACCCTGTGGAGTAAACAGGGGTTTTTCTGCAGCTCAGAGCGTCTTTTCAAGTAGAAAAAAGTTCAACGTTTCTAAAATAAACGCCCTACGTCAAGCGCCTTTTTGATAGCTGACCAATGACAAGCAAGTAGCAAGACCTGTCGTTTCCATAACAACAAGAACAACAAGAAAAAATGGAGACGTGCCGGTAGATGAACTAAAAAAGTTTACTCCATAGTGTTATAATGTAAAACAGACGCTGGCAGTTTGAATTTTGTCTGCGTTTTTGCGATCCATGCTGCAATGATTTGTAGCAGATCTTCAAACTGACTTTTGTGTCTAAAATGTGCCACAAACCGTGCATCATCCAACCAGAGCTCCTGGACTAAACTTTTGTAAGCACCATACAGTTTCCTTCCCCGTATAATGTCGTACACCACAAACGTCTTTGTGAACTTTATGAAACTTTCTCTTTCTCTGTTGTTAAACATATATTTATCAGATTTGAATATATATTTTGAATATTTATCATACTTTTGCCATTTGTTCTGTTTGTGCACATCATACTGCAGTGGAGAATGCCTTCTACATGTCCCCTAATGTGTCAAGGAACTGCCAACAGATTCAAAGTGACCAACCAGACAAAACCTCTTTCAAATCACAACACACACACGAGTAAGTTTTCTGATAATCTTGTACATAATGTCTATATTAATTAATTATCTGCAGGTGGCATGTTTGTTTTTTTTGCTGTTTTATAACACACACACACATTTTTCAACATATATAAACATATGTTTTTTTATTATATTCTAGGAAAAGCCAAAAAAACCATCAACAGCAAGAGGTCAAAGAACCACATAATGGTATGGAGATTTTTTCATTGTACATGTAATGCACTTTATGTCCAAAGGTACTTTCTAATTAATGAACTCAACTACTTTAATATGCACCCATCACTGTCACTCTCCAGGAGATGCTAAAACACAGATCCACACAGAGCATATTTCAATCAGCCGTATGCAGATTAAAAACATTGGGGGGAAAAAAAACCCTAAGAATTTTGTCAGAGCAGATGTGTATCAGATGCTAAAAACAAGAAGTTGGAAAATAATCGTTGAAAAAGTAAATGCAATAAGAATAAATGAAGATCTGTGGATGAGCTAAATAAAGATAAAGTGTATCAGGCATCTGGCATATACACTGACACAGTACAGAATCAGAAGCAGAAGCAGAAAACCTTATTGATCCTGCAGGAAACTGCTTATGTTACAACAGCACTGACACAAAGAAACATAAAATATAAAGTCTAAATAAATCCAATAACAACTCTGCAGATAACACTCAATAAGTAACGGGAAATACTAGTAACACAACAGGTGTTTAGGAGTCTGTTAGGGCATGAATAAGAGAAAAGTGGTTTGTAAGTAAGTATTTCACATGGTAAGACTATTGTATTGTACAGTATTGTATAATAGGAAATTGTACATAATGAAATCACATGGCACCCAATAAGAAAACTGTACATTATATTGCAGATTGTAAGACTATTTGCCAATAATTTTAAGATCTTGCACATAATGAAAGTTTTAACAGCCAGTAAGAAAATTGCACAATACTGCCCATAATAATAAGACAATAATGCACATAATGATAATTTAAACCAGATAAGAAATTACACAGTAGCATCAGGTTTTGGCACAGATTATTGTGTGGATGTGTGAAAGAGGGAGGACGTATAGAGTCTCGTTCAGTGGAGTGCTTTAAGCTGGTGAGTCTGGGGCTAAATATACTTCTAAGTTCAGCAATAACACTGTGGAGTGGGTGATCAGTCCAGTCTGACAATATTCTCCTTCCACATCCTTTCACCCATCACTTATTCCACTTATCAGTTTGTTGGTGTCCAGAGAGTTCTTTGACCAGTCCATCTTATTGTCCATGTTCACACAAAGGTATTTGTAGTCCTGAAACAATCTCCCCATCTTCTTCCTTAATGAACAGGGGAGTGACTGAAGACCATGATCTTCTTAAAACCATCACTAGTTCTTTGGTTCTGTTGATATTGAGCTGCAGCTGATTCAGCCCACACCAGTCAACAAAACTGACCATAGAACTGTTCCCTGAGGAGCTCCAGTACTAAACACCACTGTGTCAGACACACATCCCTGTAGCCACAAATACGGTGGCCTTTTAGTCAAAAAGAAGTCCTTAATCCACAAGACTAATGGAGCATGAGCCTACATAGCAGACAGCTTACTCCCCAACCCTCAAAGAGCATGATCCTCAGCGATCCACCTGGCTTGTTTAGGTGCCCTGGAAAGAGTAACAGCATATCCAGGATTCAGTTACATTAGCAAAATTAGCAAAAGGGAAAGCTAGCATTTCTTCGTTTGCCGCATCTGAATAATTTCTTTTGCTTAGACATTTCTAATATAATTTCCTTCACTTGAACTAATAGAAACACATGCTGCATAGTTCTGCCACTACACTGAGTTATTGGGCTATAGATCAGGCCAGATAGATAAGGAGGTTTTGCTCAGCTATTTGTTCTGTCAGCCTTTGTTTTGTAGCTTTAACAGCCCATAGTGTTCTTAAGAAAATCTGTTTTCTGTTTAGGTCTTCAGGTTTCTTAAGGTCTCGTTCATTGTACATCTAATCAACATCCATTTTGTTTGGCATCTTTATCCACAATCACCAACTGTTCTAAGCATAACTATAATTTCTATTGAATTGGTTCTCCTTGTAATATGTTAAAAATGGGAGCATCCCATAATAATTTGGTTAATCATTATTATACGACAACGCATAATAGTTTTATAACTTGCCTTAGACACAAGTAAACTATTAGAATAAAATTGTGTTTGTTTTATTATATAGAAAATGGAAGAGAAGAAAAAAGGAAAGTTGCATGACCAGTGGTGCAAATGAAATATTGTTTGTCTGTGTGTTTGTCCAGATCCAGATGTTTTAGACCTCCACCTGGTCAACGTCACGTCCACAGGCTTCACTTTGTACTGGGTCAGTGATGATCCAGAAGCCACCCATGAGGTCGCTGTGACTCACCTACGGGATCATAGCCTGGTGTTGAAAAAGAATATAACAGGCCACCATTTAAGTGTCCATCCACTGGAAGCTGCCCAAACTTATCATGTAACTGTCACTGGTCACGACCTTAAAGGACAGGTTACCAGGACCTACAAAGGCATCATCACTACAAGTAATGTTTCTATGTTATTCACTACATATTTGCTAAAAATACACTCAAAATTATCTGGCTAATAAAGGTACTCAGAATTTGAGTACCTTTATTAGCCAGAAAGTGACATATTTTTATTCATCAATCAATAAAAAGCCACCTAATATAAATATAAATACAATGTGGATCAGAAAACAAGTGTTTGAAATTTAATAATGGAATGAAACAGTTAAAGGACTCAAAGTTAAAGGACAGTCTAGAATTCGACTCTGTATCACCACACAGCAGATTAAGATGTCAAACACGGACTGTTACATATTGCTTCCATGTTATAAAGAAAACTTGTTTTACATATTTTCGTTTATAGTTGTTCACTCACCAACTTCCCAATGCCTAACAAGAATACAAACCTGGTGTATGTGAAAGTTCAGTGTAAACTGGGTATGTGAAAATATGGGTTGTATTAAAGTGTTTTTGGAGCATATTTGTGGGCATATTTTAGGTTTACACTAAAAAAAATAAGCATTTTTAGGCTTTTTTTTAGTACATCACAACAATGCGGTTCTTCACTTTACACAGGTGCTCTTAGAACGCGTTAACGCATTGTTTACTTAATGTTGACAATTATTTTATCACACGTTTGCTTGTTGCAGTGCTCTATTTGTCCAGCTGGTTTTATGGAGGTCATTACTCCTGACCATTACACCAACAGGGACTTTAATGACACTGCCTTCAGATGTATAGACTTTCACATTGAGTTGGTCCCCCTTTGCAGCTGCCATAGTGGTTCTGCCCCCATGCTCTGGAGTAATTTCTGTAACAAAGTGAATTTCTGTAACAAACTAGATAAAACGTGAATGCCCTGCAGTGGCAAATCGCTTTGGTTTTATATTTGATTTGATTACATTAATGTTTAAGTTGTGTTTTACAGAAATATTTGAACTGCAGCTGTGTAACTGTTACAGGGAAAACTGCTGTTAAAAAGCTCCTAATTTGTTTAAAGTGTTTGCAAACCAAATGTTATTGCACTTTTGTTCATATAGCAGTACTTTAAAAATAAAAGCACACAATGCACTACATTTGAATTATTAAAATTTGGCATTGGCATTTAAAACCGTGTGATTACAAATTTTAATCATTGCCCAGCCTTAATATATATAAAACTTGAAGGTGATGAAAGAAATTCATTTCTATGATACATTATATGGAATATCAAGCGGGACTAAATTTTTGATTGAAGATAAAACTGATGTTTCATTCAGAAATATTTCTCTGTTTGAACAGAAGCACCAGACGCCAAATATGTTCCTGAGGGTGAACCGACAGGGGTAGCGTCAACTGCACCACTCAGTAAACCTGAAATTGGTGAGTAAAATGGACCCCTTTTTTTTTTTAATCAAACTATTAAGTCAGTAGCTTTTTTATTTGCTTGTTTACTTGATTATTGAACATCAATGTCTAAGCAAACAGTTTCTGCCAAAGAAAAACAAGAGTAATTTCACAAGAGTAATGTTTTTGTTAAAAATTCATTTTCCAGCTTTACACTATAAATTTATCTAATACTAAACTCCAGGCGGTGAAATCCCTGTAAACATTTTCATGAGTTTCCCACCGTAGTGTATGAAGGACCTCTTACCCGCTGAGAATTACCAGCTGTGCTCCCCCTTCTGGGTTAGAAACATTAGACATACCAAAGCAGTGAAATCATTCTGTGCATGGACCAGACACACAATACCCTTGACTTTACTTTAACATAGCTAACACTTTTTAACTACTAACGTATCATAGCACCTAAAACACAGCCATTCTGCAAAGATTACATGTAACCCCAAAGAATATGAGAAAGAATGAAGAAATTAGTTTCAGATGGTGGGTGTGTTACATGTTGTATGCTGTAACAGAAACCTTTTTTTGAATTTCTTTAAAAATAAAATTTGAATACAATTTGTTTGGCTGAAAGTCAAATGCCTCTTTCAGCATACTGACATACCTTAAACATATGTAGATGGTCCTGTGTTAACTGAAATGAATTGTATTATAATAGACAACTAACTGTACTGAACTAACTGTATTCATTAACATTGGCAGACATTAATGTTTGGGACAGGATTCAAACAGTGGGTTCAGAGTTCAGTCAAACAAATGCTAAAGCATAGATAGTTACAGTTGAGACACGATGATAAGTTCTTCTTACTCAATGTTTCTCGATGAATAGCAAATGTTCAAAGTGTTCATGGACCATACAGTTTGACTGAAACCCTATTGTTTGAATGTAATGTCATAAAGCTAACTTTATGAAAGCTTTCCAACTCATTTCCAAATGCTTAGCTGCAGCAATATGCTTACAGACTCTTAAATAATCGAAACCAGTTGACATCACTAACTCTCTTACCCTTTTTTTACAATTCACCGCCTTCTTTTTTTGCATGTTGTGGCAAATGACTTTGCAGACGCGTGTTCACATGACTTTGACATCGGACTGCCATGCAAAGACTTTGAGGCTAAATGGTACTTTGACAGAAAGAATGGATTCTGTACCCAGTTCTGGTTTGGAGGTTGTGGAGGCAATGAAAATAGGTTTGACACCGAGGCACAGTGTCTCAAACGCTGCTTGAATACAGGTAGGTGTATTTTTGGCCCACTATCCCAGTGGGGAGTTGCTTGTCTAGGGAAAGTGCAGTCACTCACTAATGAGTGCAATCAAATCCTCACAGAAATGTTCTTCGACACTGTGTATAAACAACATGAGGAGTCCTTAAGTGCTAAGCGTCTGCAGTCCACAGTCCAGAGAAGAAGGCCGTCATATAATTATTGGGTGAAAAGCACTAATTGGTCTAGTCTAGTAAAACATTTGGAATGTTTGTATAAATTTTTTTTTTAATGGACATGAAGGCTATTGAATGTTTGTGCTTAAAATGGTCTAATTGTTTAAAATTACTGTATGTACATTTTTGGGGGGGCGGAGCAGTGTGCTCAGTGTGACTTTAGTCAGAAATTAATTTAAATGTCATTCAACACTGTCTTGTTTTCCCGGTTTTCATTTCCTGAAAGCTTGGCTTATCCTGACATATGATACACTGGGGATATACAGCAGGAAATGAAAATGGTTCCTAAATATTTAACAATTACATCAGAATAATTTATTTTTTTTCTGACACCTACAGTGCTGGAGCCACGGGCGCTGCAGAATACAGACAAAATTAAATTAGATGTTAATGCTGCTCCAGGTAAGTCTCTCAGGGAAACCACCTAATAGTGACGCACTTTATCAGCAAACTTTAGAAATTTCACACAACAGATCCTTGTGTTCCCAGGCCTGTGAAAAACTGTCATAGGATCTTTTTTTTTTTTTAAAAGCCTTCAAAGGCAATAAATGAATATTTTTAAAACATTTACCAAAACCTTGCATGGGCACATTAAAAACTACCGCACCAATGACCTAAATGTTCTTTGCAGCAACCTTTCAACATCTAGTTGACAGACGGGGGAGGGGGGGCCGGTTCTGGGCAGGGTTGCATTTATTGTCAGTTCTCCCCATACATCTGATTTTGAATACCAGATGCTTTCAGTTTCTAAATGCTGTTTGAATTCTGTTTTTGGTGGCATTAAGGCATTAAGGCAAAAATAACTGGGTTAACCTATAGGATAGCATGTCTTACATTTTCATGAAAAATCCAACTAATGCAATCACATCTTACATCCACTTTTAAGGTCAAATTAAGGGATTTGTTCACAAATGAATGGGCACTTAATTCAAATTAAGGGGTTTGGTGTATTTTCAGGGGTAAATTAAGGTAGAGTTAAGCACATTTTTTTAAGCACGTTGTGTTTCGTAGTGACAGTCATGTCTTACAAGCACTGGGCTTATTTGAGTGTTTGTCCTTTATGGCATTTACTTACTAATCCTATCATTATTTATTAAGGTTTGGACATTTGTAAACTGCCCAAAGAGGAAGGCACCTGTGCCAAGTTTGTATTGAAATGGTTCTACGACTCCATTAGCAGCAGCTGCACCCGCTTCTGGTACGGAGGCTGTGGTGGTAATCTGAATCGCTTTGACACACAAGAGGAGTGTGAGAAGGGATGTGGAAAAGGAGGTGAGAATACTTGTGACTGCTAATTATAACAATGATCGTAATGGATTTTTCATACATTATATAGTTTCACTGTTATAACAAACCTTGTGTGCTTTAATGCAGGGGTGGGCAACTCCGGTCCTGGAGGGTCAGTGTCCAGCACAGTTTGATGGTTGTTCTCCTCCTCAAACACATTCACCAAACCTGGCATTTCTGAGCAAGGAAATCACCAAAATGTGCTGGACCACAACCTTCCAGGACCAGAGTTGCCCACTCCTGCTTTAAAGTGTATAAGGTTTACAACTAAAGGACTACAACTATCTTTAAGACTTTAATATCTAAATGAAAATATACAGATTTGTGTCATTACAACCATTTAATAATTATTTCAGATAATTAAAATGCATTCTTATTATGGTTAATTTATTATTTCATTAATTCTATTTAGCTATTCTATTCCATTTTTTGCTTATTTGTTCAGTAAAATTCAGTAAAATACGTTTAATAATAATTTATGGTCTAAAAATGAAGGAAAGTGCTCCACCTGGCAACAGTGCTTCGGTCACTTTGCTGCTTGAGTGTTTTAGTGATGACCAGCAGAGAAAAGCAGAAAAATTGTGCTTTTTTAAACCATTATCTCCAAATTTGGAGTGCGATCTTTACAGAATATCAGACAAGAGCACCAGTGAAACATTACCAGAGCTTAAAGAGTGATTGTTGAAACATATCCTGCTTAAAAATCAATCAGATGAGCTGTGTTTCAACCCAACATCAGCCTCGTTAAAAATCAGCTAAATAAATGAAAACTAAGTAAATAAAAATGAAATCTTCACATTCCTGTGTACTGTGTTACTATTTTCTCAATTTTTACTTATTTTTATTGCATTCTTTGCTTTATCAGCAGCACACATTAAACAAGCACCTGTCATTGCTGCAGTGAGAACATAGAAGTACACTGATGAAGATTTAATATTCACCTCTGCTAAGAGTTGGAGGGGAAAAAGCACCAAAAACCAAGATGCCTGCACTGGATTCTGCCAAAGGAAAACCTTTGAAATAATACTTTTTCCACAAGAAGAGAAAAAAAGACCAAATAGATTGCTGCATGATATTTTTAACTGGTGCTACATAGTGTTTTTGTTTTTGTTTTCAGAGTCAATTTCAGTGTCTAAAGAGTACAATTCCAGAACAAATTGATGTTTGTTTCTTTGTTTTGTTCTCTACGGGAATTTGCGGTTTGATTAAAAAAAATGTGTATGAATGTGATGAAAACATATCAATAAATCTGTTTTTGTTATAGAGCAGGATGTTCAGTCTAGTTTTCAGTCCATATAGTACATTTAACACAAAAAGGCGCTCCAGATACCCTCTTTGTTCTTCCACTTCTTGTTTGCAAGAATCTCTTTTTCTGTTACTCACATGCTGGGACCCATAAAAAAAAAGATCAACATGTTTTTCATTTCAAGAATCCGCACTGCTGTTTACACGTCTAACTGAATCTGGCAAAGTTAAAACACCTAAATTATCATGACTGTCATCTATTTTGCCAGTGAAGATAAGTCACTCCTTTAAAAAATGCACTTCTGAAACCACTGGCTCAAAGCAGACATATGCTGCTAAAAATATTTGAACCCTAACCCTAATGCTGTTGAGAATCAGTTCTAGTTTGACTTTTATAAGCACTAGATAATATTGATTCTATCATAGAATATATTATATAAGAACAAGTGGAACATGAGGGTACTGGGGTGTTTTTCAACTTTGTGTTTTCATTAGGAAATGGAAAGACATGAATAAAATAGTCTTTATATTAAACTTTGTCTTGAGGTGTTAATGTGCAGTGGAACAACTTTCATCACCTCCCTCTTCTCTTTGCATGAGAAGAAATCTGCATGTAAGAAATCTGTGCTAGCTTCATACTGGGGCTGTTTGAAAGCTATGGAACAAATGTGTTCTCTGATTTGTGTTGAGCTAGGCTAATGTGGACAATCGCAATGAGTCATTTTGAGTGGAATGTCCTTTTATGGCTCTGGAGATCACTGACCAAAAAAAAAAAAAAAAAAAGCGGCAGATGGAGTTTTATAGCCAGGATGAAGCAATAAAGCAAAAAACTTTATTTAGCATGAATTGTGGTTTGGATTTCACACTGCTCATCTTCAACCCTAACATAAGTATTTCCATGACTGATGAATTTTTGCAGACTTTGTAAGTCAGAATTAATCATGGTCAGATTGTGGCTGCAGTGAGGGTGGGGGACATTTTGAGCATGAGGGAGGATTTGCCGTCTTTCTTTTCAGCAGAGCCAAGCCCACAACCTACATTTCCTCTCTCTTCCACAACATCCCACACCTTTCACTGCACTGGAAATGAAAGCACAAAACAAGTAGGAGTGGGTGAGGAATGAGGAGGGGTCTAAGCACAAATTTGCTCACTTCTCTTGAGTCAGGCACTATAGCAACAGAAGTCAACAAACACCAAGACACATTTCATATTAACTTTGAGGGCCCTCCCTCTGAGAACAGGAGCCTTCTATTAACTGAATGTTTACATGAAGTATACATTTCATATTGCAAGAAGCGCTAAATCTACAGACACAGATCAAGCCACGTCTTATAAAAGCCAGCAAGGAAACCCACCTATCTAAGCAATGTTTGAAAATTGCAATGTATTCTGTTCACATTTCAAAATATAGTGATGACTATATAGAATCATTTTCATTTCCAGAGAGACTGTCCTCATATATATATATAAATGCAAATAATCTAAATAACAGTTCTACTGATTTCCCCTGGTGAAAGGTTGAAATATGTCTTGTTAAACAGAAACCTTTTGATTAAACAGACTTGGCTTATACTTTGGCTTAGTTCAGCCAAAAACAAGCTTGAATAACTGTGTAGTAGCCAGAGCTGGTTTTTCAAATATATTGAAAATATATTGTACAAATGTTTAGTACTTTAAATGTATGTTCAGATGTACCAAATCATACATATGGAATTATGAAAGTGATAAAGTGAAAGTGTCTATCTGTCATATGTGAAAACGCCACAGCACACAGTGTGAACAGCATTAAATACTTCCTCTGCATTTAACCCATTCACCAAGTAAAGCAGGGGGCAGCCGGGAACACAGTGCCCGGGGAGCAGTGTGTGAGGACGGTACCTTGCTCAGGGTACATTAGTGGTGCCTAGTGGTCTTGGGACTCGAACCCACGACTTTCTGATCACAGGGCGAATGTCCTAAATATGACATTTGCATTTACATTACATTTACAGCATTTATTAGACGCTGTTATCCAAAGCGACTTCCATTCCCTACCTTCAGGGGGCAGTCTCTCCCTGGAGCAACTTGTGGTCAAGGGTCTTGTTCAGGAACCCAGTGGTGGTGCTAAAGGTAGGATACCACCCATGACCTCTTGGTCTAGAGCAGGGGTGGGCAAACCTGTCCAGAAAGGGCCGCTGTGGGTGCAGGTTTTCTTTCCAACCAAGAAGAAGCCAGACCT
>JBBPDC010000002.1:5529609-5565760 GCA_037974485.1 Hemigrammopetersius urotaenia
GGTCACAGGTTCGAATCCTACCTTCAGCACCACCACTGGGTCCCTGAGCAAGACCCTTAACCCCAAGCTGCTCCAGGAGAGACTGCCCCCCGTAGGTAGGGAATGGAAGTCGCTTTGGATAAAAGCGTTTGATAAATGCCATAAATGTAAATTTCCATAGTTTACAAACCATGAGCCACATAAGCACATGCATCCAAAAAATAATCAATAATTGGAAAATAATTCTGACACTGAAAAGCCAGTTAGAGATCTTCAAAATAACAGGTGTTTTAAAGATGCAATACTTATTAAATATCTGATAAACATGCATGATCCAGAGCATCCTAAATGAGCTATTACCCTCAGAGCATTCCAGACAATTTCCTTTGTCCCTTGAGGTGGTAGAGGAAGACAGCATGACTCTCACAAGACATTTCAGAAAGGCCTGCTGTAATGATGGAGGCGTAGAAGCTGGATGCAACAGTCTTTATTAAACCCTAAACCAAAACACTGGATAAACAGGACTGAAGAATGTAAACATGACACAAACATACAGAAAAACTATAGAGGATTACCAACGATAAGAACTGCAGCGTAGCTTGAGCAAATAGCTACAGACTGAAACACAGAGGTGCATATACAGACATCTGACGAGAAACACAGTGGGACTGTGAGGGTTTACAGATAACACACAGATGTACACACTGAGGAGGTATGCCGGAGGAAGAGATTAAGGCCAAACAAAAATAAAAGCACATGTACAAGGACAAGGTGAGGTCACAGTGTTACAGCTGTGCAGTCCAAGTAAATGTTTCATTTTTCAAAAGTTAGAGGCACAGTTTGCTGGTGGAAGTTCCGCCCTTTTGTTGGCCTAAAGCTGGACGTTCTCCCAAAAACATGCTGGCAGAATTGTTCGCACGGCGGTGGCTGGTCCCAGGATTACAAAGCCAGATATCCGGAGAGACCAGGAGGCTGCCAGACCAGCGGGGTGCAAGAACACAATGATTCGCCACTCCTGAGTGATTCGCCACTCCTGAGTGATTCGCCACTCCTGAACGCTTTTCTGAAACTCTGGGGTGTGATCAGGTGAGACCAAGGTACGGCTTTTCATACGTTAAGTATGTTAAGCAATGAATGAAAATAACTTAATGTACCTAAGAATATCACCCAGACTGTACGGTTCGGTGGCAGCAGCATTATGTTATGAGGTTGTTTCTCATCAGGAGGTGCTGGTGCACTTCAAATCATAAAAGGGAAAATGGATGGTGCTGCGTTTCTGGAAAAGAATCTGCAGTCTTCTGCCAGAACCCTGATGTTTCCAAGGGGTTCGACTTTCCAACAGAACAATCATCCAAAGCAAGCAGCCAAAGAAACGATGGCATGGTTCCAAAGTGAGAAGATCGGCTTGCTAGAACGGCTCAGGCTATCAGGGTTCTGCAAAGAGATCCTAAAAACATAAACAATTTAAAGGAAGTTTGTCAACAGGCCAAAATATCCCCTGCCTCGCTTTTGTGGCAATGGATAACGTGCACAAAGAATCCTGGAACAAAATGTTTATGAATTTGCTTGGACACACTGAGAGCTTAATAAGATCGCTATCTTTCTCATAATGCGTGAGTCACTGCCTTTTGTTGGTTCAAGGAAATTAGCAGACTAATCATTTGCAATTAGGACCTCTTCAGATATGACAGGAAGACCGTGGGAATGAACCAGGCCTTTAAGTAGAGAAAAGTTTCATTCACAGACTTGGAATATGGCGAACCAGAACCAGAATCGACTTGCAGATGAACTGGCTCAGTTAAAATAAATAAATAAATAAATAAAATCCAAAAGCCTGTTTCCAATTCCAGGCCACGGTAAACACTGGCATGCATTTGCATCTCATATGATGGTTTACTAGTTTTATTGACAAATGGCCTTCTAAGAGCATAAGAAATAATCAACAGTAATATCTAAACCCCTAAAGGGTAGTTAGATAAAACAGATTGTCTTGTTACAGTGGCACATGTCAAGATGTAGCATAAATTAGGCATCAAATGAAAAGTCTTGATTTGTTGTAAGCAGGAGAAATGGGTGAGCATAAGGATCAGAGCCACTTTGAGAAGGACCAAGCTGTGGTGGAGGAGCTCAGTGGGTAGGACCACCACAGAGCGACAGAAGAAGGTGATGATACATCTTTTGTTTTTTCTGTCATGTGGACAGCCTGGCCTTGTGTGTGGAGTTTGTATGTTCTCCTCGTGTTGGAGTTCTCCGGTTTCTCCCACAGTCCATAGACGTGCCATCAGGTGAGCTGGGGATTCTAAATTGGCCATAGGTGTGAGTGTGTGAGCAAATGGTGTGTATTCGCAACCTGCGTTGAGTCCCTGCTTCGCAACAGTAGACCTTGAGATTCCGGGTACCCACAACCCTAGTAATGATTAAGCGCTTACAGAGAATGAATGAATGCATTGGGGAAGAAGTGCAGGCAGTGTGACACTCTGGGCAATGTTCTGCTGGGAAATCTGCTGGATGCTACTTTGACACAAACCACCAAACCTTAGAGACCAAGTACACCCCTTCAGGACAGGGTGTGAATTACCCCTCCATAATTGTGTGGGACACTGTTAAGACCCACCCTCACTGCTTTTTTGTCTCTTTTGGGGGGGGTCTGGGTCTTGATCGCTTGATCGGGGGGTACAGTACCCCCTAGTACCCCCTGTAATTTGAACCATGCTTCAGGGCAACAATATTCTGTAATGGCAGGGGCCTGTATCTGCAGGATAATGTGCTCTGCCACACAACAAAAGCAGTTCAGTGTCGAGGAACACGATAAAGAATGCAAGATGATGACTTGGCCTCCAAATGTCAAGCTCTCACCTCCCAAACGTTCAGGACTTTATGCTTATGCTGCTAATGTCTTAATGCAAGATACACAGCACACTTTCTTGTGGAGTTAATGACTCCACAGGTCAGAGTTGTTTTGGCATCTGCAGAATTCTAAGCAGATTTTTTTTTTTTTTTTTACCATTCTATTAAAAATATACAGTGTTTTGTGGCAATGATACCATGAAAATAATTTTAAACTAATTGGTATGAAATAATCTGAAGTTTGTACCTACTGGCCCATATTTTATGCTCACTAATGGGGATAGCCTCATAAAGATTTATGAATGACAGCTTGCAAGAGGGAGCAAATATTGATGAGTGGAGCGATAAGGACGAAATACCCAAAGGCTTCTGGCATCTTTCCAGTAATTAGTAAAGGGGCTACTCGGGCATTTTTGATCTCATGTAATGATTCTTCACACTTTATTCATAATTTAAAGTCTAAGATTCATCATTTTCATTCTGTACACATCAGATCTATAATTATGGCATAAATTTCTTGAACAAATGTATGGTCTAACTCGTGTCTAAACTTGGCAATTTCAGTATTATAGCTATTAGTTAAATATAAATGGTCTCTAAACAAACACGTTGAAAACAAATCTCATTAAAAGTGAGTGAATTTGCTCGTGTTCTGTTTGAAGCATGAACAAATAGGGACTTTGGAAGGCTGGCAATTAATCTACACACAGTTTCGTATTTCATCACGGATATAATTGCCTACCCTGATCAAGCACTGAATCAAAGGTTATTCCCGAGCCTCAACTTCCACCCGTAACATCGTCATCCCAAAGGTAATCTCCTACTAACATGGAGATTCTCCATGAACTCATTACTCATACAGCTGTCGGTGCAGAATTCAAATGTGGCGTATACATGAATAAGTTGCTCGTTTAACCTCTGCAACATCAAGTAGACCTTCCTGTACTGTACTGTATGGACCTTTCAAAGCATTTAAAGCTGTGTACTGCACTCATTTTGTCACACACACCGGGTCACATGACGTCACAAGGTCTCGGAAATGACTCACGTAAAGTATATAAACAGGAAGTAAGTGTATCCTCTTCACACACACATTGGAGTTACGACTTCATGCCACCGTGTCCCGACTCGATTCCTCTCGAATCAACTTCACCTTCAACTCTCCGGTACCGCGAGTACTTTGACTCCTTGGAGTTGGTTTATATACTTACCTTTAGTGGTGGGCGGATCGATCCAAATATCGATACTATCAATATCAAAGCTGGTATTGATATCGATCGATACCAGTGTCATAAGATCGATACTTTAGCGCCGGTACTTTAAAGTGCCTCTCCAGTCACAGCACGGAGCTCTTCCTCCCCCTCCTGTGTTTTGATGTTGTACTGTCACGTCACTTAAGAGCGCCTGGTGAACGCAAGCAAGCAGTGCGCACGCGCACAGAGAGAGAGAGAGAGAGTGAGAGACACCGAGCAGAGAACATACAGAGGGAGAGAGAGAGAGATGGAGCAGAGAACATACAGAGAGAGAGAGAGAGAGAGATGGAGCAGAGAACATACAGAGAGAGTGAGAGAGAGACGGAGCAGAGAACATACAGAGGGAGAGAGAGAGAGACGGAGCAGAGAACATACAGAGAGAGAGAGAGAGAGAGAGAGAGAGACGGAGCAGAGAACATACAGAGAGAGAGAGAAGAAGAAAAGGAGCGCCGTATGTCTATATTTTCAGCCTGAAAATGAAACAACAGCCAGGTGTCTCATTTGTAAAAAGGCTGTTAAACCCACTGGAAACACAACAAATTAATATAAACATATGAAAACACTGAGCTTCAGAAAAGGAGAGAGGAGGAGAGAAACCACACCCCCTGTAGATTGGTGCGAGAATGTTGTGTTCTTTCTTTATTTAAGCACAATTTTATTGTTCTATTATCATTGTTATTATGAAAATAAAAGTATTTTTTGATCCATAACTTGGCCCAAATTATATCCTGGGTTTTAATTAATTAATGATTCAAAGGAATAGTCACAAAAACACTTAAAGGACAGGCAAATTTGATGATGTATCCACCTTAATTATTAAAAAGTAAAAAAAAAAATGTATCGATATGGGCGATACTGGCTCTGTATTTACTTGGTCGGATCGATACCAAATTTTGTAGTATCGCATACCACTAATGCAAACTCCACACACGCGCACACACACACACCCTAGAGGTGTGAAGCAACAGTACTACCCACTGCACTGCTATGGGACACATTTGCTGTCGGCAGGGAGGTTACTTAAAAGTATTTTTAGGTAAAAAGCTGAGTGTGAGATGGAGTGAGCGTCATAAACTAGAAATGCCGTATGTTGAGACTGTTGTAACCCGAGGACCCCCTGTATATTTATTAGCGTCTGCCTCTGTTCTGCATTTTTGCACATGTAACTCTCTTTTCTGAATTTGTGTTCACACAACTGCGAGAACAGTGTATGAAATGACAGTAAACCTCCTTGACAGGAGTTGCAGCCTCTCCCCTACTGGCTGGGTGTTTGGAGGCGGGCGTTCGTGCGTTCTCAAACGCCATTGGCTATGTGGATTTGTGCGTCACGCCGCTCGTGTTCTCGCGATACGGTGAAGGTGAGAAGAGACGCGGTGTTTTCGGAGGGAGCGCGTTGATGGCTAGTGTTCAAACCAACAGAGAAAACTCACCAGTTGAACCCTCAAATCAGACTATAGCCGCGGATACTGATCCTTCGCAGTCATGAGGCGAAGTAGAGCCGACGTGGAGCGCTACATATCGTCCGTGCAGAGTCTCTCTCCTTCTCAAACAGAGGTAAGGCCACCCGGCGATTAGCAGTGCTCACTAGCAAAGATGGCTAGTTTAGCTAAATAGCTACACTAATAACTGTCCAAAAGTTTGTGGACACCTGTCAGTCTTCCTTCATATCATGTTTCCGATGTATCATAGTGCTCGTATGTGGAATTAGTCGCCCTTTTGCAGCAGTAGCAGCCACTAATGTTCCACTTATGGCAAGACTGCCACTTCCATTTTATTTCGGATTTCATTCAACAGCAGAGTTAGTGAGATTGATTAAAGTGTGGAAAGTCTTGGGGAAACACAGTACAGCACACAGTGTAATGAATGTGAAATTCTTTCTGTGCGTTTAACTCATTCACCAAGTGAAGCCGCTGGCCTATGGACCAGTTTGTGGGACAGTACTGCAGTGGTGCCACTGGTAGTCCTGACATTTGAACCCACTACCTCCTGATTACAGGGGCAACTCGCTAACCACCACGAGAAGACCTGACTCGCAGTCGCTGTTCCAGTTCATGCCAAAGGTGGGGTTGAGGTCAGGGCTGGCCAGTCAAGTTCCACACTGAACTCATCCAACCATGTCTTTATGGACTTTGCATTGTGCACTGGGACACAGTCATGCTGGAATAGAAAATGTTCTTCCCCAAGCTGTGTCCACAAAGTTGTAAGTATGGTCTTCTCCAAAATGTCTGGCTGTGCTGAAGCATTAAGATTAAGCCCTTCACTTGAAGTAAATGGCCTAGACCAAACCCTACTGTCAGGTGACCATCTCATCACTTAGGTTTCAGATCTTACTGCCGTACAGATCAAAACTGGTGTTAGGCATGGGAGCTCTAGAACATCTTGTTCTGGCTTTTGTCTAGAGATTATATAAGATTTGTGTATGCAAATGGACTACTGTGGCTGCAACGACATTAATTCAGTCATTAAAAGTGGATGTCTGAGTACCTTTGGACATAAAATGAGCCCACCTCTAAATGATTGAATTCAGTTGGCCCTTTACCTGCATTGAGGGGCAATCTTAATGCTTCAGCATACCAAGACATTTTGGACAGTGCCATGCTTAAGGGTTGACAATTTTTTTTTTGCTCTGGTACTCTGATTACCTACATTAATGAATTGGTACGCACCCAAATTCAAAAAGTTTCACCTTACCATGGGTGCTGAAACATGACTGCGTGACCAGTGCACAAAGTAAGATCCATAAAGACATGGTTGGATGAGTTGGGTGTGGCAGAACTTGCCTGGCCCGCACAAAGCCCTAGCCTCAACGCCATCCAACACTTTTGGGTTGAATTGGAATGGAGGTTGTGAACCAGACCTTTTCGTCCAACATCAGTGCCTGACCTCATTAATGCCCAAATTTCCACAGAAACTTCAAAATCTCGTGGAAAGCTTTCCAAGCAGAGTACAAGTTAATATAGCTGCAAAGATGGGACCAAACTCCATATTAAAGTCTAAGTATTTGAATTCAATATCATTAAGGTACCTGTTGGTGTAACGGTCAAGTGTCCCCATACTTTTGTCTACATTCTGTAAGTGGTTAGCTGGAGTGGGCCCGTGTGTCGTAGTGTCAGAGGGCCGGTTTGTCTGGTGTTTTCACTGTAGCAGAGGAAGGTGAACGGCACAAACGGGTTTAATGTGAATGTGGTGCCGTTTCTCTGCCTGCTGTGTAAATTCAGATTCTCTTGAGCAAATTTAGTTTGTCCGTGTTAGCTGTGCGGCTAAAGCTAATAGCATTAGCTCCTCCTTCAGGAAAACGCGGTAAACCCATGTGTGGTGACACTACTACTGAAATCAAACCCCGTCTCTTATACACTTAACGTATTTATTATTCAGAGATTTTAAAAATGTATGATTCTCTAAGTAAAACGTTTACATCTTCAGGCATTAAATTAAGATTTAAAATGTATTTCTTATGTGTGTGAATATGTGGATAAGCCATTAATGTTGTTTTAGCAGACTTAAGCTGTAAAAATGAAAACATGGATGGAAAAAGAAAAATGTAAAAGTCAAACTTGTTACATCTTAACAGGCTTTGTCACGTCAAAGAGCTTTCACCGGTGTAGCTAGTTTAATGTGCTTTTATGCGTAAAATTGACTCCGTAGACATTCAAGCTGGATAAATGGCGGTTTTTATATAAACAAGAACTACTTGCTGTGGTACAAGTGATTCTGTGCATGCCATAGGGGTATACTCCTTTAATTTACTTAATTTATGGATCTTAATTCTCATAGTTATTGTAAAAGAGAGCTTGTAAAACAAGTTTTTTAATAGAGGAAATTGCAGAAAATAATTGGTGTATGATAACACAGGAATATTAAAATGTAAATAAACAAGAAAACATGATGTCAATTCAATATGTTGTCCGTTCTCCTTTTTTGTAAGTATTGGTGCCCTGTGCAGCAATCTGAATAGTTAATCCAGTGAAGAATGGATTTCAGTAGTTATGAACACAGAAGTATTAATGCATATAAAACGGAATTGCACTTGCTTGTGCGTACTGCAACCTGCTGCTTTGTGAATGTGTGCTGTTTTTCATCCTTGCAGAAACCAGTCAAAGGATTTTTATTTGCAAAATTGTACTTTGAGGCCAAGGAGTATGAGCTTGCTAAAAGGTAATGTAAAACTGTAAACATTTTCTTAATTTCCTTTAATGTAAAGTGAGTTCAGTAACTTACCTTTTCCTTTCTTTTATATCTGCAGACATGTGTCAGCCTATTTAACAGTACAGGTCAGGGATCCCAAAGCGCACAGATTCCTTGGCCAGCTCTATGAGAGGGAAGGTGAAATTGAAAAAGCGGTTGGATGTTACAAGGTATGTGAATTTTGCATGTCATTAACACCCGTCACACAGATTAAAAAAAATAGATTTTATGTTTTCTTTGGTTTCCTCATATTTTGATATTTGGATATTTCACAAACCTATTTTTTTTTCATAGCATGCATAGCATACATTTTTGCTTAATTTTGATTAATTCACATCAAACCACTCTTACTGATTTTTGTTAGGTTTAATTTTTCTGCCTTTCTGCACAAGTAAATTAAATTAAAACAATTTGGTGCAAGGCTTTCAAAAAGATATAATCATTTGTTAATGAAATTCTTGTCTTTGTCTCCTGGAATATGTTAGCGTTCGGTGGATCTGAACCCAGCTCAGCGAGACTTGGTCCTGAAGGTGGCTGAGCTTCTTTGCAGTAAGCCAGATTTTGACAGCAGGGCAGAATTCTGGGTGGAGAAAGCTGCCAAGCTTTTGCCTGGTCATCCTGCTGTCTTTGACCTCAGGGTTAGTATATTTATTGAGTTGGTTAGTTTTCGCTCATTTTGTTGATTTCATATAACTTTTTTTTTTTTACCTTGTTATACATGACCTTTTTACAGGAGAAACTACTGAGTGCAAAAGGACAGCAAGGCTGGAACCAGCTGTATGATTTGCTGCAGTCAGAGCTACAACTACGCCCCAGTGATGCCCACGTTAACAGTAAACTGGTGCAGCTCTACTGCTCTGATGGACGTTTAGATGATGCAGCCAAGCACTGTCTGTCTGTGGAAAGAGCTGCGTTGTTGAGGCACAGCCTGGACTGGTATACCACTGTTGTCCATACGTTTAAGGTTTGTGAAATGTCTCTTCCAAAAGTTTGAGTTAAATAAGGATGGTGTTTATACAACACAGTATCTGTTTTGATATTTTAGGCCACATGTCACAAAATATGCAAAATATAATATTTGTTTTAAGGTGATTGTTTACAAATACAGTAGTTTACATTAGAGCCTTAACCTTTTTCCACACACACTTTTTTGTCAAGCAAAGTAAAAATCATTGTTTTCAAGTAGTTTGGTTGGACATATTTTTTATGTGATTCTAAAGACCTGTTACTCATTTAAGTGTATTGTGACCTATATTACTGACCCCTAGTGCCTCCTCACATTACTTTTAAAAGTAATTTGTGGCTAAAATGAAATCAGTGACCTTAGATTTTTTTCAGGTTATAGATCTGCTTTTCAATAAGGAAATGAAGTTACCTTTTAAATCTCTTCTAGGAATACCTGGCTCAACCAAGTGTATCTTCTAATGAAAAAGTTTGTCGCAAATTTCAAAAAGAGCTTTTACTGGCTCACTGCAATCGGCTGAGACTCACACTTTCAGAAAACGGATGTCGGGAAAGCGTGGAGGCCCTTCAGACGTAAGCCATTTTGTCTTGTTGTTGTGATTGTGAATATCTCATACTCAACAACTGTGTGTGTGTAAGTTTGCAAATGCGTACCTAATTTGTGACATACGGCGCATCGTGCGACACGTGCCGGTTACCAAGACAATTACACACCTAAGCAGAAAGAACATCCACTGCTCAGCGCCAAAACATAAACAACCAGCATGAGGATGAGGGGGCGTGGCGCATGAGGCCTGGACGCCACAGTCAGCTGTACTTGGAGGCGGGAGGTTTGAAAGTACCCAATCAGAAAACGTTATTTATTTCTCATTGCTGCTTATTGGCTGCTCCCCTGTGACGCTGCAGTCCAGAATTTCTCCCGTGGAGCATCTAGCGTTTTCACGTATTTTACTTTTTGTTGTTCTTAAAACCCTGCATTTTTATTACAGTAAAATAGCACATACCAAAGAAAACGGCCGTGTATTAATTACAATGCAGTCCATACTGGGATAAAATCTGTATTTTACATTTTAGCACTGCGGGAGTTCAGTGTAAACTGTACAGTACAATTACGGATTTACCTTTACATTTTCTTTAAAGCTAATGAGTCTATAATGAAATTAAAGTGTTTTGGGAGTACATTTGGGGACATATTTAGGGTTTACACTATAAAAATAGGCATTTTAAGGCATTTTCTAACCACATTGCAACAATGCAGGTAAGTAGGGGAAATACAGTAGTAAATTGATTTAACTTACAGTAATAAAAATACAGGGCTTTAAGAAGAACTAAACGAGAAACAGGAACGCTCAGAGAAACACTTGAGACAGCTCCACGCGAGATGCGTCACAATACAACAGCCAATCCAATCGGCAAGAAGGAGAAATACATTCTCAGATTGGCTACTTTCAGTATATATATTGGCTACTTCAGTATATATTCTCAGATTGGCTACTTTCAGGAAATTCATATGTAGGTTGTTACCTTTTGCTCCACGTTTCTAAACAAATGTAACTTTTTTTAAAATGTATTTTTTCCCATATCAATGTTTTACAATTGATATTTTTGTTTCTAGTTTCGACAATGCTATGCAGTCCTTAAAAGCTACTGCCAGGAATACAGCGGATGAACTCTCAGAAGTGTTCACAGAAATGAGAGCTCATCTGTATCTTTATTCTGGCACCCTGCTGTTGAAGATGGCCCACGAAAAAGAACATCAGTGGAGAGCTGTTGTTCATTTAGCAGCCTTTTGTTACCTTCTGGCTTACCAGGTAAGACTTGGTCCATGTTTTGTGCGTTTTATAATGAATTTCTATTTCTGTAATTTCAAAAGCCTTTTGAGAGGTGAATCTCACGCACACCATGATTGAGAAAACATTTCTGGCTAAATACCCCGACCAACAGAATTAGTCAAAAATGACTGACGGATCAAGTACAAATAACCAATTTATCTGTCCCACCTACACAGTTTGAAAAAACAGCAACCTTTTATGTTTATTATAATACACAATTCTTATAAAATTTCATTTTCCTTAGTTTGATTATTTGTATTTATTTTTTTAATTACATTTGTGTGTGTCCTATATTTCTTTGCTTGTGGTTTTATGTATGTCCATTAGAATTGCAGCCTACGCATTTGTTTTAAAATCAATTACTCCACAGACACAGGGACCGACTTTTTGGTAAAAAAAAAACTGGATAAAAAATAAAATAATAATTAGAGCTGCAACAACAAATACAATTGATTATAAAAGCAGGCCATTTTTGTTTTGTTGGGTCTAAGTCACTGAGTGCTCCACAGTAAATTGAAATAAAGTGTCGTAGCTGGAACGTAGTTTGTGCCTTGAGATGAACTGGTTTTTACTTGTTTTCCAGCCTGAAGGGTATTTTGGCAATGTTGTTTTCAGTGTTGCAGTATTGTATTTAACTAGCTAGCTTACATCATCTAACAATTAATGTAGAAAGATTCTTAATGTAATTTTTTCTGCTCCCCCATTAAGGTTCCCAGGCCTAAGGCAAAGCCTGAGAAAGGTGACCAAGCATCTCAGAAACCTCTGGAGTCATTAGCTTGTTATCGTCAAGGCCAGGCAGGCCACATGCTGCTGAACCTGAACCAGGAGACTGAGCACTTAGTAAAGGAGGTAGTGGAGGTGTTTGGGAACAGGAGTGGACAGATAAGTCTGCTGGAGATGCTGCTGGGTACACAAGACACTGCTAGTCTCTCCTTCATTGGAAATGATGACATCAGTGCCATTAATCCACAGGCACCAGATATACAAGAACTTGCTAAGGTGGACAATGGTAAGTAAAAAAAAAAATGCATAAAAGAAAAGCAAAGTTTGCATTAGTTATATTTCCTTAGATGACCTTAGTTATTTTGGTATATTTTCCATGCATCTTGACTTGGTATGTAAAACAAGACACAAAGCTTCTCAGTTTAGTGTTTGTTTAAAAATAGCATGGTTTTATTTTGGCCAAAAAGGAATTGCTATGTTTGCAGGGATAGCACTGATTTAAAATAGTAAAATATGTGATCACCAAATTAACATTTCTGTTCAATAAGAGATTGTTGCAAACAGTAGTGCAAGCGTAGTGAAATGTGTCCCTGAAATGTCTGAGACTATGTGATTATAGATCATTTAAAGGCTAAAGCTACATAAAAAAAAATGTGGTAAAAGAAAGTGTAAACATAATTTGATGTGTTCACATGTATAGAGCTGATTATATACTGTGTGTGAGATATATATATACACATACATACATACATACATACTGTAGTGTAGCATGTCTGTTGCTGTTGACTTCTATAGACTTAAATAACAGACGGCAGGCAGTGCAACTTGTTTGTTCATTGTTGCAAAACACTGGTCCATTTTTTTTTTGTGCACAGAATGCTTTTCTGCTTTTTTTTAAATCAGTGCTACACCCCTTCGTCACAATGTGCTAGAACCTGATTTGTGCCAGTAGCATTTTTCTTGTGTTCTTAGGTTCAATCTTGCACTCTGGGGATTTGCAGTACCTTACTTGGGTGGGCTTGCAGTGGTCAATGATGGGCGAGAGACCAGCTCTGAAAGACTGGCTTAAGCAGCTCTTTCCTCGTCTCACTCTAGAGACGTTCAAACTAGACACCAACGCTCCAGAGTCAATCTGCCTGCTTGACCTTGAGGTATTTGTTGTTTTCTTATTTTTAAGTATTCAAAATTTGACTTTGAACTGACTACTGACAAAACTAGAGCAGTTGTGCCCATCTCCGGTTCTGGAGGTCAGATGGGCACACATCTAGCTATGGATTGAAATGAAAGAAAAATAAGCAAAAATGGAGTCGGCGCAACCTACAAAAATATAACTTAAAGATGTAGCCTTGACAGTAGCACTGTTTTTGTACCCTGAAACTTTTTTCCTGACAGTTCAGTATTATTGGCTGCGTACTTTAATCTAATCTATGAAGCTATTTTATCTATGAAACAGTGAATCAAACTTTGTCTTTGCTCAGAATGTGGGGCAAAATTTGGACTTGATCCATTAAATTGTAGGATGATTCCTGATGACTGTGTTGGTCTGTGAATTTTAAAACAAACTGACTGATGCTGAACTGAAATGTACTGAAAACTGATTGAGGAAAATGCATTGTTATATGGTGGCTTTGATGATCCTCTAAAAAGGGTTTTCCCATTTTGCATCAGAAGCAAAGTTTGTGCCAATGTGGGTTATAAAAAATAAATGAATGCTGTCAGTGGCAGCAGGTCTTGGGGGTTTTACATGATTGTTCATTGCTCCTCAGCATGGCTTAAACAAAACCTTTATCGGCATATTATGTTTTGGCAAACTATAGAAACAATCTGCCCTTATTAGCCAAATGTTATGTGCATAGTGTTTTTGTAAAGGTGTAAAAGGAGCAGTACATTCTGTTTCACTCTAATTCCTTTGATTTGTTTCAGGTCTTTGTATGTGGTGTAGTGTTCACAAGTTATACTCAGTTACAAGAGACTGCAAAGTTTACTGGTAGCTCCCAACTGCATGAGCCAAGATGCTTGCCCTTGCAGCTCATGAAGCGCTTGTCTTCAGAGAGACAGAAAGAATGGTGGGATGCAGTCTACAGTCTCATTCATAAAAAAGCAGTGTAAGTTTGAGAAAATGCACTTGATGATTTTTTTTATGGATAGCCCACTGTAAACGCTTGCATGGGTGCTAATATAATAAACGTGCATTGAACTAAATAGCTAAAAGATGTTTCTTAATTTTTCTTAAATCTAAGCCTAACCTTGACCTGAACACCCTAGACCTGATTTCAATTCTAACTTTTAACACTGGTGGGCATCTGTAGGTCTGGGAACACCTTTAGAGAATAAAGTGTTCTTGTATTATATTTCCAGTACTTCTATTAGAGCACTTGTAGTATTGCTGTAGATTTGAAGGTCTCTGCAAATTCTTTGTACCAGTTTGTGTATGTACTTGTCTGCGCAACTAAAGTCTCAATAATATAATTTTTTCAATTCTCTCCTGAAGACCTAACATGTCTGCTAAACTGCGGATGATTGTCCAGGGAGGCTTGAGCACACTGCGAGCACGAGAGAAACATGGCCTTCAACCTGCACTTCTCATTCACTGGGCCAGGCACCTAACCGTAACGGTGATTAATTTTACATATTTTTTGGTGGGAATCTTTATTACGGATGGGTATTAAGAACCGGTGCTGAAATGCTACCTGATGGGTCCGTATCAAAATATCAATAAGCTCCTGTCCGAAGGACACTGCTGGCGCTATTAATGCAACTCTACACATCGTCACCAGACATTGGTTCATCAGGCACTTAATCAAATATATACTATTTAAAATTAGCAGGTCGTAACTAGGAAAACGTGTCTATTTTTATTGACTTATTTGAAAACATACACCAGTAATGCTGTGCTAATATAAACGTTTAAATTCCATCGATTTCATTTGCATTTCATAATTTTTGAATAGGTAATTGGAAAAGTCTGCGTTCTATTGAAATGCAGATGTATGATTTGTATGAAAACTGAGTGTATTGAAAAATGGTTAAAAGGTTAATCTCTTCTTGCTACGCGTTGTTCTTTCCAATATACATGGACAACAGGCTTTGGTCCTGAGGCTTAAGTCAGTGCCTATGTTAACCTCCCACTGTATAATATGTCCATAGGGCCAAATGTTCGTATGTAGCGTTGTGATAAATTTTCCCAGTGTGACAATAAGCTTTTCTTAGCCTGTCTGGATATTGTCAGCACTTGGCAAACACTGATCAACTGCATATTTTATTACAAAGAGAGCATAATTAGTTCTGTTTAACTGTATTTAGAGAAGGATGTGCAAATTTATAGATTTCTTTTGTTCCTTGTTTTGATGGCTTTTTTCCCCTGAATTCGGTCATATATTGTGTAACCTTCTTAAAGGTATTGCCATATCGCCCTCCTATATTGTCAGGGCCCTTTGTCAAATAATGCTAAAAATTACTGGTATATTGTGGTATTCTTCACAGTGGTATCGGAGTTAGAAACTCTTATAAACTGTGGGCTTTTTGTGAATTGACTTATTGCAGGGTGAAGGTGTGAACTCTTACTATGACCAGAAAGAGTATATCGGCCGTAGTGTCCACTACTGGAATGTGGTGCTTCCCTTGCTAGAGAAAATTGAGAAGAGGCGCAGCATTGCTGAACCCCTCGACCCAATGTTTATGCATTTCAACAGTAAGGAAATACAGGTATGGTGACTGCACTTTACATGGTGTTTTAGGTGTGGGTAGACCATAAAAATATCCTGCAAAATGTAATGGTGATTGGCTTCTGTTTATTTTAGGTTGCTGAAATTAAAGGATATGAAGAGGAAGCTATGATTGCTTTTGCCATTGTGCTTGACATTGAGGGCAAAACTGACCAGGCTATCTTGAAGCTTGAGAAACTCAACTGTGTCTCCTCCCATTGGCATCTTGCACGGGTATTTGAGTTCATTATTCATACATTTAGGCCTTAAAGTTTGTTTAATATCCTTACTACGGTGAATTTAATTTGGGCAAATACCAATATATACTTCATGGGCAGCTTTCTTTGTGAAGTTAAACTTTTTTTTTAATGAATGACAGATCTATCAGAGACTTTCTGAGGAGGCCGGAAATGGCGTTGAAGAAACTCAAGACATGTGTATGAACTTTCTCCGGCAGTTCAAGAAATACTTATCAAAGATCTACCATGCCAGTGCAAATGAAATGGAGAAGGTGTGAGGTTTGATACCAATGGACTTTTTTATGGTATTACTGATTAGTGGCCAAAATGTTCAACTTGACTAACTTTTATTTCAGCTGCCTGTGTCAGTGGAGGAAGTTATGGATTTGCTCAATGATGTCAATCAGCAACTTGGAGAGAGTGGAGAGGGTTTGGACAGAGTTGATGAAGGCTTTCCAGTGACCTCAAGCCCAAGATCACTCCAAGATCCAGCTGTGGCTGCTTCTCACAAGTTTTCCATGTCATCCCCAGCCAAAAGTGTCCTCTCCCCCTCCAAAAGACCAGTGGTATAGCAAACGTTTTTAAAATGTTTGAGTGTTCCTTGCTGTTTACACATTTAATAAATTTTGCGTTTTGTTGATAGTTTTCTCCCAAGACACCTCCTCATTGGGTGGAAGATCAGAAGTCACTCTTGAAGATGCTTTGTCAGCAGGTTGAGGCTTTAAAGGTCAGCTTTCAATCAGTAACATGCATTGGGCGATTCGTTTAGTAGTTGAAAAACTTTAATATGTAAGATTATGTCGCGATTTAAGACTACTTGACAACGAGGGTCGACAATATGCACTGCTTTGATTTTGATATGATGGAAGCCCACTTTGGTGTGATTAAGGTTTGGGCCTGTATGCCTAAAGGGATTAAAAGCACATAGTTTAAGGTTATTACAATGTTGTAGAGATTAGTCTCGAAGATTAACAAAAATAAATACGTTGTTGCTATTTCGCAGTTCTAATGACTGAGGTCAGGAAGTCATCTTATTACATTTGTTTTGTTCTGCAGAATGAGGTTCATGACCTGAGGCATAATGCATCAGAGGCATCAGAGTCCCCTTATAATAGAGCATATGCAGGAAATTACTCAGGAGAGACCCTTCAAGAGCCATTTTCATCTGCACAGACCTTTCATGGAGTGCCGCTAACAGGTCAGTATACAAGCCAGTTCACATCATGAACATTTTTGGAAGTCTCGGACCAGATACTGAGATTGTAACTAGTTTCAGAGATCTCTTACACCACTTAAAGGATATGCTTTTCTAAAACTTTTCTGAACTGTATTTGAAATTGTATTTTAATGGTCTTATGGGCTTATGAGTTGTTGACTACTGCTGTGCTGCATTAGTGGTGCATTGTCATGATGATACTGAGGATAGAACCTTGATTGGACACTGCAATCACATTTGCAAATCTGCTGTAAACTGTTTAACTTGAAAAGTCAAGTAAGTTTATTTCAGCCATATACATATATATGGTGCAAAAAGCAGAACACCACTAGATTACATAATTGCAGACAAGTAAAAACAAGAGTGCAAATAGAGCAAGAGGAAGAGTGCTTGGAAAAGACTAGAGCAACAATACAGCAGCACCAGAAGGCATTGACTGCAGTCAACAAAAGCAGCTGAATACAGTATTACATGGCAGTAGCAGTGGAGTTTAGTGTACAAAAAATATTGTAGAGGTAGACAGCAATAAAGAATAGTGTAAATAATATCAGCAGCTGGACAGAATGTGCATGATATAATGACTAGTATTTGCAGTTTGCAGATGGGGTGCAAGTTGTGTTTAGCTGTGTGTATATGCATGTATGTGTGTATACATACAAACGCACACCATTTGTCCACATTCAGAGATGGGTTGTTGGTTCTGCATCAGTCTGTACATTACTGCACAGTCATGGATCAGCGCTGTGAACAGCAGAGGGCCCTGTGTTCCTCTGCTCTGTCTGGTGGAGCTGAGGTCTCCCAGTCAGGAAGTCCACGATCCATTTGCAGAGGAAAATAAAAATTAGGTTTAATTTACTGGCTCCAGTGTTTCCTCTTTTTTTCAGTAAGAGTGATCAACCGTTCTTAATTACATTAATCTGCAGATCACTTTTAATGTATGTAAATATGTCAAAATTCTGAAGTGAAATGCTCTGACTGATGCTTTTATTGGACAGTATTTGTTTTACATTATTTTGCTTCTTTCTTAGTTGCCACTACTGGTCCATCAGTGTACTACAATCAGTCCCCTGGATATAATTCACAGTACCTTCTTCGCCCTGCTGCTAATGTAACTCCAACAAAGGTATGCATAAATGTGGGTTTAGAGCTAAATCCATGAAGCAATGTTCTTTGTGTGAAAAACTCTTGAAATGTAATACCCAGTGTTTGTTTCATCACCCTCAGACCCCAGTCTATGGAGTAAATCGTCTCCCTCAGCAACATATGTATGCCTACCAGCAACCAACAAACACTCCACCTCTTCAAACAACATGCATGTATCCACAGGATCAGGTCTTCGGAGCTCCGCTTAGGTTTGAGTCACCCGCTACAACCTTACTCTCTCCCTACAGTGAAGAATATTGCAGTCATAGTGTTTCTCAGTCCTCTACTAATCCAACACTGCCAGAGCCTGGGTACTTCACTAAGCCCCCTGTTATATCTGCCCAGTCCTACAAGAGCGGTGACAGCAAGTCATCAGACCTGAAGATGGACTTTGGCCCGAAAATTCCTGTTGAAAGTCCTAAGGTTCCCGCTTTTACTAGTGGGGCGGCACAGACAACTCAGGCAGGAATTGCTTTCAAATTCAATTCAAATTTTAAATCAAATGATGGAGACTTTACTTTCTCATCAACAAATGTGAAAAATAACGAAAGCCTATTGGGGCTTCTGACTTCAGATATTCCACCTAGAACTGAAGGACTTCCAGGCCTGAAACCTCAGACACAAGATCAGGCATCCAGCCACAGTGAGATCTTTACTTTTGGGAGTAAAACTGCCTCAGGATTTTCATTTACTGATGGTGCTCAAGGCAAAACCAATCTTTTTGGAAAACCTGACCAAACATTTGGCAATGCACATGTGACCAAACCATTATCAAGGACAGGATTCCCTGATGAAAATGATGAGAAATTTATGGAAAGCGACGACAGCACGCATGTTGAAGAGGAAGACGACGGGCCTCATTTTGAACCCATAGTGCCTCTACCTGATAAGGTTGATGTAAAAACAGGAGAGGAGGAGGAAGAGGAGATTTTTTGCAACAGGGCAAAATTGTTTCGATTTGAGGCTGAAACAAAAGAATGGAAAGAAAGAGGGATTGGGTGCGTCAAAATCCTGAAACACAAAACCTCAGGTAAATTTCGATTGTTGATGAGGAGGGAGCAAGTTCTGAAAATTTGTGCAAATCATTACATCACTGCAGACATGGTTTTGAAACCAAATGCTGGGTCTGATAAATCATGGGTGTGGTATGCTATGGATTATGCTGATGAAATGCCAAAGACAGAGCAGCTGGCTATCCGCTTTAAAACTGCGGATGAAGCAGCAGTATTCAAAATAAAATTTGAGGAGGCCCAGAGAGCTACAGTTAAGTCTCTGCAAGTCCAAGATCAGCCAAAGGAAAGTGACACCAAGTCATCTACTCTTGAGAGTTCAGGCAAAAAGATTGATCTAAAATCTCGATTTGCTAAGAAGGAAGGCGAATGGGATTGCAGTGTGTGCTGTGTAAGAAATGGCCCATCATCTAAGACATGTGTGGCTTGCAGCACTCCCTGTCAAAGTGATCTTGCAAAACCTGAAGCTAAACCAGCAGAGGGGTTCAAAATGTCCCCTGCTGTTGCGCCCTCTACAGCATTCACTTTTGGACTCGCTGGGGGTACTGCTAAGGACTCCGCCCCTGACACCAGTTTTAAGGCATTTGGAACCCAGATTCCATTTTCTTTTAAATTTGGAACACAAACATCTGCTGTAACATCCACTCAGAGTGACCAAAAGTCTGGTCCATGGGAACCCTCAGCAGATAGTTCCTCTCAGAATTCGAATTCCTCTGTGCAAGTGGCAAGCGGCTCTTCAAGTGCTGTGCCGTCAAGTTTCGCATTTGGAAGTCAGTTTGCTAAGAAACCAGGTCAGTGGGATTGTCCCACATGTGCAGTGAGGAATGAGGCATCTGCAGGTACTTGTGTTGCATGTCAAACATCAAATCCCTCAAGCAAGCCCTTTGCTCCACAGGAAGCTGTCAAATCATCTGTGAGCCCCGTCTTTTCATTTGGGTCTGGATTTGGTCAGTTTGCCAAAAAGGAGGGACAGTGGGATTGTGATACCTGCTTAGTCAGAAATGATGCATCTGCCACAAAGTGTGTTTCTTGCCAGACCCCATGCAGCAGTGGTCAAGCACACTCTTTGGCCATGTTTGGCAAAAAAGAAGGACAATGGGATTGTAATACCTGTCTGGTACGAAATGAAAGCACATCTAGTCACTGTGTGTCTTGCCAGGAACCTAATGCAAGTGCAGAAAGCTCTTTGGCTGCGCCAGCATCTTCCTCCTTCAGCTTTAGTGCTAAAAAAGATAACCAACCTGCCCCTACAGGGTTTAAAGGTTTTGATGCTATTAATGCTTTTCAGTTTGGTCAGAGTAAGAAAGACACCCAAGGAAGTTTTAAATTTGACTCCTCTGCAGCTCAGGATGAAATGTCCTCAAGCACTTCGAGTTTCTCTTTTTCATTGCCAGTATCAGCCAGTGGATTTAAGTTTGGGCTTAAGGAACCAGAATCAAAGCAAGCAGGTCAAGAACAAAGTGCATCTGCCTCAAGTTTTCTGAAAAATATTGCTGAACAGCACAGAGAGAAAGAAAAAGAGCTGACCACCTCCTCTGCTGTTCAGTCCCTGGTCACAACTAGTAATGACGACAATCCGCTCTTTACTGGGAAGTTAAACACCTTCAGTTTTGCCGACTTGGCGAAGTCGTCACAAGGTGACTTCCAGTTTGGCCAGAAAGATCCCAATTTCACTGGTTTCGCCGGAGCTGGTGAGCAACTTTTCACTTCTTTAAAGGATAGCCAAAAGGCAGACACCTCTGTTGATCAATATGAGGAAGATATGTACAAAACAGAAGAGAACGATGATATTCAGTTTGAACCAGTGGTCAAGATGCCTGAGAAAGTTGATCTTGTTACTGGAGAAGAAGACGAGGAATGCCTGTACACAAATCGTGTTAAGCTTTTCAGATTTGATCCTGAAACCCATCAGTGGAAAGAAAGAGGGGTTGGAAACCTTAAACTTCTCAAGAATAATACAAACGGTAGGCTTAGAGTTCTTATGAGGAGAGAGCAAGTGTTGAAGGTATGTGCTAATCACTGGATCACTACCACAATGAACTTAAAGCCTCTTGCTGGGTCGGATCGTGCCTGGATGTGGCTAGCTAACGACTTTTCAGATGGAGATGCCAGGTTGGAACAGTTGGCTGCCAAGTTCAAAACCCCAGAACTTGCAGAAGAGTTCAAGCAAAGATTTGAGGAGTGTCAAAGACTCCTCCTGGACATTCCTGTACAGACTCCTCACAAGCTTGCAAATTCCAGCAGGACTGCACATCTCATACAGAAAGCTGAGGAAATGAAAAGTGGTCTCAAAGACCTCAAGTCCTTCTTGACTTATGATGGGATCAAAGGCAAGGATGTAGAAAACAATGCTACAGCTGCAAGTGACACTTCTGAGCTCCACAAGCCATTCTCTGAGAGCACTGTGTCTGCTTTAGAGTGGGACAATTATGATTTGCAAAAAGATGCTCATGTCGAAAGTTCAGACACGTCTGTGTATGCCTCTCCTCTGGCAAGCAGTCCATTGCAAAAAAATTTGTTCCGTTTTGGAGAATCATCTGCTGGGTTTAGTTTCAGTTTCCAGCCTGTTCTCAGTCCTTCAAAATCCCCAGCTAAGCTAAACCAGAGCAGAAATTCTGTAGGCACAGATGATGAACACGAAACAACCCAAGAAGAGGAGCGAGATGGCCAGTACTTTGAACCCGTTGTGCCTTTGCCTGACCTTGTGGATATATCCACTGGAGAAGAGAATGAACAGGCAGTGTTCAGTCACCGAGCAAAGTTATATCGGTATGATAAAGACCTTAGTCAGTGGAAGGAGAGAGGTATCGGGGACCTCAAAATTTTACAAAACTACGAGACTAAACGCACACGGCTAGTGATGCGAAGGGACCAGGTTCTCAAATTGTGTGCAAACCACTGGATAACTTCAGACATGAAGCTTGAGCCAATGAAAGGAAATGAAAAAGCATGGATTTGGAGTGCGTACGATTTTGCTGAAGGAGGAGGAAAGGTGGAGCAGTTGGCCGTGCGCTTCAAATTGCAGGAAACCACAAATACTTTCAAAGAATTATTTGACGAAGCAAAGGATGCCCAGGAAAAGAGCATTCTCCTCGAAGCACCATCTCCCAGAGAAGCCCTGACATCAAAGGAGACTATTTGTGGGAAGGCTGCCATTGCAGTGTTTGAAGAAACGACCAAACTTCTGACCTCAGATCAGTCTTCTGAAAGTGGCCTTTCACCAAGTGGGACACATACTGTAACCCTTAGTCCGCAAAGCACCTCTAAAACAGTAGTATCTCCCCCCAAGTTTGTGTTTGGAACAGACTCTGTACAGAAAATATTTGGAAGTCCACTGTCTTCTAAAGAGATGGTCCCTGGCGTCACTGCAGGCTCCAGAAACCACGCATCAAGCAGTACTCCGGATTCCAAAACCTTTGAAAGCAGTCCTTTCAGAGTGCCAGACAGAGGTGAGTATGTTTTGCCAGGTTGTTATTCTCTAAATATTATGGATTTGACACTAAACCCGAGGTACAATCTGAAGTTTTTCTTCAGATTGTACCTCGGGCACCAGAACAGTACTTTATCTGACAAACAACATAAATATACCCTTGAAAGTAACACTTGGTTCTTAATATCTAATTGTGTACCTCAAGTGAGTTTAAATATACACAACATACACTTTTCCAGGGGAAAGTGGTTTTGGTACAAAATGAAGAAAAATGTCGGGTCAAGTTTTGAGTCATTGCTAATAAAGAAGAAAAACAACTTAGACCCCAGTGTTTACTCTGAAGGGTACAGTTTTTTTCTGACTGTATATTGAAGATATGTCAAAACAAGATTGTGTTGTGTTACCAGAAGTGTACTTGACTCATTTTATTATTCTGAAAAAACAAACGTGACCAAAGTTATTAGTAAGAATTAGGGAAGTCATTTGTGGTGCATCATATTTGGTCATCTCTCCCTTTGGCATGGCATATTCTGAGTACACTATAAATCACTTTATTTCTCTGTCTTTAGGGCTGCACGATATTAGGTAAACATGCAATATGCGATAATGTAGTTGAGTGTTGCAATGGCGATATCATATGCGATAAGTGAGTAAAAAACCTTTTATAGTATTAATGTGTCTCTGCTTTGGATTTGCTGGTAACAGACTCCAGGCACTGACTAGTCTATGCAGAAAAAAATGAAATGCAATACTTCCATTCCAACATGCTTTTAAAGAATTTGCTTAAACAGAGCATTTTAATGCCTCCCATAAAACATTTGAACCATTGAACATTGCTATAAAAATATTGAAAATATTTTTCAAAATTTTAAATCTTAATAAATGTAAAGTTCAGTCAGTCTTTCGCGATATGAATATTGCGCATGTTGATATCGCGATGACGGTAAATTTGCGACAAATTGTGCAGCCCTAGTCTCTACAAAACTTAAATACTGGCCAACATTTTTTACTACATTATTTTGGAGTGTTCAGAAAATAACTAGATTTATTGATGTGAAAGTTTATTTGTGCTAATCGTGTTGGAGAACAAACACTGTGTCCATGTGTAAGAGGCACCAAGAGTATCTGTATTGGCTCAGACAGGATGATTATATTTATCTTTTGTGTAGTCCAACCATTTTTAGCTCTTCTCAACCACCAAACATTGTTTTTTAGGATTGGATTTTAGACTTTTTAAAGATAACCCTATGGCTTTTTGGACCTGTACATCAACCACACAATTTGACACGCAAGGTATTGCACACTGTGTGTTTTGTGACGCAGAGGACGCTGTGCTGTCACCAACTGATCTTCCTTGCATACTTAACCCTGTCTCAACGAAAACATAATCGGAGCATTGATGCATACTGAAAACATAACCTGCATGCCTTTGAAGTTTGGAAAATGTCTAGCTTACGTTGCTTGTTTTAACATTTTAAAATTTGCATTACTGCTCTGCAGAGAGCGAACCTTTACATTCTGTTACGTTTTACTGTAGTAAACGTAACATTACTCCAGGATTCCAAATAATTCAAATTAGAACGTAATATTTTATAACTCCTCCTCTTTTCAAAGTGCAATCGGCCATCTTGAAAATCCTTATTCGGTGACGGCCTTCATGGATTAAAAAAAAAAAAAAATAAATGAATGCAGATAGCTCTGACTCTTCTGGAGGTGTACTGTGGTATTTCCCCAAGAAGTTTGCATCAGGTCCTTCAAGTCCTGTAAAACATTCAGTTACTACTTTGTCAAATATTTACACTCGCCCAGTTTTCCAACACATTCACTTCAAGAACTGTCTGAAATGTCTTCCTTTGGAGCTTGGGCCCCTGTTTCCTTTATCTGCATTTACAAGCTCAGAGAAGCATTATCAAAAGGCAATGTGATCTTTATTGTGACTAGTAATTTAATGAGCTGCATGAAAGATTTTTTTTGCATGCATTTTTGTGCGTGGAGGTGTGTTTTGAGCGTTACTACACGTCTTGGTAACACTTGGATATTATTATAAATTACAAAAATTAGAATGAATTATTTAATATTATTCATTATAAAATAAGTAAATACCAGAATCCAAGTGATACTATGTGTGTGTGTGTGTGTGTGCGTGTGTGTGTGTGTAAATAAATAAAAACACACACGCACGTATGTGAATATGTATATATATATGTGCAAATGTGTGTGTATACACTACCAGTCAAATGTTTTTGTACACCACGGGATTTTTTTTTTTTTTAATTTTTGTTAATCTGTGAGAATTTGTTCAGTGAATAACTTAAAATTAAAAATGTAATATGGGAACTATTAGTAAAACTGCATGTCTGACATCCTATTAACTGGTTGTGTGGTGATGAGTCAAATTGTAGACTGTTAACTTTAAATGCACATGTTAACTGTCAACACTTTATAGCTTTTTAAATTACTTGTAAAGCTTGTTGGGAGATCTATAGTATTATTCTACCTGGCTTTTTGTAGTGCAGTAGTTACAAAAGGATAATTTCTGGCTTTTACAGGTAGTCAAATGGCGACCATACTGTAAATATTTGTTCACAAGGAATATTGTGTGTATTTAGTATTAAGTGAATAACAGCAAAATGTAGTTAAAAAAAAAAAAAATCTTGGTGTGCTAAAACTTTTGACTGTGTGTTTGTGTATATATCTGTATGTGTGTGTAACTGCGGATTTGTTTTGCAGGGGTAATGTATAGCATGTAGAAATGCACCCTAATGTCTTAATTGTTGTAACTGCCAAGGAAAGTTACTGCAAAACGTAAACGCTTGTCTCCCAGTCTGTCCGTTGTTGCTTCAGACTTACCATTTACTTCCATATGTTGACCTTTAGTTTTTTTCTTTTTTTTAATCTAGTTCCTCGTTACCAGCCTGAAGCAGAGGATTCAGAAGACCAGAGTGACTCTGACATTGAAATTGTGTTTGAACAACGACCGAACAAGGAACAGGCAGAACTAGCCCAAAAATTGATGCTTCCTCCTACATTCTTTCTTTACAAAAATGAGCCAGGATACGTCAGTGATACTGAGACTGATGGTGAGGTTTTGCTGCTTGAGTCCTTATCTAAAAACAAAACATTCCCAAGCTTCAGTCTAGTTTACTCTTAATGCTTAACTTCATTGTGGTCAACTTCTATTGGTCCAGTCATACACAGTGTATAGGCTAACTGGCATATTAACAGGGTTGACGTGAGTGGTATGCATATATCTAAGTGGTGCACAAAATGCGCAGCAGTTTTCAGTCTTTACAGCGTAAATGCAGACCTAATTTGTGACTTCATACTGTGGGCAACATCTTTTACTAATAGTTTATTGCAGTCCTAAGAGTGTTACCACAGAGGTTCAATAACTGTTGTTACAAGTAGCCATTGTCTTTTAGGCTTGCGTGCCAATAAAAATTAAAACAAAGCTCACATGCTTCTTACATGCAGATGAAGATTATGAGACTGCAGTAAGGAGTCTAAGAGGAAATCTGTATCGTCCTTCACCTTCACCTGGACAAGGTAAACTGCATTCATTCAGCTATCTAGTGAGTATCTGGGGTGTTGTGTGTTGTCTGCTGAATGCAGTGTGTTCAGACTAGTCTGTAGCAGGAACATTCATAATGGTTTTTCTATTAAATCCTAGGCAGTACACATTGTTTTAATAAGAACAATATTGTGTATCTCAGCTCAGGCCTCTGGAAGTGCAAAGGATCCTGACTGTGTGCTTGTCTGGGAGAAGAAACCTACGCTGGAAGAGGAAAGAAGAGCTAAAAGCCTTCAGCTTCCTCCCACATTCTTCTGCGGAGCAGGTAGTGATACAGATACCGAACCTGACCGGCCAGAGGACTTCAGAACAGAGCTACGAAAGGTACAGCAAGCTCAGGTGAGTGGAACGGAGGAAATTAGTTAAACGTTTAATTTATTTCAAATGTAAATGCTCACTTATGCTTCTTAATAGAACGTGTTCATTTTTCCCTCCGTTGGACAGTTTTGGATCTTCTGTAGACAAAAATCGCATGTATTTTGGTAAATGCTGATCATAATTAAATCAGCTTTAGAAATCGAGCAGGAGTGAACTAAAATAAAAGGTTTTCTTGAACCATAATTTAACTAATCAAAATAACTGTCTCTTTACTGAGCTTTGCGTTTAGAAAAAGGAAATTTTGTTTGGGTTTCCTCCCAAATCTTTTATTTCATTATTTTGTTTCTCCGTGGGTGGGGTTTGACTTCATTTGTTTATGGGGGAATAGGAAAAATAATAAATAATAAGGCCAAATATTATATTGGGAAGATTGTGGAGAAAGAAGGCTATAATAGGGGAGAACCCCAGTAAAAATAGATGGGTTGACAGGCCTAGCAGTAACATGACAAAAATAGACCTAGTGCTAATTTTACACCAGACCAGAGAATGCTTGGAGGATCCTACTGAAACAGCGCTGAGGCCTGTCTGGTGTAATCACAACACGGTTCAACTCCCCCTGCGGAATCCATGAGAGAATCATTGCGAAGCGTAATGAGGCATAATTGTTTTATGCTGGTTATCTTGTTTTCATAATCGTTAATTAGCAAAATTGTAACTGAAAAAGTTGCACTATTTTATTTTATTAAGATTAAGAAACCATGGTTTTAACAGCAGAGTTAGAGGTGCTCGGAAAACTCTGCCGTGTTCAGTAGAAGCAAATGTGAAGCTACATGACTCATGTTACAACTTTAATTGACTGTTTCAGAGTGAAATTAGCAGCCAACAGTGTCCATCATTTAATGATCAACCTACTGAATGGAGTGACCGCAGCACAGAAGCCGCCAAAGTTACCTCAGAGCAGACTGCTCCTGCTGATAGTGGCTGCATCATTGATCTCTCTACCAAAAAACATGAAGTGGAAGCATCAAATGGGACACATACCAGCCAAGGTAATCTTGAGAGATCTAGGTATTGATGATTTATGCCGTGATTAATATAGCTGTGCAGTCACTAGCTGTGTTTAATAGCTCACTGGTGTCTGTTGATCTTTATTCTGATGTTTTTTCTCCCACAACAGATACCACTTCTGCTTTTACCTTTGGCTCAGCAACTGGATTTTCTTTTGCAGACTTGGCAAAGAATTCGGACCAGTTTGCCTTTGGGACGAAAGGTTGATGAGTTCCACGTTTCTTCGTTTCAGAGACATGTCTGTTTTTTAAATAAGGCTTTAAAATGTTTAATATGTTGTTATATGTAATACATTCACTAAGTCCTAATCCGATTCTGACTCCTCAGCCTGATTTTGCATGTGTTTTTAATTGGCTAAAAGTTGGGTTGTCAAACATTTTACATAATTAAGGCTGATTTAATCTAATTTTCATTTATTGTGTGTAGTTTTATCACATTTAATTTTTTGGCCAAATTTGATCTTAAAGATGTTTTTGTTAAAGTTTATATATTTTTTGTTTTGTCTAACTTTAGTTTTTCTTCACGTATGGACAGAATAAGCTTTGTCCAAATATATATATATTTTTTAATAATTCAGTAACATTTTTATATGAACTTTTTTTAATCACATGATTTCCATTATGTGGATAGTCTCCAAATTTCATTACTCAATCCCAATTTCTGATGTAGATCATTCTCCTATAACAAATTAGCCTTTCTCTATGAACTCTGAATTGGTGTTTATTTATTTGTTTATTTATTGATGTATTTGTTTGTTTGTTTATTTAGTAGACGCCAACTTTTCTTGGGCAAATGCTGGAGCAGCAGTCTTCGGTGGCATCACAACCCGAAATGAGGATGAGGAGGACGACAGTGGTGATGATTCTTCAAACAATCCTGACATCCATTTTGAGCCGATTGTTTCCCTTCCAGAGGTAGGTTTGGCCTAAAATATTAAATGGCCTCCAGGATGATCTGCAATCTTGAAAAACAGGAGCTTTAGAAGAATTCTGAAACGCCGGCAATTCCATTATTTTAGAATATGGACTACATATGTTTGAAATACAACTACTGCTTGAATTTTCCATGCCACTGTACGTTGCTACCATCACAGTGTACAGTGAACGCATACTTTGTTTACCTAATGTATATAGCCACTTCGAATTTGATGCTATGATGTTTTTGTGACCTAGACAGACCCTTGCAACCACAGGTAAATGGGCAAAAATTAAACCACAATGCTGTTAAAAGCTTAAATAGCCTTTTACAGAAGCTGTGATTATCAGTTTCTTTGTAAAATAATTTTCTTTGTCTCAAAGCTTTCTTTAATCTTATGAATATACGTTCATATTTATAGTCGAAGGGAAAAGTCAAGACATTGTCCATTTGAAGTGGATATGTTTTGGAAATACACATAAATGTGCATCTGCACAATAGATTCAATACAATGAAAACATTTTGTAAAAAAAAAAAAAAAAAAAAAGTAAGTTACATGGGCAGAGATGAGTTGCTTACCATATCTAAAACGTGATTGAATAGTTTGTTCTTGTGTTGCTTTTAGAACGTTTACACAATGTTTGTACTTTATTTGATTAGTATCGATGCACAAGTGTGATTGTTATTTTGTGTTCAATTGACTAAAAATTGCCCAGAGAATTACAAAATTTGCCTTTGTATTGTTCTAATAGCTTTAAGAGGGAAATGAGAAGTGGTCTCTATCGAAGTTGTGCTACTGGTACTAGTATTGCATCAGCAGTGGAAGTCCCTTTCTCACAGTAATGATCCCTTCTTCAGGTTGAAGTGAAATCTGGTGAGGAAGATGAGGAGATTTTTTTCAAAGAGCGGACGAAGCTGTACAGATGGGACCGCGATTTGAACCAGTGGAAAGAGCGTGGCGTTGGTGACATAAAGATTCTGTTCCATCCACTAAAGAAGTGCTACCGTGTGCTTATGAGACGTGAACAGGTCTTAAAGGTTTGTGCCAACCACACCATCACCCAGGCCATGGACCTGAAACCAATGAACACCTCCGCCAATGCACTGGTTTGGACGGCTACAGACTATGCAGGTAAACCATTCAAAACAAAAAGTGACAGTATTGTATGTCGCCACCTGCCCTCCACAGTATGGATACATTTTCACATTTGTCACATGGGGCCTAGCAGTTAGGGAGTTCGCCCTGAGATCAGAGGGTCATGGATTCGAATCCCTGGTTCTGCTAGTGTCACCACTGAGGTAGCCTTGAGCAAGGTATCGTCCCCACACACTGCTCCCCAGGGGCCCTTCATTGGTGGCAGCCCCCTGCTTCACTTGGTGAAACAGTTAAATGCAGTGAAAGAATTCAACATTTTTCACACTGATTTACTCCGTGTTCATGTGACTATAAGGAGCCACTTTACTTTAATACTGCAGTATAGCTCGCATAAAATTTAAACATGTTGATGTTTTATCTCGGTTCCCTTAGGAAACATCAAATTTACTTGTTTTTTTGCACAGCAGACCAGTTTCATGTAACAGTGTTTTCACAGACCAGTAGCAATACAAAAAGTGCATTTGTAGGTTTGATTTTTGTTTATTTATTTATTTATTTCTCATTTTTTGCCAGCTTGTGGGCTAATTTTTACCCTATGTCAACTAGTTTTATTGACAACTTCTGCTTTTATAGCCCACAATTCAGTATTCATATTGTCACATTCGTTGGAGACTTTGACCTTAGAAGTGCAGACATATCAAAAATGAAATTCTGTCATCTATGAACATATGTTAAGTTTCTCTGAATCTGTCAAAGCCAAACTCTCACCTAAGATTTATTTTGTTAGCAATGTTCTTTGTCGTATATGTGTATAGACTTTAACTCTGTATATCTGCATTAGTTAATGATGACGATGTACTTGCACAGATTAAATCTGTTTTCTGTTAGAAAGTCCCACAAAATGTTCAGCTAATTTTAGCAGTGCTCACTACTTGTAACACGATTGTGCCCCTGACCACACACTAAGAGTTCAACATTTATTTTTCTGTTTTCTTTCCCAACCAGAGGGGGACACCAAAGTGGAGCAGCTTGCTGCCAAGTTCAAAAACCCTGAACTTGCTGAGTCTTTTAAGAAAGCCTTTATAGAATGTCAACATCGCATGACTCAAACAGATGTCTCCCAGTCTTCCCGAATCACAGAACTTTCTAGACCAAGCAACCCATCTGTCTTTTTCACTGTCGCTGCTGATGGAGAAGTGCTTGGAAAGATCACCATGGAACTTTTCGCTCACATTGTTCCTAAAACCGCAGAAAACTTCAGAGCTTTGTGCACTGGAGAGAAAGGCTTTGGCTTCCGGGATTCAGTTTTTCATAGGATAATCCCTGATTTCATGTGTCAGGTCAGGATCCATTTATATTCCAGTATTCTGTTCTGTGTAATATAAGCAGTGTGGAAGCGAATGTATATAGATGCACACAGCTGGATAGATACAGATAGATGGGTAATACATATCCTAGCTGCACATGGATGAATGAATGTTAAACCTGTTTATTGTATTTTCTGTTTTAGGGTGGTGATATTACCAACAAGGATGGCACTGGTGGAAAGTCCATCTACGGGGGCAAGTTTGAGGATGAGAACTTTGATGTAAGGCACACTGGACCAGGCTTACTCTCTATGGCCAATCGTGGCAGAGACACTAACAACTCACAGTTTTTCATCACTCTCAAGAAAGCTGAGCACTTGGACTTCAAGCACGTTGCTTTTGGCTTTGTCAAAGACGGCATGGATGTTGTGAAACAAATGGGGGAGCTCGGTTCTAAAAGTGGCAAACCCAGTAAAGTCATAACGATAGTAGATTGTGGACAGGTGTAATTATTTTCTTCAGTCATACCTTAAAACCTTTCGGAAGTACTTTTTCATTTTCCTTGCATTTCTGTGAATCCTTCCCTATCAGGCATGTGCCAGAGGGATGACCAAAGTCGACTAACTCTAAAGAAACTTGACTTTACGTTTGACTTGCCGTGTTGGATTTTTCGTTGGTTATTTGATTGAGATTGTTTGGTTGATGGCACTGGTGAGATTTTTGCCCATAATGCAGTAGGAATGCTTTACATAAAACTTAATTGGCTCCCTCTTACTGTCTGTTGGGTCTGTTATACAATCTAATTTATCACCTTATGGTTGCAGTGGCTAGAGTGGACAGTATTGGAGAGAAACCGATCCCTCCTGATAGGTCATTACCATTATCCTGAGTATTTATGTCCGGCCTCCAAGTTTTATGTAGCGCTGTCCTTCTGCATGAGTTACATATACATATTTTGTATGATGGAGCTTTGGTGGAGCCCGAAGTAAATATGATTCAAAGCTTATTCCTTGGCTGCTTCTCCTACATTATAGAGTAAAAACTTTTCTCAACAATTTGCTGAGAATTCCTAAGGAGTCTCAGAATTGTGTAATAAACTCTTTGGATATGGTAACCTTTCTGATTAGATTAACCTCAACATTTCACATGGGTTAAGCAGTAAGGAATCTGATTGTCTTAAATTGTATTTTTGTGTTTTTACTCTGTATAGAGTTGTGATAATAAAGCGTTTTACAGCATTTAAAGTATTGTGAATTATACATTTTCTCCCTTTTTGGAAATTAAAAGTTGAATGTTGAACAAATGTTGAACTGTGTGTGAGTTTTCTCCACAATTATCCAGAAACTAACAAATGCACACAAGTGAAATTATTAGACTTGCTGATTGTATGATTATAGCAGAGTTCCAGTAAAACTAGGAATATTTCTTTCTTTCAAGGCAAAATAAGATGTGACTGACTGATCTGTAAAGGCTGTAAAATGCTTAACATTTGCCAAAAACAAAATGCCAAGGGTCTCTTTCAAGGTCTGACATGGTAACAAGAAAAGATTCTTGTAATATGATCTATTGTTTCTTTCAACAATGATTTATTCACTAATTATAAAGCTGATAGCTACTATGAGGGACATTCAAGAAGTTTATGCAGATTTACTAAATTACAAAGGCAGCCTGCTTGCCAGACAGAATTAGTAACATGACACTCTCGGACATGCCCAATTACTCTTCCAGCCCTTCAATAAAAATATAAAAGTGCGGACATGTTTTTAATCATCATATAAAACAGGATTTAAAAAAAAAAAAGCTTTATCTACATCCTCCAACTACTGGATTGTGCCCAACTAAAATGTACATTTATTCTGAGATGTTAAATCTGTATATAATTGCCAATACAGGAAAAATAAAACATTTACAAAACACGTCTTTACAAACATAAGCTTTTAAGTGTAGTTACACAGTATACAGAAGTTTGTTATATGCATTTTCCATTGCCTGTGTCTACTTATTCCATTTTCAGCCACTGGCCAAGTTCTTGTCAAAGTTCCATAGGCTTGGTTGAATTTCTTTGAAAATATAATTAGACCTTATTCCTTTCTGCTGAAGAGAGCTTGTAGTTAGCCATTCAGGTTCCTGTCAGCTGTGAATGTTTGATGCAACAAGTTTAAGATTTTCCACATGCAAGGGCTATTAGCATATTAGCGTAAGTAGCTTTGGCTACTGTGTCCTGCTAATTTTACTACCGGTTCAGCCTCTAGGGTGTGTCAGATGTAAAATTCCTGCTCATCTTCCTCTGTGCCTTCTTTGCCAAATTCTGTTATTTCTGTACCATTGCACGCTTCATGGGCCTGGTCCTGCGATGTGCATGCGTTCTTTTGGAGTGTCTGGTTAACGGCACAGGGCGTGCTTCTTGAAGAGATGCTGCTGGTTCTGGGTAGGACCGGAGGCCGTTTCAGGGATGAACATTTGTTGCTGTTTGACAGCGTGGTAAAGTCAGGACCTCCGTTGTGTGGGGGGGCAGAGAGAGGTCTTGGGATGTGAGCCTGGGAATACATGCGCACATGTGGCCGTGAATAAGCGGAAACCACTGACAAATCTAAAGTACTGGTGCTCACCACCTGGCCAGAGTCCACATCTGTCTCCTCAGCGCCCACCAACGCGTCCACGTTTATGCGGAACACAGGAGCAGCGAGTGAAGACAGGCTTCGGGGGCGAGGGGCTGAAGGTGAGGTGCACGCAGAACCGAAATTCTCGGTTGGCAGTGAGAATGTAGAGCGTGAGCGAGGACCCATCCAGCTGGTATTTACATCTTCTGGGTCGTCCTGGACCCCCTCTAGGTCACCCTGTTCACTCAGCAGTGGTAGAGAAGTCTGCAGAACCTGTGTGCTTTGAGAGTGGGTCTTCTGAGTACGAACGCGTGATGAGCTGCGGTAGCGGCGGTTCCGATAAGACGCGGGGCCTCGGCCGTATGACGGTGGGCAAAGGGACGGCTCCGAGGTGGGAGGTTTGGTGATGGTAGAGGAATCCGAAGGAACATGAGAAAAGTGAGCAGTGGTGTGTCTGTGCTGCTTCCAGGAGCCCTGGACCTGAGAAAAGAGGAAAAAAAACAAGATTATTGGAACAGCTTGACCAAATACACCAATATAGCTAATTATATGCAGCATAGCATTATTTGAGCATTGCGGTTGTGCACTTTCATACATTGCATGAAACAAACATTTTAATTTATTATTTTAAAGAGATTCACCACTAGATAATTTCATATGATCTGTGATTTATTCATGAAGGAGCTGTATTTGTGCTGATCTACAGTTAACTGTGATTAAATATTAGCATAAAGAGTTGGGCTAATCGTGCACGTTATGATATGGAAGATGGCTATTCAGTGTATCCTGGACTCCTTTGAAGCTCATGTGTACCTTGTCTTAATTAACATTGTATGTTCACAAAATGCAATTACCATGCAATTTTATGTTGATGTTGGTAGACCAACCACCTACCTAAACATAGCTGCAGACCAAGTACCAGTGTGCCCTAATGGCAGTGGCCTCTTTCAGCAGGATAATGCATCTTGCAACTTTGCAAAGATTGTTCAGGAAATGTTTGAGGAACATGACAAAGAGTTCAAGGAATTTTCCTCTAATTTCGGTCCCAATTTAAAACAAACTAGTCCAATCCATGGATTCCACCTCGCAACCTAAAGCACATCTTCAGAGGTCTTGTGAAGTTCACGCCTTGATGGGTCATGACAGGTAGGGGTCTGTATGAGGGAAGTGGTTTTAATGTTATTGCAGCGTTTTTTAAATGGGTGAGTGCATTTGTTTGTAATATATTCTTTAAAACTTTTAAAAACCAAGGAGTCGGTCCGAAGGGCAGGACATGGGGAACCTTTAAAGAGAAGTCTCCCGTTTCACACCCTACACTTGGGCAAACCAGCAACTGGCAAAGTCATCTACTTCACAGCCCAGCTGAGACAAAACCAGAACACTGAACTAATGCTCAGGTCAAATCTGAACCTGACTGCCTGTCTGTGTGTGGTCCGGAGCGGAAATGTCAGGACATCTCTCCCCTGCTGAAACGCTGGTTTGATGTTCCACCCAAATAACATGGAAAAAGCATTTACTTTTCTGCTACTTTCAGGCAGAACACAATGTGGGAATGCAGTCTTGGAGTGTGTGTGAGAGAGAGAGAGAGGGAGAATGTGACAAAGGCCCACTGTTTCCTACTCTACACCTCCCTATACCAAGCTCTTGGAACTTTTTTCTACTTTGTTTTTTCCCCCTCTCCCTATCCCACCATCACACTTTTCCCTTGTTATTATTATGGGCCTGAAACTGACAGGAAAGTTTGTACACCATGGACAAATCACATTAAATACAAATTCCATGTTAAGCAAGGAAGCTCATAAAGACTTATGTACACTAACAGGGGGAGAATAGGGAATTCCACATAACATTTCTAAATGAAATGATCAGTATGTAATTAAAATCATTTATAGTGGTTGGATGTAAAATGCTCTCTTGTGAGTAACTTACTAAGCCAGAATTGGTCAACAGTGGTTAATGCCTCTAAAAGCTACCTCACATTCCAGTCATAACATAAACTTAGTTTAGACCAAAAAACATTACAGTGATCCCTCAGTTTTACGTGGATCAGGAGTCGCGGCTTCAGTCACACGCAGATTTTTTTTTTAAGAACCAGCCCAGCGGCGGCAGTAATACACTGAAAAGTTGTCAACCACCATAAAAAGAAGAAGAAGAAGAAGCTGCTGCAGCACCTGTATTTCAGCACCACCACCCCCCCCTAAATAAACAGTTCTCTGTTTATTTAGTATTAGTAAGCTGTGCCCTGTCTGAACGTAGTTATTTCAATGTTTCTTTTGTGTACGAGTCTTTGCACGCTGCTAATGATAACCGCTAATGCTAAGTGTTTCTCTCTCTCTCCCTCTCACACACCCACTCTCTCTCTCTCTCACACACACACACCCCAATATTTCCTACCTTGTCCCTGACTTAATTGAGCATCAGTACAGAGAGTCATTGCACACTGCTAATGCTAATGTTTTTTAAGCAATAAAGTTTTCTGATTCTGATTAAACTAAGTGTTCTGGGAGCAGATTTGGGGGCATATTTAGGGTTTACACTATAAAAATAGGCATTTTTCTAACCAAAACACAACACGTTTTTTCAATATATGCGGGTGCTCTTGGAACGTAACCCCCGCGAAAAGTGGGGGCTTACTGTATACACGGTTAACTACTTTGATATTTGATCTTGAATGCGTGCCTAAATACACGCACTCAAAATGAACCATAATTATAATAATGTTTATTGCTGCAATATATATATATATATATGT